>JADWQK010001711.1:0-505319 GCA_017933935.1 Sesamia nonagrioides | reverse complement strand
AACTGAACAAAAAATATTCCACTACCTACAATAACTATTATTAACTACAATAACTCAAATAATATTACTTAGCTGTTGTTGGTTGGTGAACATATATGTAGTTACGAGTTCGTGTTATTAGTTTTACTTTTTAATCAATATGCAGGCATATGCAGCAATATATCTCAAATATCATATATGAAACCGGCTTTTGTGTAAGTTGTTTTTATTATTATTTGGGCAAGGTGCAAACCAATCGCTTGTGTAATAAAATTGTTATTGTTTTAGAGAAATACTGTAAGCCAAAGTAAAGAGGTTGGAAGACGAAGGTGGCTTATGTGTCGAGACAAGTGGAACGATACAACAATATTTACCGTTGAATAAACTTTTAAATCATGCGAAGAAGGGAGGTTGCATTTGTGGTTTAAAAATAAACTGGCGAGACCGGTGGACACTTATCGAGCTAAACAAAAACAAAAAAAAAACAATTTATAACAATCACAGTGCAGAAGTGTCCTACAGAGTGTTTTAAATAAAATTATATATCCTAATAACGGACTCCAAACCAACTCGTAAAGTAATTTAGCTAAGTGACAGTAATATGTTCGGTTGACTTAATGGCTAACAGATGTCGCCTTTTGCAATTTCAATACAAATTACTTTTGGTAAATTATAAAAACAATAATTTCGGAATTCGATAAGAAATAAGTTCGTTTACTTTTGAACTAAGAAAGCGCTTGAAGATTATAATCTCATGCCTTCAAACTCCGAAAAAAGGCACTGCAGGATGGCAGCACTAGCATATGCTATACACGCAAAAAAATTGTAATTGTAATAAGCACTGTTTTGTGTTCTAAGTATAGATTATTTTATGATTGTAATAATATTCAGGTTAAGCTTCAATCCTCTTTTCTTTAAGAAAATGAATAATTAAGCTATAACCTCTTTAATGATAACATCTAATACTATAACTTTCATATCTAAAAACCAAAAATGTTTTTTATATTTTTTACCATAATAATATCATAAGTTTGTCAAGGATTACTTTTATATAAAATATTACAATGCTGCCATTTCAACGTTTGTTTCATTTATTAGTATAAGTATATCTATACCGAATAATATATAACTTTATAATATACTAGCTTTCCGCCCGCGGCTTCGCCCGCGTGGAGTTCGGTTATATCGCGCTTTTAAGATTTCCCTCGGGAACATCAAATTTTTCCGGGATAAAAAGTAGCCTATGTTTTTTCTCAGGGTCTAAAGATTGTCTGTGCCAAATTTCATCAAAATCGGTTGAGAGGTTTAAGCGGGAAAGCGTAACAGACAGACAGACAGACAGACAGACAGACCGACAGACAGACAGACAGAGTTACTTTCGCATTAATAATATTAGTATGGATGGATAAAATATTAATTATTTATATATATTTTTATTATATTACATCTATAGTAAACTAAAACATATAATAAAAACCTATTTTGGTATAAATATTCAGTAAATTTTCCTATTCGTTTAAATATTATTTGCAAACATTTTTACTTTAAAAAACAAATCAGTTATCATAATTTTAAATTATATAAAACAACAAAAAGATTTGCCATTATTAAGGATCGAACCCACAACCGCTCGCTTATGATAGACCATTGTTAAGTGCGGCCGCTAACTTAACTTCAAATGAAGTAACGAAATTTGGCATTACTTTAAAGAAAGATGAAGACTGCGATAATAAAAATAATGCGTTAGTGTGCGTGGCCGGTTTAGCGCAGGCGACAGTAATCTTTAAGGTGGGAATGGACTTCTACAGCTGATTGTACATAAGAATGGAAAAAAAATGGAAATGGAATGGAATGGTTAAAATGGGAGCATTATAAAGATATAATGCTCCCATTTTAATAATCACCCTACACAACAAGGTCAGAGAGCTACCTGTGAAGCTATCTCCCTCGGACCGCGTTTTGATCGATAGTGCACATTCCACTTTAGATATAAGTTCCTTGGGTAAGACTTACGTCCGTACAAAGAATTTACCTAAATTTTAATTTCTTTGCGTCCATAATAAAGAACGTTAATAAAGAATCGGAGTCGCTAAAATAAACTATCGAGCAACCATCGGCTCGCCTTTCTACAAAACAATCGAGTAGTTTTTCGATTGTTTCGAGTCAATGGAATCGACCGCTGGTTTTCGAATCATCGAATCTCGCTGCACTCGATGAATGAGGGAGTCGAGGCTCGAGGGAGGGAGGTCAGTCGATTGCATGCATCGAGTTGAGGTGTATGTCAGAGTCAAGTCGTGCGACCCGCGCAAAATTTGTGAACATTTATTTATACCTTTACTTACGATGCACCTTTTTTATTTTTAGCTAGTCTTTTACCCGACAGATTTCACATTTTATACATGTCTAATTAATAAAAATAAAACAGATTCAATAAGATCCCTTGACATGTTTTATTATTTTATTTTACAACTCCTTCTATTTAATGATTCGTACGTAAGTTAACTACTAACGTTTATTTATTCCCGTCGCGGTACTGCATGTTGAGGTTGAATTTTATTGTCTCTGGCTAATGACAATTAAAAAGAAATTAAATTTTTGAGTTTAGAAGATTCACTAGACAGGAGAAAAATGTTTTATTGTGTTTTCGGGAGTATCTTGAGTAGCAAGACTGCAGTCAAAGAAAAATGTTGATATAATATTGTAATGTTTTTTTTTTTATAGAGTTTTTGGTGTTTGAAAGTGTAGCTTAAAAGAATAAAATAATTAAGTGTTTATAATGGCTTTTTTGTTGAAAAAAAAAATAGTTTGGATTTGCAAACACAACGCAAGACAAGAACTCTCGACTAAACCATCGAGGAATAACTCACGATTAGTCGATTGCTCTCGAATTAATTCGCCGTGCCCGTGACTCGTGAGCTGCCCGTCGCAATTACGGGCCGAGTCGGACTCGAGTCCAAGTTGAAACAATCGAGGACCATCTAGAGATTTGGACAATCGAAACAATCGAATGAATTCTTGGCATCGCTACGCTAGTCAAATGTCAAACAGTGTTGCCATTGCTATGGCAATTACCCTGTACTAAGGCTTTTAGGTCAGAAAATCGCTAAATCTACGGGCTACGGCCTTCACCTTAAGGCCGTAGCAGAATTTACGGCTTTTCGCAAGTTCTACAGGAATTCATTAATTTATCGTAACTTTTAGAGTGGACAACGATTTTACAAATATTTCGAGTGTGTATCCGAACATTCCGAATGCCACTTAATTTTTTTTTTCGGTTGTATATTGGCCGAAAAATGGCTCCTAACAGCCCACCTCCTTCAATTTAAAGGTCATTTTATTTTATCCACAAAAATTTGGCAAAGACACGGCCGACAGTCGATGTTCTTCCGTATGAACACAGCTTTTTTACCATAGATACACGGCCGCCTCAAAATTTGCCTTGGCAACACTGCTGTCAAATGGTCTTGTGCATAGATGTTAAACTGTTAAACTGGTCTTGTCTTGTCATCTTGTGGTTGTTCTTGTGAGTTGTGCATCAGCATATAACCTCTTATTATTAACATTATTATACTCATTGAATATTGAGAGAGATTGATTTAGGAATTTTGGAGTAATTTGCCGTGTTGTTGCGTTTGAACACGGTTATAAAAAGGAAACCGTCAATAGCAAGATGCCCAATTGCAATCTAAGCGGATGTGGCATTGTGGCATCAAAAGTTGTAAAGTTGAAATCGCCTGTACATAACTTTGCACATAAGTACGTACTTCATTTCAGCTAAAATATCTTTTTTATAAAGTAAACCTATGCATATGGATTTTTCTAAAAGAGTCAATAGTAAAACGTTCATTTACGTTTTACCCATAATTTCATGAAAGTTTCTTTTTACTTTTTGGTGGGATGGAGTTGTGCATTTAGATAATTGGTTTTATCTTCCTTTAGTTATGGCTCAAACCTATGTGAAAGCAACTACAAAATTGAAGGTGAATTTAGTTTTTTTTTTCGACGCTTACGATTGATGGGATATGACAATCGCAAGTGATCAAAATCAAAGCGATCATCGCCTCCCTTAACGAGCGTCGCGCCTGTAGCTCGCAATAGCTTTGGAGCACGGGACTTCTTTCCTTGTCCCATCTTTTTCTTTTTGAGTTCATTCCACAAATATTGCATCAGTTGGATGGTGAGCTGTCGTGAGAACAATAACTTTTCACTAACATCTCAAGGTACTTAATGGCTGTTTAGGTTTTGCAGTTATAGGCATAACCGCAAATTGATTCTTTTCCAGTTCCATGTTTAGGTTAGGATTTCTTGAGTATATCTGGCAAATATTTTCTATATGTTCTGACCATACCTACAGAAAAGATTTTACTTTCATGTAAATGTTCCAGCAAATTGCAGCTTGTAGAGAAATTATCAAATGCAAGCAGTGTGTCTTCAAGGAGATCAGTAGAAAGTTTTGAAACAACATTGTATCCTAGTCCTTCGTCTTCCATATTGTCCCCTTTCCCTGTATAAACCTCAAATATAGAAGGTAGCTGGTTTTTGAGTCAAAATACGCCCAGACCTTAAATCACACAAAAACCCATTAAAGGGTTTTTCGAGCATATATTGTCTTAAAGATGATCACCCTTTAAATTTTACTCTACACTCATCTATCTACTGTAGAATTTACTGTTTCTTGCCGGAACACTTTATTTTGTTCCCTAATCATTGGTTGTAATTTATACAATTTGTTATACTTTGGTGAGTCCCTTTTTGGTTCATTGTCATTGATGTGCAAATTTTCAGTGATTCTTTGAATCTTTTAATAGGCATAATTTTTGATATTTCAGGATTATTATAAAAATAATCATTTGATCACTTCCAGATCAGGCAATGGGTTTAGGTCCATCACAATCAATATCCCAAGGTAAATCATAATTACTTCTGCTGATACTGGTGTATAGTGGTTACTGTTTTGCATATCTATTGGTGTGTTCAACTAGGATTTGAACCAAATATTGTATTTTTTAAAAAAAATAATAATAGGTTGAGTTTTCAGATTATATACAGATTGTGGTTTAATTGGGTTAATGAATTCTGGAATATAATGTATTTCTTTTTCTATTTTATATTTTTGTATTAACTACAGTGGGATGCCAGATTATTGGCGACAGTTACAAAAACACTGTGTTGCTGAAGTATTTTTATTAAATTAATCATAAAAAAGACATTTTCCTATATGGTAAAAGCTTTAATGTATTTAATACAACTATTTAACCCAGCGAGTATGAGGAGAAAAACAATATACTTCAAGAATGTGGCAGGGTGTGACATAATAGTACCCTTTATTTTTTTTTATATCTTTTACCTATACTAATATATAAAGCTGAAGAGTTTGTTTGTTTGTGCGTGCTAATCTCAGGAACTACTGGTCTGATTTGAAAAATTCACATCAAGCCACCTCGACCTGCCAAATTTCCTCAATAGATTCTCAACTTCATTGCCAATGCATTATGGTTCAAATTTGATTGGGAAACTTGACAGATCCAGGCAGCACGACCCGCTGGCGTCCACACCCACATACATACATACATTATTTAAATTTTGTGTAAAGAAATGCTTAGATTTGTACTTATAGCTTTTCGAACTCGTTTTGTATAGCGTTTGCAAGTCTTCTGGGAGTTTGTTGACATAAAAGGGTATCAAATATTCTGCAACCCTCATCCCGTACACATTATTAAATTTTGGTAAGATGTATTTATTTTTAACCACTATCGTTCTCAGAAAGTCTGGTCTTGTTTTTTCTGTTAGTAGTTCAGGTCTATCAATTTCTGATAGAATACAGTATTCAACTTTATTAACCTTTAAATGCATGAATTAATAAATTGTACTGAAAAAAATGGTTTCAATTCTTTAGAAGCTGTTAAAAACGGGAAAAATAATAAAAAAAATAACAATTAATATTTTATAGGTTTTTAATAAAAAAATCAAGTTGATGCATTTTTGGGACATTATGCAAAATAGATTTAAAAAATGCTTTTATTAATTAACTGTGGAATAAATTGAAACAATCGTTTCCTTTCTTTGCACAAAGGAATACATTGCACTTTGTGCATTTTACAAAGCTCTGTAGCTTACAGCCAGGTCTCTTGCACCTCATGCGTTGGTCGGTTTTAATTTGGCTATGACCAAGATTGTCTAACCGAACGTCAGACGGTGGAAGAACCTGGCACCCTTTCTTTCTTTTTGCCTCTATGGTTTCAGTGATGCTGCTGTTGCTAGGACGTCCTCTTGTTGGCTGGGTCGTAGTACCATAGGTACATAAGACATCAGCCAGCTCTGACCTGAATTCTGACAGATTTTTCAGCTTCTTTGGATCTGCTCCTTTTCTTGTCTCTACAGTTTTGTATAGAACCCAAGAGTTTATAATAGTTAAATCTAAAAGGTGGTAAAAAAATCCGCATATACCATTTCCTGGTCTTGACTTTTATTCTATATCTGCCCAAAAATGAATCCATGAGATCAACGCCCCCCATATGGGCGTTGTATTCTTTGACTATTTTTGGGCAGTCTATAATTATTTTTTTCTTTTCTGTTTTGTCATACCGTTCGATGGACTGTATTGGTTCAGCTCCTACATAGGTCGAGAGCAGAACTACTTGTTTGTTATCTTTCCAGCTCACAGAAGACAAGTCGACCCCATCAATATGTGTAATATATTCCACATACGACCCTCTTGGCACTTGTTTTTTCATTACATCCTGCTTTGAGGGTAATTTACATTTCTTACCTAGGCGGTTTCTTTGAACAGTTCCTGCACATTGTATTCCTTCTTTAGCAAAATAATACATCAAGGGCAATGTGGTATAGAAATTGTCATAGTATATAATGTGATTAGCATGTCTGGGAATTATTCTAGCAAGTTTTATCACTGTTTGTGATACAACCCCTATATCAGGCTCGTTAGGCAAACGATCATCTTTTTCTTTGCCAGCGTAAATTATAAAGCGATAAGCAAAACCTGTCAGAGAACACAATACAAATAATTTAAAACCCCATTTATGGGGTTTATTAGGCAAATATTGTTTTAAAAAATGGCCCATCTTGGTGGCACACATTTGCTCATCGATGGATAAGCGCTGACTGATTGGAATGCTGGAGAACTTAGTATTGAGATGTTCAATTACAGGGCGTAGCTTGTGAAGTCGGTCATGCTGGGGATGGTCTATTGGTAGGTGTTTATTGTTATCGTTGAAGTGAAGTACTCTTCTTATTTTTTCAAATTTATTGACAGGCATCGCTTTTATAACCCGTGCTTGTTAGCCCAGTAACCACGTACACTTGGGTAGTGGTAGACACTCATATAAATCAAGATTCCCAGATATTTTCGCAGTTCTCCTAATGTTATGACGTCAGGTCTATCAGGTTTCTTTTGTACAGCATAATTATTTGTTTCAGTAACAATTTGTGAAAGAAATTCTTCAGTAAAAAAGTAGGAAAAAAATTGGAAAGGCGTCTGAAGGTTCATCAAACTTTCAGGGTATTCTTCAGTTCCATTAAATTTTATGGCATTTTCGTTGAATGGCAGAGGTTGATTTTTCCATATCAACCTCTGAATGTCTAAAGAATGTACCGGTGCATCATTATTATTTGAAGGAACAGCATCCGCTATTACAATAGGAGGATCGGGTATAATTTCTTCATTATTATCATTAGACCTAGCCTCACCGTCGTCATCATCATTTTCTAAAACATCTAATAAATCTTGTTGGGTAGGATAAAAATCAAGTTCGTCACCGTCCGACTCGAAATCGTCTTCAGAAATGGCGCCATCTTCTAGCTGGCGCAACCAAAACTCAATGTCACCATCTCTCCTATTATTTTCTGCCATTTCTAAAACAAAATAACCAACCACATGCATACCTCACCAAAGCAAAATAAATAAAATAACAAAATGTATAGCTTCAAATAGCAGTAGTAATTTTGACCAATAGTGCATGCTGTCCCATTTTTGCATCAAAACAAAAAAGCTTCCTGTTCATATAACAATTATGGTAAATTGAAAAAAGCATAAGTTATTTTATAAATAATAGTCATTACCTTTAGAAAATAATTTTTTTTCCCTCCAAAATCAGCAAATAACTTCGTGATATAAGTCGCCAAAGTGCACTCAACTCAAATCTATTTGAGAAACGCGCGCCAAAAAGTGAAATGTCAATCAGCCACAGATAACAACACAAAATGTCACTAGTTGAGTTATTTTATGGTTAGAGAAGGAGCAAAAGAAATATTTCATACAGCCTAATGTATCAAACACAAATATTATGGACGGTTATTGATGGTTTAATTTGGTGATTCAATTTTGGGACACTATGCATTTAAGGGTTAAACACATTCATAACATTACAATATTTAAAAAGGTCGTCGTCCTGGTTTTGGAGTTTCTTATATATATGTTTTGGTGCAATTACTTTTAATATTCTAAGTTGTAGCTTATAAATATCGGTCAGATATGTGTGATAAGTTCTTCCATAGCTACTGAGTCCGTAGCTGATAACAGAATCTGCTAGGGCCATATATAACATTCTAAGTGTTTTGTAAGGCAGCTTGTATTTTAGTATGCTGAGCTTACCTAGAATAGACCTCAGTTTGTTGCACACATAATCTTTGTGTGGTCGCCAACAAAATTGGCTATCAACCATTAGGACGACGTACATGTGCTCATCGACTACTTCTAACGAAGGGCACGCGCAAGTCCTTGGGGAGCTATGTAGGCAAATATGTTCGTGTGCTATAACTGTAGGCTTAGTGGAGCATTTATTGTGTGATGAGTGAACAATTTTTGTTTTTTTTTTCAGACAGTATTTCATTACATTTCTTGTTTTTTTAGGGTTCCGTAGCCAAATGGCAGAAAACGGGACCTTTATAGATTCGTCATGTCTCTGAACCCTTATAGATTCGTCATGTCTGTCTGTCCATCTGTCCGTCCGTATGTCACAGCCATTTTTTTTCCGAAACTATAAGAGCTATACTGTTGGAACTTGGTTGGGGAACTGTATTCTGTGAATCGCATTAAGATTTTGACGCAAAAAAAAAAAAAAAAAATATTGGGAGCGCCCCATACTTAGAACTGAAACTCAAAATTTTTTTTTTCATCAAACACGTACGTGTGGAGTATCATCTATGGATACCTCTTCAAAAATTATATCTAGGTTTCTACAATATTTTTTTTTCTAAACCGAATAGTTTGCGTGACAGACGCTTCCAAAGTGGAAAAAAAATTGGTCTCTTAACTTAAGAAAATGAAAAATCTAAAAAAAACTTATGATGTACATTACTATAAAAACTACCAACGAAAATTGTTTTGAACGAGATCTAGTAAGTTTTTTTTAATACCTCGTAATTCGCAAACCGCTTATTAAATATAAATATAATAATAATAAACCGCGTAATCTTTCATACAAATAACTTAAATCCTTTAATTTCATAAATCAATGGTACGGAACCCTTTGTGCGTGAGTCCGACACGCACATGGCCGGTTTTTTTTTCTTAATATACCTAATCCTAATTCAATCTAACATTAATTTCTTTTATTTTAGTATCTAGTTGTTCACATCAACAGCTCTGTCTGTATGCCACTTATTGGCAAAGGCCTCCTCCAACCTTTTGTATCTTTGGCAATTCTGGTCCTACTGCTATAGCTTTTATATCATTCACCCATCTTCTAAGTGGCCTTCCTGTATTCCTTTTCTTGTAGCTTGTGGACCAGTTCATTATTGATTTCGACGATTTCTCCTTTCCTCTAATTGTATGGCTGGCCCATTTCCATTTTAGCTTTTTTATTGTTGTTGTGACATCTTTTGTTTTGGTGTGCTTCCTTATGGTGTCAGCCCTTATTCTATCGGATAGTCTTTTTCCCATCATACTCCTGTCCATGGAATTTTGCAAAGTTTGTAACTTTTTAATATGTGCTTTATTTGATTCCTTAGCTTTATTTTATTACAGAATAAAAGTATTATTTATGACCAAAAAGCAACAAAATAAAATATTTTGTAATGTACTCTTGCACTATAAAAATTATAAATCAATCACTTATTTCCATATCAACATAACTAGAACTCGATTCTTCACTTTCGAGGCTACCATAATTTTAATTACTTGGTTTACACACTGCTCCCATTTCTCTACGGAATATTCAGCAAATAACCTCTCTTAAGATTTTTTTTTTTCTGATCCAAATTAGAGTCCATGCTTTGTAGTGCTAATTGTCCTTTAGTATCACCCCAGACTAACTAAATCGGGTTACATCTGGGTGATATGGAGGCAAACGTAATACTTGATGTCCGTTTCTTTTTAGTAACTCATCGATTTTGTAAATTTATTCAGTGAAATGTCTTTTTATTAATTTGTATAAGTCATCCTTTCTAAGTTTGTCATCAAAAGGCACATCATGACGTCGTAACCAGTCTTGCATAGCTATTTTAGTAGAAACCATAGTCGCCTTTTTCTCTTCTCGAACGGAATGATAAGCTGCGTTATCCATGACTATGACTGAATTTGGTGGTGTATTAGGCATGAGTTTTTCATTTATCCATTTACTGAAATTCACGAAGTTAATAAAATCGTGATAATCACCTGTTTTCACCTGTTTTTTCGTGATATCACAAGGGGTCCATCGACAAATCCAGTTTGGCCTCCGCAATGTACAATGATGAAACGAATCCCCTTTACCGATATGAGATAGCACGCCGTGTTCATCCTTTGACTGCCAACATTTTGAGACGGTATGTGATACATTTACATACGTTTCGTCAAGATATAAAATATGTCTTCCTTCTCTACGATATTTTTTAATAGTTCTTAAATAATTCCACCGCCATGATGTTATATTTGGCTGTTCGATGAGGAGTTTCCTTTTAGATCCGCATTTCTTAAATTTAAAACCCAGGTCATGTAATAAAATCGTAAATGTTCCCTGCCACAGTGTAATATATCCTCTGCTCTAAGTACAGTATTTAAAGTTTTCAATGTGGGTATTTTTTTAAAAATTGTGTAAAACTGAGTAACTTTTCTCCTTACCACTCCTTTTGTGAAATCATCTATTTCAACTCTTTTTTTGCGAATTTGTTTTGGCTTACGCGGTGATTTAAACTTTTCGTTGTCCTTTAATAGTTTTCCCTGTTGTGCAATTCTAGATACAGACATTTCCGATATTCCAGTAACCTCTGCTACAGTTTTGTTTAAATTTATATCTTGTTGATATTCAGCACAATTTGGATCCAGTTTCCTTTTTCTAAAATATTCGTATACATTAAAAACGACTTGCTTACACTGACTATTCATTTTATGTCCGAAGATAATTCGACTCATCTTGAGAATGTAATCTCGTGTATAACTTGCACAGACTGTCCGCAACTGTCAACACATGCGCTCGCTACCGCGTAGCGAACGAAATGATCGAACACGGGAAAGCGCATGCCGCCGGCACCTTTACCTCGGTTTTTGTTTCTCACCTGTAGATTAATCTATTGAATTATCATTATGCATGGTGGATATAACAAGAACCACCTTGTTTTTCTTTGGCGCATAGGAAACAAGTGTAATATCTTTCTGAAATCCAAAAAGTGAGCAATTAGAATCTGTCTCTTGTTCTACAGTTCAAACCGACCTAAGACGATGCTCCTTTAGTAGATGGAGCATTAATTCATATCCAGTGATCCATTTTTCAAATGTTATGTTTCGTTGTGAACCAGAAACTAGTTGAATCAATCTCTCCAATATCTCGAAAGGGTTTATTACTGACTGCATATGGTCCCGACGGTTGTTTCCCTGCGTACACTTCCAAATTCTAAACATAAATTAAGCTTTTTGCATCGACTAAATCTAAAATTTTTAAGCCGTATTTAGCTGGCTAGTTTGGAATGAAGACGCGGAACAGGCATCGACTTCTAAATGCTAGTAACATCTCGTCTCTAGAAACTCACTTGGAGAGTACGCATTTTGACAGCGTTGAACGAACTGATCAAAAATACTTCGGAAGGCTGCCATATTATCAATTTATTTACTCTGCTCTCTTGTGGCTTTGTCATCGAAACGTACAGCATTTTGAACAAACTCCAATCTCTTCAGTGACATTGTGGTCCGAAATATGAGTGTATATCAACGCCAGTTCCATCAGTACGCCAAAGATCTTTCAAATTTTGACGATTAGATTTGATAAGGCCAGCTAAGTACAGTAAGCCAATAAATGCTTTCAAATCACGTAAAGTTTCTTGCATATTCTAATAATAATGCTTCTTCTTATATTGCAGGTTTCTTGCATATAAGAAGCATTACTATTAAAATTATTTGCTGCACTTTTTTTGACGAATTTTCGAATTAGTGTGGGTCAAGATTTCTTGAAGCATTTCTGTCACAAAAATATTCCAGCATTTAAACTCTGTAGAAGCATCTTTTCCAATGTCCTTTACTCGAGCATGCTCGGTTACGATGTTTTCAGAAGGAAGTTTCACGTTGGGACGCTGACAATATATTTATACCATTTGGTACCATCTTTAGACTTATAAAAAGGTCCACTTATTTGCCTAGAAGCTGTTACTGTGTCTTTTAGTAGACCAGTGATTTATAAGATATCCTATCAAAGTATCTGAAATACAACATGTAAGATACTTTACAGAAAAGTATTTCAGATACAGATAAAAGTAGTTTTCTAAAAAGGTATTTGAAATACAAGATACAAAATACCTATCTTTAACACTAAAAGTGCCGAAACTCATGACCCCCCTCGAACCGCCGCTGTGACAATTTTGTCCTTTCACAACATTCATTAGCATAAAAGTATGAAATTTTAATTAAAACATTATGTAAGTTACTTGAAACTATATTTATTTGTTTTTAATCAAATTATTAATCCTTTTATAACAAATACGTATCAATTTCTTTTTGCATTTCTGATCATCAACTAAGTAAGTAATTTTAAATGTAATAAATTTTAAAAATCTCCAAACTATTTACTATCACAATAGAAAATATTACACAAATAATATTCTTTACCAGTGCATTTATTACACACAGTTTTTTACACTTGTGGTACTTCACAGATGACTTATTACTTCTACATTCTGACTTGACCTGACACCTTTTTCCTGTCTTTCTGGTAGATTTTCTGGAATGTCTATAGCAGTGGTTCCCAAAGTTGTTTTGGCTACGACCCATCTAATTCAAGTTTACAAACTTGGGACCCACCTCTAGGAAATTCAACCGATTTATTCATTTTGGTAACAGTTTTCATAGCGGACATTTCAAATAACAAACGAAGTGTTAATGCAATTTTTTATTACTTAATTAAATAACTATTGTACATTAAAAAGTTATTTCAATGGGAAGGATGAAATTGTTTCCTGTTTCGCCATCACAGTTTTGACGTCAACTTCAACCCGAGTTACTTTTAAGCGCAGTGAGTTTGATAAGTACAATTTATTTCGGTATCTACTTTTAATGTTCACCATATTAGAGAATCCGGCCTCACACAGGTGACACAGATATGAGGTAGTGGAAGGGAGGAGGACTTTTATAGCTTCATTAAACAGGCATGGATAGTTACCAGCAACCGAGAGCCAGAATTTTCTTAATTGCTTACGATTGAAACAATTTTTAGTGACGAATTTTCTGATAAATCAATTAGCTCTTCACTTGCTTTTGAAATGGGTTACAAATCCAATCCAATGAATTCAGCTTTTTCATCTCCTCGCCGAAATAGTTGTCAAAGTTTTCTTATACGAGGATAAGTGGGTGGAAATGGCAGACACTACGTTCATCTGTGGCTGTACTTGGCTTTCAACAATAAAAGTTTCAAGTGTTTGAAAACAATCATACCTTCCATCCTCAATACAACTCTTCCACAGCAAAAGTTTTTTCATGAACGCGCGAATTTTATCATGGACTGCAAAAATGTGTAATTCGCTTGAACCTTGCAAATATAAATTTAGTTCATTTAACTTCGAAAAAATATCCGCTGTATAAGTGAGCTTGAGAATGAATTATTCGTCCTTCAGATATTAAATATATTCATTTTTTCCTTCCAAGTAAATTATAACTTCATTGCGTAATTCCACTAATTGCGCCAGTACTTTCCCCTGGATAACCACCGAACTTCCGTATGCAGAAGGGGAGATGTATGATGACTACTCATTTCTTCACACAGCTTTTGAATTAAGCGAGCCCGTAAAGGTCTTGTTTTAATATAAATCACAATTTTAACAGCTATGTTTAGTACTATTTGGAAATCACAGGCAATGCTTTGGAAACCAGTGCTTCTCTGTGGCGGCTACAATGTGTCCACAATGTGCTATTTTTCCCGCACATGGCCCTCGCACCGTCAGTACATATACCGACACAGTTCTTCCACTGTATACCTTTTTCATTTATATAGGAATCAATTAAATTGTAGATTACCTCAGTCGTTCCACGAATAATTGGCTTGCAAAACAACATATCTTCATGCGCGTCTTCTTGCCACATATAACGCACAAAAACTATTAATTGAGATAGACCTAGAAGGTCAGTAGACTCATCTAGTTGCAAAGCGTAATATTTACTATCAATGATTCTCCGGATTAATTCATCTTCTGTCCATTCAGCCATTTCGTCAATTCTTCGCGCAACAGTATTATTTGATAGTGGTATGCGCTCGATTTTTTTGACTTCTTTTTCTTCAAACATCGCCCCAACAGCATCTTTAATCGATAGTAACACTAAGTCTTCGCCAATAGTATGAGGCTTACCTGCTCTTGCAATCCGTAAGCTAATGAGGTCCGATGCATATACAGCATTTTCATTGATTTTAACGAAATGATGCACTATGTTTTTTGAAGACTTCATTTTTAACATTTTTTTTTGAAAAAAATCTGCTGGCTGGTCACACAATGGGAATGCTTTGTTTCTATATGACGTGTCAATTTACTGGGGCGCATACTTTCGTTCGCTAATATTTCGTAGCAAATCACGCATTGAGGACGTGGATCTGTCGTATCATGATTCCAAGTGAATCCTAGCTTCAAATATTCTGAGTCATATTGTCTCACAACTTTTCGACGTTTTGTGTCATGCAAACTCGTGGAGGGCATTTGGAAGTTGGGCTCAGTGCCGCTTTTGTCACTCAAAATATCATCTGCATTTCCACTATTATTTTCGCAATCACTGGTTGGTGTGTTATTCAACAGGCAGGGCCCACTTAATATTCGCTCGCGACCCACTAGTGGGTCGCGACCCATGGTTTGGGAAACCCTGGTCTATAGGAATGACTTTGTTTCTATTATTCATGTATTGTGATCCCAATTCTTCTCTCAGTTGCATTAAAAAGTCTCTACGTTTAATTTTGCTGTTGTTGATAATTTTGTACAATAGCCATGCGTTTATAGCCGCCAAATCTAATAAATTATAAAATGTATGAACTGGCCAACGTCTGGAAGCTGCCTTTACTGTATATTTCCTGATCATCGAGTCTACAACATCTACTCCATATTTCGTGCTGTTGTGCTGTTGTAGAATAGCACTGTTTCCGGCTTTTTCTTTGAATTAGAACATATTGTTATATCTTGATGCATAGTGCTGAGCAATAAAAAATTTTATTTGGCTTAGTTTGATAAACAGTCAAAGTTGTGTCACCAGTTTTTAGGAGAGTCGTCTTGTATAATTCTTCATTAGCCATTTTTACGGAAATAGGTATTTCTCTTCGAACTCTATTGACAGTGCCTACGATACTAGTGTTTTTAGACTTCAAATATCCCGCTAGTGAAATGGAAGTAAAATAGTTGTCACAAGTAACATTCCTGCCTTTGTTGATGTAAGGTTCCATCAATTTCTTTACCACCCAGTCACCTAAACGCTCATTAGGTCTGTAATCATCTTTTCCAAGGTAAGGAAACGCATTTATTATATAACTAGCTTTCCGCCCGCGGCTTCGCCCGCGTGGAGTTCGGTTATATCGCGCTTTTTAGATTTCCCTCGGGAACATCAAATTTTTCCGGGATAAAAGGTAGCCTATGTTCTTTCTCAGGGTCTAAAGATTGTGCCAAATTTCTTCAAAATTGGTTGAGAGGTTTAAGCGGGAAAGCGTAACAGACAGACAGACAGACAGACCGACAGACAGACAGACAGAGTTACTTTCGCATTTATAATATTAGTATGGATTTACATCTTTGTCAATAGCCATCCAAAACTTTTGACCATACTTAACTGGCTTTGAGCTCATGAACTGTGTAAATCGGCAACGGCATTTAGATGGAAAAAGCTGTTCATTAATCGTTATGTACGGCCCGGGTATGTAACAAGTTTGTGCATTCGCAATAAATTCATATCAAATTTCCGAAATCATAGCAAACTTATCTTCAGTTAGTCTTTAGCGTCTGCTGGATTTATGATCGAATCGCAAGTACTTCATTATCTCACGAAAACGGTTTCGAGACATTGTTGCCTTTATAATAGGATTACCCCATTTTATCGACCATAATGAATCCAGATCTAAGTTATGTGCACCAATTGCACCACGTATGTAAAGTACAGCAATAAATGCCTCCAATTCTTCCATCGTCATGTACCAGTCTTCATCTTGTAATTCTCGTCGCGCCTCTTCCATAGTACACTCTAAGATATGCTGCATAATTTTTCAGGATACCATTAGTTGCCAAGCACTCTTACAAGTTTCATCCACGTTGCGCTTAGCGTAGGGAGTTGGCCCAACGCGATCTCTAAAAACATTTTGGCATCCGTACCTACCAGGTGGTCTACCAGCTTCAATTACTGTCCAGGCAGTACCATCTGGAGAAACAAGTGCTGAGCTTGGTGTCCTTTCAAAACGAGGGTTTGGCAATGTACTACCTACAGACGGCCGACCGCGGCGGCCTCGAACACCTCGACCTCGTCCTTGTCTTTGAGTTGGCACTTGATCTTGGACTTCAGTCACGGCGCTCATCAAACTTGTTACATCTGAAATTTAAAAATGAATAAAACAACAGCTAAACACAACAGATACATACAAATACCAATACAAAACAAAATGCAAATACCTACATACATAAATAAAAAAAAAAAAAACAAATAACGCTGTATTCCTATAGAGTAAAATAAAACAATATTTACCTTCAGTTATTTCTTTCTCTCTGAATAGTGTCATTAGATTCGTCAGAAGAAGAATCGGAACTGTTTTCTAATGCATAGTTGTCGTCAGAAGATCCCAAAGGCTCGCCATCTGATTCGTCCTCTAAAATATCATTCAAACTGGACACAATTTCTTGTGGTTTCAATATTGTGCCACGTTGACTAGTAGACATAATTATAATACGTTAGGTACGTGCTTGTAAAAACAAAAAACGTTCTCTTTATGCCAGGCGACGACCAAGTGAATAGAAACAATGCTCAACTGTTTTAGTCGCCCCTCCACCCGCGCAGTTAGCCAGAACAATGACCATATGTCAAATTATTGCTTAGAATCTTGGCGGGACAAAACCGACCCGGCGGCAATTCTAGGTAAATCGGAAATTATTTTATTTACTTTTGTTTTTATTGAATAAAAAGCATTAATGAATTTAAAATGACAACAAATTATAAAAAGTCAAATAGTTTCACGGTCTTCAGTAGAATTATTAAAAAGTTAGAGACAAAAATGGAACGGTGGCGCTTCTAGTGTTAAAATACTTTATAAAGATAAAATACTTTTGTAAGGAAACAACATTTAATTCAACTTAAGTTTATATATTCCAGAAAACAATTAATAAACAATTTAGACAAAATATGGATAAAACATAATGATTAAGTCTCAATTTTAATAAGGTATTGAAATTGAGACTTAATTATTATGTTTTAGTTGGGATGTGAGTAAAACTAATTCCTCAAACATACTGTCGCTCATCTTCCTTCGATGAGGCCTCATGATCATGACCCCAAAGGAGAAGAGTCGCTCCACAGGGGCAGAGCTAGGCAAACAGGTGTTATATTTTAGAAAAAAAAAAGTTGGATAAGCATTCAAGCTCTTAAAGGTTGCATCTTTATTGTTGAGGTTTATTTTATTGTTGAGGTTTATTTTATTGTTTGTTTATTATTCATCTGTATTGTTTCCAAATCACTGGTGCTGCTTGTATTTTCGCCACTAGCAACAGAGGAATCCGAGTCCTCTAGAAACATATAATAAGATTCATCTTTTGACTTTTTTTTTGTATCACCTTCAATGTTATTTAAAGTCTCCAATTTTTGTTTTTCAGATCAATTGATCTTTCTTGTTTCAGACAAGAAAAGTTCTTTTACAGATTCTTTTTGGGCTTTTGGTACCCACTTCAGTTTAAACATGGGATGAGAGACTGAGGCTAATATAGCATCGTTTGCTGCTGGTTCCAGCTGCAAAAACCATTTAAACCGTCTATTCACATTTTCTTCTATTACATCTAGCAGAGGGCTGCAGCATTACAGATTTTCAATTCTAAGGCTTTTGATAACATATTCGATTCTGTATAATTCCGGTAACAGACAGCCATAGTGTCTTTGTCCCTTGCAGGCTTTTAATAGTTTCTGCTATTGGCATTGAACAGTCCACACACCTTCTAAGTCTGATGAAGCATCTGGAAAACCTTAATCCAAAAGAGAATCATCATCTTCACTACCTTCATCAATTGATGATTTTTCGGTTGGCGATGGGACATCTTAGCCGATGACATATGAAGAACGATAGTGGCGACACTATCGTTCAACATATGTCATTTTGGACCCCGAAAATTTTAAAGTAGCGCGCTGCGTTCCGTTTCGTTCGGAAACAAAAACTGCGAAGTTTATTTTAGTAAAAGTATCTTAGGGAACAAAGTATCTTCAAAATACTAAGATAACAGGAAAATATACCTAAATATAAGATACAAAATAAAAAAAATAAAATGTATTTGAAGTACAAGATGCAAATACGTATTTTGTATCTTGTATTTGTATTTCAGATACTTTTATCTAAGATACGTCACATTTCTGGTAGTGACAACGGTGAATCGTCCTCGGGGTCGTTACCTGATTGAGTTGTAGTAAATACTACAGCTTCATCCTCCCTGGACTTGGATGAATCATCAACTGAATCGTCACCTTCTTGCTCCGTATCAGAATTCACTTCGTGTTCACTACAATGATCAGTTTCTTGTTCTGAACTGGATTCTCCAGAAGAATCAGTTGCTGCCTCTCCCAACATAGAACGAATGTGTTCCTCTTGACATTCAATATCCATTTTGGTCAAAAACTAAAAAAAAGATATAAAAAAAAATGTTCAGTAAATGAACTAATAACAAATTCATATAGTAAAATAATAAATAAATAACAAAAATCTAAAAACAAAAAAAAAAAAACCAACAAAATCTGATATTAATTGAAATAGAAATTAATAAAACAATTAAAATTAATTATTAAATCATTACGTAAAATAAATATGGCAATCATCGTCAAAAATGAGGCAAGTTAGTGCACGTATAACTTCGCCGATGCCTCGCGCCACACTGCGATCGCGATCACGCCAGTACCCCGTCCAGTGTTGCAAAAGTCAAAAATAAAAAAGCGGTAGATTTTCCAGCCAGAAATCGGGAGGTTTTAAAAAAATAAAATAAATGTATTTTGCGCTCTAATTACTTTATTAAAAAGAAACATACATAGGTACATTTTAAGATTTTCAGGTTCAGTGATCCATCCTCATACCATTTCTTGGTAGAAATTTTTTCGAAAATTTTATTTTCTATATTAAAATTATAACAAGTTTGGTTGTTTTCTGTTATAACTCGTTTGGTGTGTAGGAGACCTATTATCGATTCCGTGGATAGTTTGTTGCGTTGTTTAGTTTTCATTAAATTTATTGAAGAGAAAATTCTTTCCACGTTGGCAGATGAGTGGGGCAAACATAGTATTTTAAAAACAAAAGAACATGTTTTCAAATATGAGTGTACCATCACCATACTTCATGCTGCCAATGCTCGCCCAAAATTCTTCAGTTTTTTCACTAAACGACGCAATTTCTTTCGTGTTCCGAAGCGATCGCCATTCTGTGTCAATACTTTGATAATTATCGTTGTCTATTAAATTTGGGAATTGTCTACATATTGGTACTATTGATGACAGATCACCTTTTTTTACATTTTCCGGAGAGAAAGCTCCCAAATCTTTTAAAGGGTTATTGCTAATTGGGAACCTTTGTATGATTTGATCACAAGATTCAATAAAGAATTGAATGCATCTCGTTTGGAATAAGTGGATTTGTTCAGAAGTCAATCTTTTATCTGTAAGCAAAGTATTAATGGCATTTGCTCCGTAATATACATCTTCTATAAGTAGAAAATTACGTGGGTTTTTATAATCAATGCTTTCGAGATTGTTTTTTTCTAAATATTCTTTCTTCAGAAAACAATCAAACAAAGTTCTTAAACTAACACAAACTTGGGAATACAAAACGCTTGCTAATTCAGATTGCATTTCTCGATTTAATTTATTGAAAATAGGTAAAACAAAGGGGGGGAGCCCCCCCTTGAAGAAGGGATGATGAAAACTTATGGTTACCGAGAAATTTAAAATTGAAAATTTTGAGGTTAAGTTCAATAATTAAGGTCTATGACGTAACAATTTGCGTGATTTTTAATTTACTATGATAGATTTTTTTTAAAGTAGAATTAATTAAATAAATAAATAAAAAAGAATGAAAAAAAGACAATATTTTTTTAATCATTTTAATCAGGTGCTGGGTACAGTGGGTACACATATTTAATGGCTTTCAGTAATTCATCGAATGGATGTCCATGGCGAAATTTTATTTTTCTTCTCCATCTATAGATTATGAGCCAGTCGGCGAAGTCCTTTTTATTTTGTTTATGTCTGAATTCTTTCTTCAGACCTCGCCACTGGCTCTCGATTCGTTGTGTATGAACTCCATCCGCACCTACATATCGGTTTTCTGGGTCACTGTGGTTCACCCTTTTGTGGGTGTACCCATGCTCTGGCAGAGCGAGGTAGGCTCTCCAGAAATCAGTATGAATGATGGAACCTACCTCGACATGCTTCTGAATGAGCGGAATCAAAACTTTTGAAGTCCGCTCATTATTTGGGCACACCTCTAGTCGTAAATCATCACATTTGTCTTCAATCATTCCAATGACCCAGTGACCCTCTATATGGCGACCCCGATTGTATTTCCTTCTTCCAAATTTCGATTCATCAATTTGAACCACTTTGCCGGGGCCACCAATTTTTCCTTCAACTTCATGGTGCTCTAATTCATACACAACAATCGTTTCCCGACAATAATTGTACCAATCAGCAATTGTGGCTGATGATACATTAAAATCACAATTAGTAGCCACTTCCCTCTGTACCTGGTGGTAACTAGCTTCTTCGGAAAATCCATACATTATTTGAAATATTACTGTAATAGGCACCCTTGCGCGTTCAAACCACGTTCCTTCAGCTCGGCTTCGATTGCGAGTGCGGCATGGAACCTTCCTGCACCGAAATTTGCCCAACTGGCCAGCTCCTACTCCACTTGTAAATGTCATGGGTCGTTTGTGATACCGACATTCCATTGAGACAGGTATCAACCCCTTCTCCTCTGCAAATTGGATACACTGCTCCTCAGTACCAAGGCAGCGATAAAACCTTCCCCACGACCAGGAAGCCCTGTAACAATTAAAATAAATTTAATTTATCAAAATATAATTAATATATATATATTTTTCTGGCGCTTCGCCGGCCGCTGCCGCGGCACGCTCGCTTCGCTCGCTCGGCTCGCGCGCGCTTTGGTCACCGTTCTAACCTGACCTAACCAAAATTAAATTTAATTTATCAAAATATAATTAATATATATATATATTTTTCTGGCGCTTCGCCGGCCGCTGCCGCGGCACGCTCGCTTCGCTCGCTCGGCTCGCGCGCGCTTTGGTCACCGTTCTAACCTAACCTAACCTAGCCTAAATATACCTAACAATTGTTTTTTTTTATTAGTCGGGGGGCTCGGGGGCCCCCGGCCCCCGGCCCCCTTGCGTTTCGTTGTCCACAATAATATTGTCAATTATTTCCGTCTAATGAAATAATAATTGTTAATAATTTAATATTTTTAAATGTTTTTGTTGAAAGAATATGATTTTAGACTAATTATTACTATTAACATAAAAATAATAAATAATACATAATAATTTCACATAAATAATATGACAGGTCTTCAACAAGAAGTATAACGGAACGCAATGACAACAAAAAGACCCGATTCCGTGAACAAAAAAAAAAAAAAAGTTCCGATTCATAACCTAAAATTGTGAATTTAAAGTGATTTTTGTGAATTAATTTCTCGGAAAGTATAAGTTTTCATCATTCCAAATTTTACATAGAGGGGTCTTAGGCCAAGGTCTTTCAGCCCTAGAAGTCTTGCCGCCCACTTCAACGGTCCACCAACTAAAGTTTAGCCAAAAGTTAATCACATTATTACAGTTTCATTAAAAATTACTTGCTAAATTTAAAACACTGATTAAATGTCTACACTGATTGAATTATGTACACGTACTTACATTAATCTCAGAAGATGTTCAAAATGGGATCCATTTACGGCCACGCAGGCCTCCGCACGTTTTTTTAAATTGTTTCGCACTCTAGGAAGAACAACAGTGTCGTTTTTTATGTCTCTAAATGCACTACGAATTCGCCTTTTCAGTTCCGACGTATTATGGAATTCAGTGGCATACACCCGGCGCTTCATTTCCCCCCAAAGATAAAAGTCCAGAGGTGTAAGATCTGGCGAGCGCGCGGGCCACGCCACGCCCTCCACGGCCAATCCATCGCCCAGGAAACTCCTCATCCAGCATAGCTCTGACTTGCCGATGAAAATGTGCAGGTGCCCCGTCATGCTGGTAGTGGAGATTTCTCAAGGAACCCAGGGGCACATTTTCCAACATTCTGTCGAACACATGTCTTAAAATGGCCATGTATGACTGTGCATTTAAATGACCGTCAATAAAATAGGGTCCGAGAAGTTGTCCATCCAGTATTCCCGCCCAAACGTTTACGGAAAAACGATGCTGGAAACTGTTTTGCCTTATTCGGTGTTCATTTACCCGGCTCCAGTAATGTTCATTATGAACATTGTAAATGCCCGACCTTGTGAACATTGCTTCATCCGTGAATAAAATGGAAACGTTATCAAAATTTCCGATTAGCCATTGTGAAAATGTCCGAACGACATATAAGTCTATTGGATAGTTGCTTGCTGTGTATAATCGACAGTTTGATACCGATGTCCTGTTTTTGTATTTTATGTCTGTCGCCATCGGTTGTCCTGCTGCTAGTAGTTTCCATTGCTCGAACTGGTTTTCTGTTAGTTTACATTCGTCCATGAAGCACGCGTTGCTGTGTACTAATGAACAGAAATTGAACGACGATCCCGGTGTTAATCCTGTTAGTCGCTCGTAGTTGTAGTGCATCTGTACCAGCGATTCCATTATCATCGTTTTTCCGGAACTAGGTGATCCTACGAAGAATAAGTTATTTTTTTTGTTGGTTTCTCCGTAGAAGTGTTTCTTTGTAATTGTGGCGAATGTTTGTATGCTGATGTGGTTATATGTCAGGATTAATTCCAGTTTTTGTATTTGCTTTTTTATGTAGTCTGGGTTAGTTATTTCTGGATTTCTTTTCAGTTGGTGTTGTTTGCACCGCTCGAGTCGTTGTACTGGCGTTTCTTGAAATACCAGAATTCTGGATATACTAGTTGCTGTCTTGATTCTTTCGTTGAACTTTTTGCCAAATTGGAGGGCAATCCCTTCAGGCGTTGAGCAAAGTACTCTTTGTGCTTCGGTTTCGTCGAACGCTCTCTCAGCACATAAGAATAGCACCAGCTTGTTATTAATTTCACTATATTGTCTCTGTCGTCCTGTGGTAATGTTTCCGAAGAGATTAGTGTTTCCCTGTTGTACATCAGATTGTAATTGAATTTGTTGATTGACCATTCGTTGGTCTCGTCGATGCTCAAGTAGCTCTTCATCGGCTTCATAATCGCATGCCACCATTCTGGGGTGAATTTCACCAAGTGTTGTCCTTTGTTCGCGAAGTACATGATTTCTCCTTTCGGTATTTTGAGCGTTATCGAAGGGTTCTTCCTCGCGCTCGTTCTGCATTGTAAGACCCAGTGAATGAGCGGCGCATCGGAAAGCTGCTTTATCGTCTTCTGTGAGAATGTCTCTAAGTGTATCACGATGAGGGCCGGGAGTAAGATACTCAAGTAGACAAGATATACATGTAATTTTTTTAGCTTTATGCACCCCGTTTCTAATTGTTTGGCCAAATCTTGAATGATGTCCCCACTTTTGGTTGGTGGAAACATAGATGATATGATAGTGTAGCCTTGTTGTTCCAGTGTGCCGACTGATGACTTTCCAAGGTGATCGAGTAGTGTTGCAAAATCGATATTTTCTTTTTTTAGTGATTGAGCATGTGAGAATTGAGGTTCGCTCGCTGGTGTCGCTGTCGTCCCCGGAGTCGTCTCGTCCGTAGTTGGGGATGTCGCCTTCGTCGATGTCTCCTCTTTGCTCGATTGCTTCTTCATCTTCTTCCTCGGTGCATTCTGTTCCGTCGGCTGGGGTATAGGTCTCTTGGGTGTCTCCACGGTTGGCTGCTCCTCCTCCCCTGGTATCGGTATCTGAGACATCTCGATTTCGTCGTCGCTTGTGAATAGCGCCTCTTCTTGGTCGTCCGGGATTGCGAACCATCATTTTCATGTAACTCTTGAACTGGCTGAAAATGATATGGATGTTGGCCATCCATATGTAGAAGTTTCCATACAGTCCAGTGGGAAACATTAAAAATACAGGCCGCTCGCCTCGTACTCTCCTCTGGGTTCTCCGCGAAGAAATCCAGTATGCGTTCCTGAAGGTCAACTGGCAGCTGCTGGTTACCACGCCCTTGAGCATGGGCAGGAACGGTAAATTGGCCATAGGTACGTAATCTTTGAGTAGCCGCCAACATCGTTTCTCGGCTTGGCACAGGTTGTCCAGGGAATAACTCTGCGTACATTCTTCGGGCCTCGTTCAGGTTATTACCAGCCACGGCGTAAAGCCGAACCATTTCGGTCCACTGTACGTTTGTGTACGACATGATTACCACGCACTACTCACTTAACACACGCGGGCGGCGGTCGCGGGTCGTAATGCGCTGCGGCTGCGCTGCGATCTAGCGTACACGTGCGATCGATAGCCGACGCTGCGCGAGACTGAAGAGGGGCCGCCGGGGGGGCGGGGATATGCGTGTGGTGTGGGTGCGGCACGCAGCGCGCTCCTATGTTCAATGTACTCTGTGGCGTGCAAAATATCCGTTGTCGGGCCGCCTGTTTAATAATACGCTAGGGTGAATTAACTTCGTGGAAAAATGGAGATTTTCCTAAAAAAAAAAAAATGTATTTTTTTCATTGACGTTACGTTCTGCAAGTGAAACCAAACCACTGGTTTCAAGAAGAAGTGTGTTTCGCCTAACAGCCGGTATATTTGTAGCTGTTGCAATATCGTCATTTTGCGACGCATCAAGGAAATATAATTTCAAAGCTTGATATTGCTCGAAAATTCTTGATATAGCTGCGTGTACTGACAGCCACCTCGTCTGACAAGGATGTAATAATTTATGTATTTTTAAATTACAAAATAATTGAAATTCTTTAAATTCAGCTGATCTTTTGGGACTAGAAGAAAAATAATTGTATATTTCCCTTACAACTTCTTCAATAAACCGAGGTATTTTGTTGCAAGCGTAGGACGCACACAAATGGAATGAATGACATATACATTTCATTGTAAATAAATGTTGTACATCAGCTTTCAGTAACGTCATTACTGAATGATTACGTCCCATCATAACACTTGCACCATCAGAAGCAAAATCTATGAGATTTTGTCGAAATGGAACGCCATGTTGTTCAAAAAAGTCTACATTGCTTTTATGTAACGTAGTTGCGTCTGCAGTCACAACAGGGATAAGCCCAAAAAAATAATCTACATGATTTTTTTTGACATATGTATCTAACGACGAGACAAAGATGTTTGGTGGTACTCCTATCGGTGGACTCGTCAATTATAAGTGAGAACTTAACCTGTCGTAGATCTTCGCAGAGAGTATGAAAGCTTTCTTGTCCGATTACGTTATTTACGACAGCTTCAATCCTGGGGCGAGAACACTTCATATTTTCAGCTACTTTTGAATCTGGACAAATCTTCTGTATTAACTTGCCTAGATGGTCAGTTATCGCATATGGCAAGTTGTGTTCAGCGACAAAGCCGGCAATCCGAATTTCACCTGAAACAATTAAATAATGCAATGAGATGAAATAGTTTAAATGTTTTTGTTTAAAAACAACTTGCAAATCTATACCAAGTATATATGTAGTCAAAAACACTTCTATCCATTAAACATAGACCTGATAAAAATTGACAGAGTTGAACAATTTTTTTAAAATTAAGTATGTACATTGTCATAGTAATATATTTTGTTATTTACCTTCCCTCACTTGATGTTTAAATTGGATCACTTCTCGATTCACAAAATTGGTCATCTTAGGTTGATCCGCAATGCATTTTATACTTTTGATGTGAAGTTGGGAAGCGGCATGTCTTTTAACAGCGTCGAAGCCAGAAGAAATATTAATATCTTTATTACAACTTTTGCAATGTGCGTAGTTTTTTTCTTTCAAACTTTTTTTAAGCCAATTAGAGCATTCTGGTCGTGATTCCCATTCCACTTTATAATTTTGGGCATATTTTTTACGTTTAGCTCCAGTACTAGTGCTTGGGGTATTCGTATTTCCATCCGAATCATCGCTATCGGACATTGTAAATAAGTGGAAGGTAAAGCACAACAAAACCAGTACACTTGCGAACGGACGAAACGATAATAAAGTGTAAAAGAACATCTCAGTACATTCACCAAACAACTCGAACTTAAACATTTATTTTTAGCGAATTTCCCCCATACACTCACCAAACAATAATGAACCTTATTTCAAAGGCATGTCGATCTTATATATTTTATGTATACTGCGGTATTGAAAGGACGTGCGAGAAGTTTTGGGGAATCCCATTGAATTGTTTTAGTGTTACCAGGTAAATTTTAGTGTTGTCGGCTTAATAATATTTTTGCCACCATAATAATAAAAAAAAAAAACAAAAAAAGCAAAACTGAAATTCGGGAGATTTGGTCGTGAAATCGGGATATCGAGAGTGAAGAGCCGAAATCAGTAGATCTCCCGAAAAATCGGGAACTTTTGCAACACTGACCCCGTCCCGCACTCCCCTACCTTCAGCTACTGACCGATCTAGTGTATTATAATATTAATAGGGTATAAGATACCCTGGATCATGCACGCCGGTTAAGTATTATAAAATAAAAAAAATACAATAAGATGTCAAATAATAAATTTTATGCAAATATAAACATGCAGAAAAAAAATCAATATTTCGGGACGTTTCCCTTTGCTTCAAATTTTTGCAGCAATAAGCAATTTTGTAAAACTCGCCTGTAGGGGGAAGTCCCCTAGTGACGGACACCTAAGGTTTTTTATAAATAAAATAAAAAATATTTAAGGGAATGTTAATTTATTTATGAGTTTTTTACTATAACAAAGTTAGAAATCAAAATAAATAAAAAAAACGTGACCTAAGCTTAAAAATAATTAATACCATGAATTAAACTTTGGTAACAAAATATATAAGGAAGCACCATGGTCATTAGAATTCGTAGAAACTGATGCGTCAACAGGGCTGACGCTATTGTCTCCAAGACTAGGCTCAGATGAAGCAAAAATGAATACAACTATTTGTTTTTACGTACATTTTTATTGTTCTCGCTTAATAGCGATCACAAACACAATAAAATAAACAACAATGTCTCAACAAATTACATAAACCGTACTCACATGATATTCGAGTGAAAAACAACTTATTCATCAAATTCTCGTTGACATCTGTTCTGACAGCCGCTAGGCTTCCTTTCTTTTTATCAAAAAACGTCATGGCGTCGTACTAGTCGTTACACTGCTTTTTCAACAATTTGCAGGTAACAATAATTAGAGTTACAAACTATAATTTGCTAATTCGTTTTACTATTTCTAACACTCCATTTTAACATTGAATTAATTATTCATTGCTTAACACGTTTAAACATTTATTTAAAACATGCGCCATGCTTTTTCCTTTTATCAAGAGTCTATAATCCAAATCCATCCAGCGACATGCTTTAGAATACACATGTCTCTTATTAATCATGAAATGAATTAACTATAGATAACTATTTTCTTAGACCTCACTTTGGATAAACTCTCAATAATGGGTTGCTATCCAAGCAACCGGAAATCCTAACCTGAATTTGTACATTGAAAAAGAGCAAACTAACAACAACAAATAAATCTAAATCAATTTACAGCTAGCTAGTCATATTAACTGTGAAGTCTGAACTTAAGGTTATAGTACATTACGATATTAGTGCGTAATGATGGTTATAACATGCAAGGCGGAATTTCAGCCCGAGCCGAAGGCGAGGGTGTAATTGAGCCGAGCATGTTATAACCAATACGCACGTATGTCGTACGTTTTTTAACACACTTGCGAGGAAACAGAAAAAAAAAGTATTTTATATTTTGTTCATTTTAAATAAACTCAACCTGTGAATGCACACTGTTGCTTTCCTGCCATTAATATTATTATTTGCCATTTCAAATATGGAACAGCGCGCAGCGCGAGCCGTGCGGCGGGTATCAGTTCCTTAAGACGCTGTGAATAGCAAACTTTTAGGTATTTGAGGGGGTGAAGCAGACGAAGTGGGACACGACTAGCCCCGCCCACTGCGGGGCGCGGGGCGCTCCGCGCGAGTACATCGATGCGTGAGGTGAGGTGTCGTGCATCGAGAAATACGCACGTTCTATTAAATCTATACCAACCATTCTCTATTCCATCTACATTTAGAAGCGTAATTTCACAACCCAACCGCGACGTATGGTTGGCTCTGTTCGTCACAGTCCCGGTTCGCATTAGACGAGCAGCAGGTTCGAATCCCACATCCGTTCACTTTACCTTGCGATTTTCGAAAATGTGTATTTTATACATATTTTCATTTTTTATTATTACTTTTGTTTTCTTTTTTATTTTTATAATGCGCTTTGTCCGTTCTGCTTAATTTTTTGTGTTATGTCCTTTTTTCATGAAACTGTTAGAAATATATCATTTCTAGAAATTACTCTTTATAAACAGCTGTTTAGAGTAACTGTTAAAAAAAAATGCATTTTCGGATATTTAAAAAAATAAAAGATTTGTTCTTCAAAACTGCAACTCTTATCGAAGTCGGGTTTGTACTAGTGCTTAGAATAACACAACACAAAAAGATTGAAATAGATGGAGGCACTTGGAGGAGGCCTATACTGAATAATGCAACAAAATGAAATCTAAATTTACTGTTTTGAACTACACACATCAAAAGTGTCTAGGGATCAACATATATTTTTGCAATAACTTTTCTCCTGATTGATATTAATTAAAATTTTCTTTAAGGATTCATCAAATAAAGTGTTTTCGTTTGTCACAGTAACGATAAACCAAGTCACCTTTGCATTAATAAAGAAATTTGCCATTTTCCTAATAAAGGGATATTTGACATTTGAACCACTAACACAAAAGTTCGAAAAAAAGACTGAAATAACAGTTTTCTCTAAAATTTTATTGGGTAACTTAAACAATTAATAATCCGTGTTTCTACCGCGAACACTAACAACACAAGAACATCGGTTTGGCATACTCAAAATGAGTTCATCCAAATCACGCTGTGGAATGGCCGCCCATGTTCGTTGCAACAACAAAAAAAGGTCTTCTTGCGACTGGATACCCTCCATATTCGGCAGAGCTCTTCTCTGTAGCATATCCCATGCATGCTCAATCGGGTTCAAGTCTGGCGACTGAGCAGGCCAGGGCAGGACATTGATGTTAGCTGCGGCGAGAGTCTGTCTTACAACTCTTGCGGTGTGCGGTCGTGCATTATCATGCATTAACTGAAATAAGGGACCGATTTGCACTTGTAGAGGAACGATGACGTCTGATACAATCGTTTCAGCATAAATTTGAGCGTTGAGGTTGCCTCTGATCCAAATCAACTCAGTTCTTCCGCCGATCCAAATACCCGCCCATACCATGATGGTTCCACCACTATAAGGATGGACTTCCTGGCAGGATTTTAATCGCTGTTGGCGTCCAGGGGTTCTCCAGTGTCGTATACGTCTTGTATCCGGTCTCATACCAAAACGAGACTCATCAGAAAAGCACACGAAACGCCAATGTTCTTCTGCCCAATTTATGTGTTCAAGAGCCCATTGATATCGAATCCTACGATTGTGCATTGCTATAGGTGGTACCCGTAGCGGTCGTCGGGAATGAAGGTTCACTTCATGCAAGCGGTTTCTGACTGTTTGGTCGCTAATTAAGTTCCCTGAAGAGTGATGAAGCCTCACGGCTAACATCATGGCGGTTATTGTTGGAGCTCTTCGAGTTAAGATTTGAATGTATCGGTCTTGTCTCCGTGTGGTGCAGCGATACCGTCCTCCATGGCGCTCAGCCACGGTACCAGTGCTTCGGTAACGTGTCCAAAGTCGACTGATAACACTCTGACTTGTATTCAGAGCTAAAGCCACAGTACGTTGCCGGGAACCAGCTTCTATCATTCCCACGGCTCTGAGCATTTCTTCCCTGCTTAAATGACGTCGCCGCTCCATAATAACGTTGGTTTTAATCAGTAGTAGGGAAACAGTAGCACTAATAATGTCTTCAATGCGTTGTATGTTTTTATAGGGAAAATATTGACAGCTGATTTTCATCTTTTACTCGAATTTGATTCACAGTTCCTGATTCAAATTATGAAATGCACCAAAAAGGATCCATATAAATTTATAAAATCATAAATTTATTACAAAGCCACATCTCAATCTCAAGAAATCCGCATAAAAATGCTTGATCCCTAGACACTTTTGATGTGTGTATTATCAAATCAACTGTTATTTTTATTGTTTTTCTTTTCTATTCCATCTACATTTAGAAGGGTTATTTCACAACCCAACCCCGAAGCATGGTTGGCTCTGTTCGTCACAGTCCCGGTTCGCATTAGACGAGCACCAGGATCGAATCCGACTTTACCTTGCGATTTTCGAAAATGTGTATTTTATACATATTTTCATTTTTTATTATTTTTTTTGTTTTCTTTTTTATTTTTATAATGCGCTTTGTCCGTTCTGCTTAAATTTTTTGTGTTATGTCCTTTTTTCATGAAACTGTTAGAAATATATCATTTCTAGAAATTACTATTTATAAACAGCTGTTTAGAGTAACTGTTAAAAAAAATGCATTTTCGGATATTTAAAAAAATAAAAGATTTCTTCTTCAAAACTGCAACTTTTATCGAAATCGGGTTTGTACGAGTGAAATAGATGGAGGCACTTGGAGGAGGCCTATACTGAAAGGGGCCATGAATAATGCAACAAAATGAAATCTAAATTTACTGTTTTGAACTATTATCAAATTAACTGTTATATTTATTGTTTTTCTTTTTTTAAATTATATTATGAACTAAGAAATTCATGGTTAAATAAAGGCTTATTATTATTATTTATTATTAATTTCTAGAAATTTGTAGAAAGAAAATTATAACGAATTGATTTTAAATATTAGTTTGCATTATAATTGTTACAAAAAGAATATATTTAAAAAGTTGGAACAATTACTACAAAAAATACAGAAAATCGGATAAATTAATAATAATAAAAAAAAAAAAACAATTGCAAATAAGAAATCCAACAAAAAGCACACAACGTAAAGCTGGGGTTTGAACCCGAACACATACCTACAGGTGAAGAAAAATGTGCCGGGAAAAAGTAAAAAGAATAATTACAGAAAAAAATCAAATAAAATATCGGCAAAAATACAACAGTAAATTAAAAAGCATTTATTTCAATTAAAATCTACAAAAAGCATATAATGTAAACCTGGGGTTTGAACCCGGGCAAAAACGAAATATGATTATTCATCAACAAACAGACACGTAAATATAATTATTTTCTGTGCGGGGTAAAGCAAAAAGTGACATAGGTCCGACAAGCACAGCGCCTCAGCGGTCACTGTCGCTAAGCATAGAAGTGAAAGAGAAGGCAATGGACGCCGCGATGGAGCGACGTTTCGTTCACGTTATTTATCATTAAATACATTATTTATTTTAGAATATCTTAGTTAAATCGATAAACAAAAACAATGGTTTCATTTACTATTATATTTTACATCGCTCTTCTCAATTTTATCAAGATTTGATGATTAATAATACAGTTACAACTGTTATAAATTCAATTTTAGAGGTTACTTTAGGATTTTTTTCTATCGAGAAAATTAATTCAAAACGTGTTTTGAAAACAATGGTTTCCTGCTACATATAATCAAGATTAACATATAAATTTTTGGCTGCTCTGAAATGTATACATTTGGCTAAAAAATTGTTTTAAGAAGCCTATTTTTACTGAACACAGCGCCTTAATTACTTGAAATGGAAAATAATGCTGTTATGGAATTTGTATGGACTATAACTTAACTATTTGCTTTGATAACACACGCGTTTGTTATGGCCTGCTTTACATATTTAAAACCGGTGGAATTACATCAGCTTTACGAGCAAGGGTGTTAAAAATATTTTAAAGGTTTTAGTTAGCCTTGCGCCGACATATATAATTTTAAAAAGTGGCACCTAGTACCAGGCACCGGTCATTTCAGAGTATCCTGCATTGAGCACATATATAGGCTTCTCCAGACTCTGGAATGTCTGCACATGCTTCGTGGACCGATCCAAGACAAGACGAGCACCGAATCCAGTCTTCATCAGTGTCTTCTAAGCAAACTTCACAAATTGTTGTATTTGTGTTAAATATTTCAGTTAACGGTTCGTTTTCCGCTTGTTTTCCCTTGTCTATTCTCTTTCCTTTGGTTTTAATTCCTTTGGTGTGTTTTCCTTTGCCTCCAATTGCTGCTTTAAACTTTGATCCTATTTCCTTCCTTTTATCTTTCATGTTCTTTTCATTTTCTTTTTCTTCTGCCACTTTTTTGTATGGCGATGACGTCAAAATTTCACTACGTTCACATTTTCTATTTCGAGCTGCTGTTCGTTTTTTTGCAGCGTCAGGCAACGGTGTTAAGTTGTGCATAATCTGAACAAGATCAGGAGCAGAACTTGTCGATGGTTTGGGACTTGTTCTTATAGGCTCATTGACAAATTGTCTAGATTCCTCTATAAATCCATCGTCAACTAGATTACTAGGCATCTGTGCATGACTGATGGAAGCTGATCCACCACCTCTAATTTTGTGTGTTTGGAGAAGCCTCTGGCTGTTCTGCATATAGAGTTCGATAAAACGACAGTTTCTAACGCGTTCGATGAAGTTTCTGTTTGTTCCTGTGGTATATTGGTCATATCTGCAGCCAAATAATCTAAATCAGAAAATACATGTCTGTCAAATGGATAGATTCCAGTGAATTTGAATCCAGATATTGCAATATCCAGTTGAGCTACTTTAGTAAATGCTTCTTTAACCAAACCAGCAATGTCGTAATCCGTTATCCGACATCCAGCATTCGTTCTCATCCACATGTTACATCGCTGGTTGTATGCATCTTTAAATGGCTTCATAAACGTCCTGTCAAGAGGCTGGAGCTTGTGAGTAGTGTGGTGGTAAGCTTATTAAATGAACATTATTTTCTCTTCAAAAGTTAATTACCCCCAGTGTTTTGTAGCTGCAATGGCCATCCACTAGAAGCAGCACAGGATTTTCTTTGGTTGGTTGCGTTTGTTCGGCGAATATTCCTAGATATTGTAAGAAAAGTCACTGTTTATCCACCCTTTTGGCTGGGCCACGCCTATGCTTTCAGCTGGAGCATTCATCATAAGCCTGTCATTCATTCTTTGCTTAGGAAAGACGAAAAATGACGGAATGTAGTGACAATTAGCACTCATACAGAACAAAACTGTGATGTTATTGCCCCTCTCAGCATATGTTAGCTTACCTACTTGACGGATAGCTTTCGGAGCGAGAACTTTTAAGTGCTTGTGCACGGAACTGACACCAGTTTCATCACAATTATACATTCATGAGGGTGTGAATTTGTACCGTGTCATGAGCCGTTTAACATTGTCATAGAATAGATCCACTTGTGGTTTGTTAAAGCCAACGGCGCGCATCATGCTTGTCGATTCCGGTGTTCTCAGAGAAAGCTCAGAATGTCTTTTCATGAAGTCATAATAAAAATGCTTACCAGCACTGCCTTTCTCCTTGTTGAATCGATTCGATGAGGGATCTTCATGACTTCAGCTAAGTCGTAAGCTAACTTCAAAAATTCAGTTTTCATGAGCGGCATACATCTGTTTGATAAGTCTTTAACGTGGTCCACCAAGACTTGTTCGTGCTGAGAAGGTGTTAGTGAATCTACCCAACTTTGGTTCCACCGTTACTTCTTCTCCTGCATGTAATGCCTTTATTTTGTCATATACTGTGCTTTTTGGAATATCATATCGAGTTGCAGCTTGTCGTATACTAAGCTCTTTGGACAAAACCTTTTCGATAGCAGTTCGCAATCTCTGCGGCTCCCATGATCCTTTTTTTTTCTTCTCTTCCATTTCAGTTTTTTTATTCTATATTCTAAAACAAAATTAAATAATTAAAATAAATAAAGTAAATTCTCACAAGAAATATCAATATGTTTACTGCCCGGTGCTAAGGGATGACTTAGGGCGAGTACATATTGGGCGCTCGGCGTTGCGTTGAGCGCGCGTTGATAGCGTACATACAGCGCGCTTAGTACGGCGTTTAACGAGCGTTAGTACTCGTTCACGTTGGAACGCGCGGGCGCGGTGGCGGGTGCGGTCGCGAAGACGTGGCGGATTCGTGTTCACATTGGCCGCCAGGCGTTTGCGCGGGTGTGACGTGTTGTCAGAGATTATAAACATGGACGACGATCTTTTATTTTTAACCGAAAATTCATACCTAAAGTGGGAGATGATAAAAATTAGAATTGGTGTGCACGAAATTAATAAAGAAAGAGAACGGTACGGTGAATTTCATACTTTATATAGTAATTTGAGAGAACATCCTTCAAGATTTTTTGGATATACCAGGATGACTGTAAACTGTTTTGATTACATATTGGATTCCATAAGGAGTGAGATTTCAAAAAAAGACACAAATTTTCATAAAAGCATAAAACCCGAAGAAAGACTATTTTTAACTATAAGGTGAGTTTAAAAAAAAAGAATATTCGTAGTTAATTATATTTAAAGTTTAATTTCCATAATTTGATGTGTTATATTCGTAAGTATTGTAACCATGGTAAGCCTGGGTCGTGACACTATTCATTTCATCCATAACAACTTGTGTAATTTTGTTTCTAGTACGTAATTTTTGTATAGGAGTTAAAACGTTTCGTACGTGAACACTTGGATATTACGCCATATGTTTGATATTTCGTGACCGCGCCCGCTACCGCGCCCGCGAGTCAACGTGAACAAGTACTTACCAAGGTGTCCATACTCAGCGCACAGTTCGGAAATAGATGTTGAAGTGATTGGTTGTGTGTGGCTTCTTTGCCGTCGCTACAAAAGACGACGGCAGAGACAAAGAGAATTTTGGGTGCACCCAATACTACACGATAGACTGACACATGGAGTGTTCGTAACACTGTATCCCAAATTAAGAGAGTATGAACCCAAATTTTTTAAGTATTTTAGAATGACCATAAAATCATTTGATGACTTACTCCATACCTATTATAAAAGAGGATATTGCTAGTGAAACAACAATTTTAAGAGAATCAATTTCCCCAGAAGAAAAACTCGTGATAACGTTAAGGTAAGGTTATTTATTCAAATAAATTTTAGCTGTCTGAATCTTGGCTAGAGCCTGTAGGTGAAGGCGACCACGATGACGGCGGTGGTGGCGGCGTCGTAGACCACTGCTGTGGAGGTGGTGGTCTAGCAGTGGTGTATCCAGAATATGTCGGTGTAGAATACATGTATTGGTGTTGATTGGTTTGTTGTGGTAATGATTGATGATAATTCTGCGCTTCTTTGATAACATTAAGCAATTCAATTTATGTTGTTAGGCGTTGATTCTCGGGTACTTTTTTCAATTCACTGTATAATGACAAACAGAATAGTTTATCATCGTCTTCTTTAGTTAGTCGCCCCGTTTCATTTTGTTCCTTTGCGTTTAAACTCTTCTGCAAAATATCAATAATCTGCTTATCTACAGAATTTATTTTTTGTTTTTTTCTTGTGCTTTCAATATGATCTTTAGGAGGTGGCATCAAGTCTGCATTATCTGTATTATCTACACCTGAACCGGTTGTATCAGAAGATTCGTAATTGCTCTCTGTAGAGTTATTTGCTGTAGAATTAGCAAGAAATTGTAGTTTTCTGAAATACACATATGGCGTATGTTTAGTTGATCCAGATGGAAGCTTTTTTGCCTCTTAACTTCCCTGATATAATTGTCCCAAATGCTCTTCCATTTTTTCATAAGTGTAGAACCTAAAAATAAACAATAATCATTTTTATTTTTACAGATACTTGGCCACAGGTTGCTCTTTCGCTGATTTGCATTATGGATACCGTCTTGATCAATCATCAACAATTATAAAGATAGTGGAACAAGTTTGTATAGTACTATGGAGAAAATTAAAATGTACACACATGCCTGAAATGACAATAGAAAAGTGGAAAGAAGTAGAAGAAGGTTTTAGGAAATACGCCAACTTCCCAAATTGTATTGGTGCAATTGACGGGAAACATATTGAGCTAATACAGCCAGAACATACAGGATTACAGGGTCGCTATTTTTCAATTATAAAAACTACTTCTCTCAGTCTTATTAGCAGTTTGTGATGCAAATTATTGTTTTGTATACGTTAATGTCGGATCCTACGGCAAAACCAGTGATTCTGCTATTTTTCAACAATCAGATTTTTTAAACGGATGATGGATAATAAGTTAAATATCCCTAACCCAAAGCCCATATCAAATGTCGATAGAACACCACTGCCACACGTTTTTGTCGGTGATGAAGCATTTGGAATTATGTCGAATGTGTTGCGCCCATATGGAGGAACACAACTCGCACACACAAAAAAAGTTTCAATTACAGATTATCAAGAGCAAGGCGCTATATCGAATGCACGTTCGGAATGATGAGTAACAAATGGCGAATATTTCATAGACCGATAGATGTAAACGTAAATTTCGCGGAAAATATCATCAAAGCTTGCACAGTACTACGTTCGAATACGTGATGGTTATAAATATGAAGAGACACTATCTTTCACCGTTACAATCTTACTACGTTCGAATACGTGATGGTTATAAATATGAAGAGACACTATCTTTCACCGTTACAATCTTACTACGTTCGAATACGTGATGGTTATAAATATGAAGAGACACTATCTTTCACCGTTACAATCTATAAATTCAGAAAATATACCACGAGGCAGCTTGTGTGCTAGAACTGCAGGAGAGAAATTCGCCAATTATTTTGTAAACGAGGGAAAATTACATTGGCAAGACAACATGATTTAAGTAATTACCAAATATGACAAAATTATAGAAAATATAATAAATGATTATACTCACCCAACAGTTTTTTCTTTTCTAAATTGTCTTTACAATCGCTGAAAATTTCAACAATCCCCTCCCAATTCCTTTTTTTTATTGTTTTGTTTTTATAATCAGGACTTTCCATATCCCATGTGGCAGGACGCTTTTGGATTTTGTCGATAAATAAATCTTTATCGAAGTGCTCGGTCTCCATTTTGGTGAATATACGTCCACTCTACACGAAAGCGCGCGTTCAAATACACAACAAAATGCTCAACAACACAACACAACAAATGCAAATTACTCATGTATCTCGAAGCGCGCGGCTGACGCCTTCCCAACGCGCGTTTGAACGAAAATATCAAAGCGCGCTTTCAAATGTACAACAAAATGGCGGCTCATGTATCTCGAAGCGCGCGGCTGACGCCTTCCCAACGCGCGTTAGCAAAGCGCGCGTTTCAAAACGCCCAGTATGTACTCGCTCTTAGTGTCCGGTGCTAAGGGACAGACAACTTCATACATGAAGTGGTATCTACAAAAAATGGTTATAAAATCTAATAATATTTTACCGGTTTACAGATAATAAATAAGTACTACTTTCATTTTTGAATGCCATTTAAATGTAAATGTATACATGTGCCACAATCACTTGCTTCGAATTTTATGTGACGCCGTGATTTCCCGCCAAAAACAGCAAACGCCTACTCCTGTCGTGGCTCTGCGCGTCACCGGCGATCCGCGGGCCGCGGCGCGTAATCCTGTTGCTACGTGTTCCCCGCACCCCTTCCATTTGTATTTCGAATCGATCACCTTAAGAGTACGTTCAGATGACAAGCGCTCAACGCGCGATTAGCGCGCGTAAAATTTTTGTATAGTGTTTACATGACACGCGCTTGTCAGGCGTCGAACGCGCGTTGCTGCGACCGTCATGGTATTCAGTACAGTTCTTACATTTGTTGTAGATGGACGTTGAAACAGTTTTAACAGTGATTCTATACCGACGGCCACCCAATTTTGTCACACAGGCTGACGAAAGCCAGTACATAATTTTGTATCCTAAGTTAAGGCAATTCGGACTCAAATTTTTTAACTTCTTCAGAATGTCTATCAAGTCATTTGATGAGTTACTGGCTCTCATAAACGATGAACTCGTAGCAGATAGAAACGCTGTGCGATATTGCATTTCACCAGAAGAAAAACTCATAATAACATTGAGGTAAGTTTTTTATTAATCAGCATCTATAAATCAATGAAATCAAATCAACTTGTTCAGAAAATAAATAAATAAAAAAAATTGTTAATCGCAGAATAACTCTAATTCCGATTCACTGCTGACAGTTGGTGCTGGCGACGGAGTGTGTGTTACTGGCGATCCCATTGCTGTAGTATAACCATAATGTGCTAAATTATTTGGCATACTAGATTGCTGTGATTGATAATGTTGAAAGTCTGCAATAGAAGCTTGATTACGCTGCTCTTGTGACAAATAATTTCTTCGTTGTGGTACCGGGTTACGATAATATTGATTTTCAAATGTCTGATGTTGCGGTCCTTGTAGGACATTTTGGTTTTGCAAGATTAAATTATAAATGGCAATTTTAGTCTGAAGTCGTCTATATTCCGGAATTTTTTTAATCTCTTTAACTAGTGACAAACACAAAAACAGCTTGTCTTCATCATCATCATCTTTTGGATGTGAAACATTTTTCTGTGCTAAACTCTGCTCTGAAATGCTTGCAAATCTTTCGTCAGCAGAGCTTATTTTTTGTTTTTTTCTTGGAGTAGATTTAGGACTCTTGAAGGCAGAACTTGCTCCTATTTCAGCAACTTCAGACGAAGCTGATGCATTTTCTGCATCGAAACTACTATCTGTATCGTTGTTGGCTATAGATGCCTGTAGAAATCGTAGTCTATTATAATAAATATAAGACGAAGTTTTGGAAGCTCCTGATCCCGATTTAACAGTCTTCATTTTCTTCACCTCTCTCATATAATTATCTCTTAGACTCTTCCATTTCTTTTGCAGGGATGACGCTGAAAAAAAACAGTATTTAGCAGTGGCGAAGGGTGAAATTTTGACCAAGGGAGGCCGGTCCAAAAAAATAAACACTTAAACACTTACCTACTGCAGGATATCTTGGAGGAGGTCTTCAGATAAGAATAATATTAAAAGCCCCACCTTCACCATACAAAAAAGGACTGATGATTTGATAACAGTGTCTTTCAAGTATGATGAAAGCGTCTTTGAGAAAAGCCTTTTTCGACATGCATCTCCATACCACACATGCATGCTTGTTAGTAAGTACTAAGTTAAGTACCTATTGTTAGGGAATAAGAGTCAAGAAAAAATAAAATAAAAAATTACAAAAATAATAAAGTGTTAAAAACCGAACCACACAAACACCGATCCAAAACCAACTAAAATATTAAGCAAAAATAAAGCAAATTATACACAATCACAACGTTATTTATATTGTAATGCAATGGGTCTGTTTTTTTTAATAAAATGAGCTAAAATGTTGTTATAAAAATTCGGATTACTTTTCATTTTATTAAGCAATTTTTTTTCAATTGACATGATAGCCAAATCGGACATTCTCTGCTCTTTTTGGCAGTTTCGCACATGAATGCGTTTTAAAGCAGAAAATGACCGCTCAGCTGAAGCTACTGAAATGGGGAGGGTCAAAATTCAACTGTAAAGAGTCGAAACTTGAGAAAATGCGTCTTTCAAAGACGTATTCTGGAGCTGTAAAAAAAAGCTCATAGGTGTCCAATTTATTTAACGACGCTGACGTAAATAAGACTTTAAGTTCATTTTTCAACGCGGTAAAATCAAAAATTCCGGGAAAGTTCGCTGTCAAAGAGGAAACTTTTACAGTTGGAAATGATTGGTTGTATTGAAGATACTTTGATTTATTAAGTAAATCAATAAATACAAGCTGAGAAAAAGATCGGTACCTCTGAGTAATTTGAGCTTTGACTTTATCTATAATCGAGGAAAAAATACGCTTGTACGCCGTTTTGGGATCCGTGTCAGTACTTATTCGGCGCCGTCGCCGCGGCGGCTCACAGATTTGTTCAATGCTATGGAAAATGGTATCAAACTAATTAATAAACTCTTCCGAAATCCACCGTTCAAAAGAATCGATTTCGCGCTTTGCCACTTCAATGTCTACTTGCTTACTTTGAAGCAAAGCAAAAAGAACGTCTGTCTTTTCGAAAATGTCTGAGAAAACACGCAATAAGAAGCAAAATTGCATGTCTTCCAGTTTGTGTAACAAGCACTCGGACATTGAAATTGATTCGCTGTCCCATGATTCCGGTGAATCTAAAATACAATTCAAAGTTTCGATCATGTCGGTTCTGCAGTTGAAAATTACGTTAATTATGCGCGAGTGATAATGCCATCGCGTTTCTGCTACCCCCGGCATACGACGATGAGCAACTTCTTTCAGAAGATTCGATCTTTTAGAAGATTTATTAAAAAAGCGTACGATACTGTTAATATGACCAAAAAAAGCTTTTAATTCGGGTACGAATTCAAGAGACCGACTCAAGACTAAGTTTAAAATGTGAGCATAGCATGGAATAAACATCGCCATGGGACAGATTTCACGAACTTTAGTTTGTACACCACCGTGCTCTCCAGACCTAACTGCCGCACCATCGTAAGACTGTCCAATTAATTTATCTTTACAACGAAAGTCATCGAGAATACCGAGTAACATGGTGGTCAAAATGTCGGCATTTCGACCACCACTTACGTCATAGAAGCCCAGAAAACGCTCTTCAATTCCACTGCTGGACAAGTACCGCAATATAACAGTCAACTGTTCCCTGTGACTGACGTCCGGCGTTTCGTCGATCATAACCGATACAAATGAAGCTGAATTTATTTCCGACTTTATCTCGTCACCCATAGAAGACGCGATACAATGAATTAAGTCATTTTGGATGTCACTTGAAAGTCCTGAAAATACAGAATTTTGGGTCGAGGAACATTGCTCCAAATGAGAATCAAAGACTGTATCGTACTTGCACAAATAATTTAACGTTTCAATGTAATTTCCGCGATTGTCCGAATCTGCTCTTTCATTGTGACCGCGAAATGGTAATTCTTGCTTCCCCAAAAGAATGACCGTGTCAATAAAACGTTTCATTAACTCGCGATTACGGTCAACTTTTCTGTTATGTACATCAAAAGCGTTGGAAAAACATGACTCGATTCTGCCATTATTTCCAAATTCGTGGAGTAACAAGCAGCTGCGGATGTGTTTTTCAGTCTGAATGTGTTTTTTGGCTGAGTTAGACAAATTATTAATATCCGTAAAACCCGTACTGCTCCAAACAGATTTCGAATCAGAAAATAACAAACACGGAAAACAAAACATTTTGTTCAGTTTGCAACTGCCTGTCATCCATGTATATTTATCATATAACGACGCGTGAAAATGTTTAAAAAATCCATCTCGCCTTTTGCAATCAATAATCATGTGTGGGAGTGCTCGACCTAACTGAATAACATGCTTCTTGTATGCATAACTTAGTTTTGAAAATGAAGTTTCTTTTGTAAGCAGGTAGTCTGTTGAGCAGCACTCTATATGAATTAAAGCCATAATAACAAACAAAAATAGCCGGTGCCGAATCATATCGTACGGGTCGCTCTCGCGAATTATTTTTTTAAAAAGGTGTTAATTGTGGACTTATAGTTATGATTATGGTGTTCGGCTGGACATTGGAACTGTGACGGATCTGTAAAATATGGAGTACAGTGGTAAATTGGTGAATTTTTAACGATTTTAAAGACTATTTGTTGGGCTAACAAGTGCAAACAACAACAATTCGTGGGTGGCGCGAAATAATAAAGTGCACATCGCACTCTTTCACTCTTGCGCGTAATTGATATTTCTGTCTCTGTCACACTGCAAATTCACGGAATAAAAATGAATTGTGCGGTGTGTGGCAGAGCAATGAAAATTGCAGAGATAATTAAATGTAATGCATGTATGGAAAAATACCATTATAAATGTGTGAATATAACCCAAGCGACGTTCGATGAGGAACAGGTGCAATTGAAACGTACATTTAAGTGTGTATCCTGTTCTAACGTAACTCAGCGTGTGCGAGTGACTGACGACACACCAGTACGGGGTGTTCGTGCCGCTGCTGGCTTCGAAAATGTTGCTCAGAAGGAAGCACAGTCGCTGTCAACGGATGATATAGTTGATAAGGTTAACAGCGTTATCTTGGCTAAAATCAGTGTGTTTGAAACGAATATTATACAGGAGATTAAGGCCACTGTAGCTGTTTTGGTGGCAGAAAATAATAAATTGAGACAAGAATTGAAGGAAGCTGACATGAAATGTAGTTCTTACGAAATGCAAATAAAAAGTCTGAAAAATGAGATTTCGATAATTAAAGACCAAAAAGGATGTTATGGTACCTATAATCAGAGACAACAATCATTAGGTGTACCGGTACCCGCGATTCCTAAATGTACTACTGTCCCTGCTGCGTCGCCCAACATCACTATGGTCAAAGGGGCGCAGGCAACTACGCAACACAGGCCCGACTCTAGCTATGCGTCTGTGACCGGGGAGACAGCGGGTATGAAAGTTGGTGAAAGTAATGATATTGGGTGGATAGAGGTAAAAAATAATAGGAGAAGCGATTCAATTAAGAAAGGAGGTAATAACTCCATTAGTGGATTAAAAGCAGTTGAACGCAGGATATTTTTACATGTGTGGAGACTAAATAAAAGCACTACGGAGGATGATCTCACCGACCATATCAAACAGGCACTGGGAAAGGACTCTGAAATCATTGTCGAAAAATTAAGACCTAAAACGGAGCGCGATTATGCCTCATTCAAGGTTGGTGTTACATTGAGTAATTTTGAGAAGCTTTGTGATCCTAACTTGTGGCCAGTAAATGTGGAATACAGTGAATGGATTTGGTTTCGTGCTAACACCAAACCAAAACAAGTGGAAGCCGAGTAGACAGTTCAACATTTTATATCAAAACGTCAGAGGACTTAGAACCAAAACAACACAATTTTTATCACTTCTAGAATCATCGGGATCTGATTTATTTGCGATCACCGAATCGGGTTTAAGTGAAGCTATTCAGGATGCGGAATTTGTGCTCCCAGAATATCAAATGTTACGGTGTGACCGGGCGGATGGACGCAAGCAAGGAGGTGTACTTTTAGTGGCCACACCGCGGTTTGAGTTGCGACGAGTGACGATGCCTAGTGATATTAATGTAGATAATCAAAGGTTTGAAATGATATGTGCTTCTGTTTATATGCAAAACCGCTTTTTGTTCGTTTGTTGTGTGGTGTATATTCCACCACGAGCTGAAGATAATGAATACTTGTCAATGTTTAGAATATTAGAAAAAGTATGTGTCAAATATAACAGTAATTTGATTATATTAGGGGATTTTAATATGCACTCATGTAATAACAATATTTCTAATTACTATGAATATTTCTTGGCGTTCTGTGAATTCACTCAGTGCAATGCGGTACCGAACTGTAACAATAGACAGTTGGACGTAGTGTTGAGCGCGCGCGGTGGCGTGTTGGTGAGCGCGGCGGACGAGGGCATGCTGCCCGTGGACGCGTACCATCCACCGCTCGCAGTACGTGTCGAGCGAAGCGCACGCGCGGGGCCGTCGTCGCCCCCCGCGCCATTCACACCTCCCGCATCGCCGCGGACACGACACCCGCAATCTCAAACAATGACAACTTCTAGATTGTGGAATTTTAATAAAGCAAACTTTTGTCAAATGTATAGTTTATTAGGCGAAATAGACTGGAGTGATATATACTGTTTATACAATCCAGACATAGTTTTAGATTTATTTTATAGTAAGATATATGACATTTTTGACAAGTGTGTTCCTTCAAAAATTATTAAATCATTAAATAATAGATACGCATATCCAGTTTGGTACACGGGTGAAATTATTAAAGATATAAAACATAAATATTTATTGCATAAAAAATATAAATTGAGTAGGTCACGGATTGATTATATGGAGTTTGCACAATACAGGGCAAAAGTAAAAACCGAGACTGCTCGAGCGCATGAACAGTACCGCGATCGTGTGCAAGGGCATTTGGCTAAAGATCCACGAGCGTTTTGGGAGTATATTAGGTCTAGAAAAGGCGATTCGAAAAATCGAAAGATCATTAAGGATGGACGGGTGTTGTCAGAATACGAGTGTGCCAATGAATTCGCTAAGTATTTTCAATCGGTGTACAATCCGCAACCTCCCGTACTGAGCGTGGCAGCGGCGAGCGCGAGCGCGGCGGCGGGCGCGGCGCCGGCCGCCTGCGCGCACCTCGCGTGCGCGTCGGCGGCTGACGTGCGCCGCGCGCTCACGCGCTTGTCGCCTAAACGCTCAGCCGGCCCAGACGGTATTCCAGCGTACATTTTTAGGGATTGTCGTGAGGTATTGGTGGAGCCTTTGCTACACTTATTTAACGTCTGCATAATGTCCGCTACCTTTCCTGAGCGGTGGAAACTCACTCGGGTTGTACCCGTGCCCAAGGTTAGCAGAGGTTCAGCACCCAGCGATTATAGACCTGTAGCTGTATTGTGCACTCCAGCGAAGGTATTTGAGTCAATAATTCACAGTAGCCTGTATCCACAAATAAGATCTCTATTGTCCGACGCGCAGCACGGTTTCCGTCCTGGGCGGGGGACAACGGGGAACTTGTTGGATCTTATGTCACAAGTAGTGCCGTCGGTGGATGCTGGTCAGCAAACAGATGTTGCTTACTTCGATTTCAGGAAAGCTTTCGATTTAGTAGATAATGACGTTCTTTTAGCTAAATTGGCTGGTGTAGGATGTACACCTCACACATTGTCGTTTTTCGCGTGTTATTTACGAGACCGTTGTCAGTACGTCGACTGTAGTGGACAGTTCTCTGAGCCCTATTTCACACGATCAGGCATCAGCCAAGGCAGTAATTTAGGGCCTCTGCTTTTCATTATCACGGTTAACGACCTGCCGAAAGTAGTCAATAAATCTATACCGTTATTATTTGCTGATGACTTAAAATTAGTTTGTAAAATAAATCTGAGTACGGATCATGACACATTACAGCAGGACATAAATAGGGTAGTAGAGTGGAGTATTGACAATAAATTATACTTTAATGTAGCCAAATGCTCGGTGCTATCATTTACTCGCGCGCGCGACCCGGATCATTTTCAGTATAGTATGGATGGAACACAGTTGCAAAGGGTCTCAGAGGTTAAGGATTTAGGCGTGCGCTTCACTTCTGATTTAAATTTTCGTTTGCATATAACTGAAGTTTGTAAAAAAGCATACCGCAACTTAGGGTTGGTGTTACGGTTAGCAAACAGTTTCACGAACATTAGAGCTCTGAAATCGTTGTACGAAGCGCTTGTAAAAAGTCATCTGGAATGCAATGCGGTTGTCTGGTCGCCACAGGCGATCAAGTATAAAATAATGATAGAACGCATACAAAACAAATTTGTTAGGTTCCTGTATTTAAAACAGTATGGTGTGTACCCGGGATATCCACTGTTGTATCCTACGTTGTTTTTACTTGGCATGGTGGGATACTATAAGTTAGAAGTGAGGAGGGAAGTAGCTCTCGCTACTTACCTATTAAAGGTGGTGCGTGGTGAAATACACAACCCAGGCGTTCTGCAGTCGGTGGGCTTGTTTGTGCCTGATGGGTACGTGGGGAGACGGCGGCGGCCCCCGCTGCTGTGGGTGCCGCCCGCGCGTACCAACCTGCTGCAGCACGCGCCGCTTACGCGTGCGCTGCGCGCGCTCAATGTGGTGTCACAACAAGTCGACATCTTTAGCTGTACCCTGAGTGTATTCACACGAGCTGCTTATTGCAACTTCGAAGAAATTTGTGCGTAATATGTGTAATTATTTGTAGATGTTTTTAATTTGTGGTTGTAGAATATTATAAGTCTTACACTATTGTATTGGGTTCACCTGTGATGATAGTTGTACATTATTAAATAAAAAAAAAAAAAAAAAAAAAATCCACAGTATTTAACCAAATCTGCGATTAAATTACCTTTACAGAATCAGTCACAGTTTAAATAACACAAATATTAAAATATAACAAACGTAAAACTCACGCACCAGTAGTATAGAAACACATACTAACAATAATTTATTCTCAACCAAACGAAATGGAACACGAAAATATGCCAAAATAAAAAGAATATGACTTGCGAAGGATTTCATTATAACGCTAATTCTTTTTAATTTTGTCGTGTTTCCTTTCTCGTAGTGGCGTGGTTTCTTTGTCTCTTTCTAATAGAGGAGAGGAGAGAACTGCAAGCCGTTTGGCATTAGCCTATCTTTTCCCAAGTTTTACGGACGGTTAGCGAGCATTAGAAAGAGATGGTCTGACACGCTCTGTCTCTTTTTGCCTCATAGTAAAACGTTGACCGAGGTAAGCTGTAATTCGTCGAGTTGCCTTCAATGTAATGTACGAAAAATTGAAGCGCTGATTAATTTACGACTATAAAATGAAATGTGATACTTAGGGTATTGCTAAGAATTACTATTGCTATTGTAAATCGCGTAGACATTTGATTAATAATACTTTGTTAATGAAATAGAATGTAAATACATTTGTATGAATATGGAACTGATTTTTGAAAGGTAACCCGGTGGGAATCGGCTTGTATGGACTCTTCGCCACTGGTATTTAGTAATAGTATATGTTATTTTCAGATATTTGGCCACAGGATGTTCACTTGGGACATTAAGCTACGATTATAGAATTGGCAAATCTACTGTGGCTACCATAATACCACATGTATGTGAAACTATTTGGAGAAAATTGAGACCCATTGTTATGAGTGAACCAACGAAAGAAAAGTGGTATGAAATATCCACGATATTTGAAAAGAACTCAAAGTTTCCCCATTGTTTGGGAGCCTTGGACGGGAAACATATACGGTTAATCCAGCCTGAACACTCGGGTTCCATGTATTATAACTACAAAAATTATTTTTCGCTAGTTTTAATGGCGCTAGCGGATGCAAACTATTGTTTTGTGTGGGTAGGCACCTATGCCTACGGTAAAAACAGTGACTCAGGAATATTCAAGAATTCTTCATTGTACAAAAAGGTGACAGAAAGGTCATTAGACCTACCAGAGCCAACGGCAATGTTAATACAAAATAGACCGACAGTGTTGCCATATGTGATAGTGGCTGATGAAGCTTTTGGCATGATGGAGAATTTAATGCGGCCATATGGGGGAAGGTCACTAAGTTATGCTAAAAAAATATTTAATAACCGTTTGACATTAGCACGCCGGTATGTTGAATGTACTTTTGGAATAATGTGCAATAAATGGCGCATTTTACATAGGCCGTTAGATGTCAACATCGGATTTGCAGAAAAGATAGTAAAAGCGATATGTACAATCAGCTGTAGAAGTCCATTCCCACCTTAAAGACTACTGTCGCCTGCGCTAAACCGGCCACGCACACTAACGCATTATTTTTTTTTTATCGCAGTCTTCGTCTTTCTTTAAAGTTATGCAAAATTTCGTTACTTAATTTGAAGTTAAGTTAGCGGCCGCACTTAACAATGGTCTATCATAAGCGAGCGATTGTGGGTTCGATCCTTAGTAATGGAAAATCTTTTTGTTGTTTCATATAATTTAAAATTATGATAACTGATTTGTATTTTAAAGTAAAAATGTTTGCAAATAATATTTAAACGAATAGGAAAATTTACTGAATATTTATACCAAAATAGGTTTTTATTATATGTTTTAGTTTACTATAGATGTAATATAATAAAAAATATAAAAAAATAAAACAATAAGCATATTATAATGCAATATATTATAAGGTTATATATTATTCGGTATAGATATACTACTAATAAATGAATCAAACGTTGAAATGGCACTAGGTATTGTAATATTTATATAAAAATTATTCGGTATAGATATACTACTAATAAATGAATCAAACGTTGAAATGGCACTAGGTATTGTAATATTTATATAAAAGTAATCCTTGACAAACTTATGATATTATTATCTTAAAAAAATTTTAAAAAACATTTTTGGTTTTTAGATATGAAAGTTATAGTATTATATTTTATCATTAAAGAGGTTATAGCTTAATTATTCATTTTCTTAAAGAAAAGAGGATTGAAGCTTAACCTGAATATTATTACAATCATAAAATAATCTATACTTAGAACACAAAACAGTGCTTATTACATTTAAATTTTTTTTGCGTGTATAGCATGCTAGTGCTGCCATCCTGCAGTGCCTTTTTTCGGACTTTGAAGGCATGAGATTATAATCTTCAAGCGCTTTCTAAGTTCAAAAGTAAACAAACTTATTTCTTATCGAATTCCGAAATTATTGTTTTTATAATTTACCAAAAGTAATTTGTATTGAAATTGCAAAAGGCGACATCTGTTAGCCATTAAGCCAACCGAACATATTACTGTCACTTAGCTAAATTACTTTACGAGTTGGTTTAGAGTCTGTTATTAAGATATATAATGGTATATATTTAAAACACTCTGTAGGAGACTTCTGCACTGTGATTGTTATAAAAAGTTTTTTTTTTGTTTGTTTAGCCAATATATTTTTAAACCACAAATGCAACCTCCCTTCTTCGCACGTTTTAAAGGTTTATTCAACGGTAAATATTGTTGTTTCGTTCCACTTATCTCGACTCATAAGCAACCTTCGTCCTCCAACCTCTTAACTTTGGCTTACAGTATTTCTCTAAAACAATAACAATTTTATTACACACTTACAACAAGCGATTGGTTTGCATCTTACCCAAATAGTAATAAAAACAACTTACACAAAAGCCGGTTTCATATTATGATATTTGAGATATATTGCTGCATATGCCTGCATATTGATTAAAAAAGTAAAACTAATAACACGAACTCGTAAACTATATGTTCACCAACCAACAACAGCTTAGTAATATTATTTGAGTTATTGTAGTTAATAATAGTTATTGCAGGTAGTGGAATATTTTTTGTTCAGTTTGTTTCAAATCTACCGTCATCTTTTTATAATGACTCTAATATAGAGAAAATCTTAAAATAAAGTATCATCGTTAAGTTGCGGATCGGTATTTTTACATATTTTTGTTGTCATCATTCATAACTCACCAAGAAACATATAAAAAATATTTTGTAAGTTATTAGATTTGAACTCGAACCACCTTGAACGCCTATCAAGACGAGAACCGCTAGGCTATTTAAACACTTACTGTGAGCGTTGAAATTAGTAAGTAGTACCTAACAATCATAAGCGGGCAGCAAGTTGTCAAAGTGTATAAGTGTGTATCAAACTTTATTATAGAAGAAGGTCGTAACTACAACTAGTATTGCTTGGCCATAGTTTTGTGAGATTGTAACTCGACTTTTGGTCTTGACTGTACACTACACAATTATGTCAGAATGAGGGATGGCTACAATTATGAAGATACACTGTATACCCCACCACTAGAAAATCTAGCCTCACATTATACCGGGCGTGCTGTGCGGCAGGCGGATAACGTTCGAGTACATTTAACAAATTATTTCATCAACGAAGGAAAAATTGATTGGCTAGATGGCAATATTTAATTGCTAACACAAACTGATTGTGAATGTAAATAAATATATGTACTCACATAATAATTTCTTCTTTTCTGCATTGTCATCTCCTTCACAAAATATGAGGACGAGTTCTTCCCAAGCCTGTCTCTTAAGGTTCCTATTTGAATAATCGCTTTTTGTCATGTCCCAAATCGCAGGACGTTTCTCTATTTCATCTATAAATAATTCCGTATTAAAAACTTCGGTTTCCATTTCGGACGATTTTTGGACGGACTGATATTGAAGAACCCTAAAATACGTCTATCCGCGTCGAAAGCGTGCGCTCAACTGAACGGAAATATAGAAAACCAATGATATCAAGGCGCCCGTTGACGCGCGCTGACAACAGTCGAGCGCTAGCGCAGCGTTCAACGCGCGCTGTATTAAAACGCGCGTTAGCATGTGTACAGCCTGAATAAAATGTATGTAGTTGTAAACGCGCGTTATCAAAACGCGCGTTGAGCGCTTGTCATCTGAACGTACTCTAATACTTGCTTAAATAGTACGAGTGTCCGGCTGTAGGTGCCGTCCGGCGTTACGGGACTTCCCCCTACTGGTCTTGTTTCATGTTTAGACGATGTAAAGGCGCCCGATCTCTTACGGCCGCTTTCTATATTCAATCCCAATCCCTAATTTGCTGGTCGAGATTGATATTTGAATCCATTTCTTACTCTTGGTATTTCAATAACCGATCCAAAACTCGAAACATTGATCTTTTTTTTCAATCCATCTTTGGGAGGACGGATCGGATATTTAGATTGGTATTTGTATGAAAGTGACAGTTATGCGATTTCCATAATCGATCTCTGATTTTGACAAATCGATTTTTGAACGTTATTGATCTTTATTTGCGATCCTTAGTTATTGACAGATTGTATTGTGCAAAAACGTGGAAATGGAAATATTTTCAAGTGATAGTGATAGTGATCTTGAAGTATTAGCTCAGCTAACGGATTGGGATAGTAGCGACAACGTACAAGAGAGAGCTGTGTCCTCCAAAACTTTTCGCCGAATAAACTTCATGGCAAGTTTAACCGATGCAGAGTTTGCAATTAGATTCAGAATGAACAAAGCATCAGTTGAATCTGTTTTGAATGAAATAATGCCCTTTATGAAAGTGAAATCGAGACGGTAAGAAATTTGTTTTGTGTGCTCATATTGCTTCATAAAAACATAACCCAAAAGGACGATTATCAAAATAATAGTTTCTATTTCAGAAATAATGGTATACCACCATTGCATCAACTTTTATTGGCACTTAGATTTTACGCATTGGGGACTATGCTTAATTCAGTGGCCGACTTTGCTGGAGTATCCCTATCGTCAGCATGTAGAATAGTGGCAGACATATTTGCTGCTATCGCTAGCTTGTACAACAAATACATTTTTGTACATTCTAGGAGTACAGATAAATTTTTTAGCATAGCTCAATTCCCCAGAGTATGTGGTGCTATTGACTGTACACATGTACACATTCAGTCTCCATGTAAGTATACACCTAGGTCCTGAAAAGTTTACTTATTTATTTGAAATTACCATACCTACATACCTATGCAACAACAAATAAAATATTTGGTGTTTCAGGTTCAACAATAGGTGAGGAGTATAGAAATAGGAAAGGATACTTTTCAATTAATGTACAAGCAGTTTGCGATGCGGACCTTAAATTAATGAATGTTGTTGCTCGGTGGCCTGGTTCAGCTCATGATGCAACTATTTTTAATAATTCAGTATTAAGAGGTAATATTGGGTTTATCCCAATTTATTGTCCTAATAATATTTAAAACAATAATTATGAATTTCTGATGATATAACTATTATTCCAGCCCAATGTGAAGATGGTATTTTAGGAAATCGCTGGTTACTTGGGGACAGTGCCTATCCAAACCGCCCTTACTTGCTCACACCATTACTAAACCCATCAACTAGCCAGGATATAAGGTATAATGAGGCCCACATAAAAACTAGAAACACTATTGAAAGGTAAAATCGCCATATTATAAAGTTTTTGCTTCAATCATTAGTAATTTTTTTCTTGATTACTAATTTAAAAAATGTATGTTTGTTTAGGACATTTGGGGTCTGGAAACGTCGCTTCCCAGTTATTTCATTGACCATGCGCTTGTCATTATATAATATACAAGCAGTTATAATTGCAACATCTGCAGAAATTATAATATTGAAGAAGTACCTCCCGAAGTAGAAATGCCAGAAGAAACTGAAATTACTGTGACATCAGAAAATTCGGACATTCAAAATGATGTCAGACATAGACAAGGATTAATTTCAAATTATTTTTAAGACTTTTTACATTTTACAAAAATATTAATATTTCTTGAGATATTTGTAATTTGGTTAGATATATACTGTAATCACTTTGGGTCAATTCATACTAGCGCAGAGTCGAAGCGCATCGAAGCGTCAAATTCCTCACAATCAAAGCGAAGTCGCACGAATGCGCGCGTATTCGCGTGAATTAGCGCGCATTCTCGCGCTTTTTCGTGGCATTAGTGACGGACACCAGTTGCCAGTTGAATCTCGTTGTTGAAACTCGTATAAAATGGTTGACATTGATCTTGCTATGATGTTGCTTATATCAGAAGTTGATGAAGAAGAAAACGCAGAAAAAAGAAAAAGAAAATTGCGAAATTTTGGAGTTCATGACTTGTGGAAGAAAAGACGTATATCTGGTGAATTCATTTCTTTTTGCGCAGATTTATATGTGTACCCAAGTATTTATTACGACTATTATAAAATGAACTATGATCAATTTGAAAACTTGGTCAATATTTTGAAGCCACACACTGTAAAACAAGAAACTAAATTAACGATACCCATTTCCGTTGAAGAGCGAATATCAGTCTGCTTAAGGTGAGTTTTACGTCTTTTTGTAATTTTTATATAAATATAACTAATAAGAATAACAAGAAGATATTTAAACTCTCGGTAAAGCTGATAGAAAAGTTAACCAATATAATAAATAAACAAGCTTATATTTGAAAATCTTTATTTAAAAAAATTCTTATATAGGTAATTATTTGCCATGTAGAATCATAATTTCTAAGGTCAATAATAATGAATTAATGAATTATTACTATTTGTCAACTTTTTGCAAATAGTCTTCGATTTCATCTAAATTCGGTTGCCGCTGATGCTGCATTGTTGAAATCGGCTGTGGTACGTAGGGTGATGGTGGTACGTAGGGTGATGGTGGTGGGACCAAACTGGTATCGAATATATTTGGATTTTGTTGAATGGTCATGGTGGATGGGATGTAAGTTGAAGTAGATGGCGGATAATAATTTTGCTGAGTAGTTTTAAGTGGCCGCTGTTGTTGTGTTTCATGGTAGTTAATCAGAGATGGTGGAGTATCGTTTCTTTCCTCTGAGGCAAGTTTCACTTCTGCGTCGGTAACTAGGCCAAGTATTGACTTCTTTAATTCGGCTTGTATTGATACAGGCATTTTTTTTACTGTTCCACTCATTGATAAAAAAAACACATCTAATGGATCCTTTTCTTTGGCTTCGAGATATTGTGTGAATAATAGCTGCGATAGGGGCAGTGATTTTTTTCTGGTGCTATAATTTGACAACGATGAATCAGAGCGTGGACTTTGCATGACATCTGATGGTGGTGCTGGTGACTCTATCATTGTGTTATCTTCCGTGTTTATATCTAAACTATCTTCAGAACAACCTAGGTTTGATGTTTGTGGTTTGTCCTGGAGGTAGGGTTTTAAAAATTCCAACTCCTTCTCAAATTTAATTGGTTTTTCATTTTTTCGCGCAGATCCGCTTTTATATTGTCTTAATCTTAGAGCCTTTTTATAGCAATCACGTAGTTTCTTCCATTGTTTCTGACATTCAGCCACTGAAAAAAACAAATTAAATATATGTACTTAATTAATACTTTTATACTTTATAATATTAATACTTTGTTACAGGTTTCTAACTACTGCTATTAGTTGCAAATCACTGGCTCATAATTATCGCATGGGCTATAGTACAGTTTGCACAATTGTACATGAAATTTGTGCTGCAATATGGAAATATTTACAGCCTCTTGTTATGCCAAAACCAACGCTAGAGTCATGGATTAAAATCGAGGAAGATTTTAGAATTCTATGGAATTTTCCCAATTGTATAGGTGCGATCGACGGAAAGCATGTCAATATAAGGGCACCCTGGAACAGCGGAACTCTGTACTACAATTACAAAAAGTTTTTCAGCACTGTCTTGTTAGCTGTTGCTGACGCTAAATATAAATTCATTATAGTAGACATTGGAGCATATGGACGTAATCACGATAGCGGCATATTGAGCAGTTCCAAATTCGGCCAACTATTACAAAATAATATGATTAGTATACCGCCTAATAAAAACTTGCCAGGTATGACAAACACAGTTCCTTATGTTTTTGTTGGCGACGAAGCATTCCCTCTGTCTGAACATATTATGAGACCTTATCCTGGTAGTGAGCTGTTAAACAATAGCCAGAAGAAAATCTATAATTATCGTTTAAGCCGAGCAAGGCGTATTGTGGAAAGTGCCTTCGGAATATTACAACAAAAATTTGAAGTATTTCAAAAACGTATAAGAATGCAACCAAAGTATTTAGATACCATGATTCTTGCATGCACGTGTCTGCATAATTATATTATGGAAGATTTTGTGTCGGAAGACATTGCCGTGCCCAATAACAGCATTTTACAAAATTATTCCGTTGACAGTCAAAATATGGACATAACCGGTAATCAAAACGTGGATGCCACGGAGATTAGAGAGATCTTTAAGTCCTATTTCAATTCTGAGCATGGGGCAGTATCATGGCAAAATGAAAAGATAACACGATGTTAAGAAATAGGACAAGATTATAAAATATTATATATATTAAATGTGTGAAATTACATGTTACTTCTTGACGTAAATGGTTTGTTTTTGCGCCGCTTTACGACGCGCCAGCATGTGAGCTGGCAACGTCGCACGGAAGCGCAAACATGTGTAATAATAATAAATACTTAGTACTTACCAGGTAGTTTCAATTCACTGCTAACTTTTTCCCACGCATTACTTTTTGAATTTTTGTCGCTATAATGTTTGGACTTCGAATTAAATAAACATTCGTATTTTTGGACCAAATAAATTAATTTCTCGTCGTTTTCCATTGTGATTCACTTCGACACAAGACAGTTTCCGTCCGATTCCGATTGCCGACTGACCAGACGGCGCGTAGTTCGCCTAATAGCCGCTTGGCTTCGCGCGAATGCGCGCGCACCAATCAGAGTTACACGCGCGCAGGCGCGCGAATTCCCTCGAATGTGCGTGAATTCGCGCGTCTTTTTTTTTCCTTGGAAGAAATATGTGCATTACATTGTGGAAATAAGGGTGAATTTGCTATATTAAGTTTCGGATTGACGCTTCGATGCGCTTCGACTCTGCGCTAGTATGAATTGACCCTTAATATATAATTATTAGTTTTACTATTATCTTACCCACTTTTGACTTCAAAATTATTAAACAATGAGAATTTTAGGAAATAAAATATACATTTTTCGAAAATCAAAATCAAAATCAAAATCAATTTTATTTGTATAACATAGGTAGTGAATACAGTTCTTAATTTTATGTTTATAGGTCGCTATGTTATGCTAAAAAAGCGTACAAATATAAATAAATTCATGCAAAATATTACAAAAATTTTAGTCAATCATGCTAGAGGCAAAAAATAAATTATTAATTATATAATGTCGAAATGAAACTAAATAATAATAAATGAATAAAAACAAAGTCACAAGTGTCACAATACGGAGTAATTTCGCTAGTCAAAATAAATAAGTCTACATTAATTTGTCATTTAGGAATTCATCAGTTGTATAATAACATTTCTCAATTAACCCATTGAGTGCCGACTACGTAATATTACGTAAGGTAAAGTAACAGGAGAGGCCAACTACGTGTTAGTACGTAGATGTTCTTTGTTGGTTGTAGGGTGATCTATACTGTTTGGCCTCCTGCAACGTTCGTTTTTATACTACTTGGCACCTCAAATAAAACACAATATACAAAAATAGTAACTTTATTGTTTCTAAAGGTCTAAATCTAATACACTTTGGTATCATGAATTACACAGTCTACTCTTGAGATCAATATACTTCTAAGTAATTATTATAACAAAAGCAGTAATATCTCTTACTAAATCAACACTAAAAAACATAAAAATAAACTTCTATATAACGATTAAAAAAAAAATTAAGCGAATTTAGGATCTGTGTGGTAAATTTTAAAACAATTGTTTACACACAAAGCCGGCTTTTCAGGACAAGTAGCACATACAAAAGATGATTCCTTCCGTATTTTATTTTTAGTGCAAACACGACAAGGTTTAGCCGGAACGGCTTTTTTAGCCGTGGGTGGAAGCTTTTCTAAATAATGAAAATTATCTAGTGGTACACGAGTTTTAGCAGATAATTGACTAGTTGAAGCCGGGGATAGAATTGATTGGGGTTCTTGTGATGGTCCTGCTTGTGTCGAATGCGACCCAGTTGCTATGGTGGGATCATTATTATTCATTCCTAACAGATGTCTTATAAAACCTTCACGAAATTGCAGCAGTCGCATTTTAGAAGTTCTATCTTGAAGACGAAGTATTCGGTGTGCATTTTGAATGTACACTTCAAAGATGTGTAGCCCTAGCTTCTTGTGCCATCTAAGAGTTTTTCTGAGGCATGAATAATATGAGACCATCTGGTCGCCTCGGTCTACACCTGACATGCCCAAGTTATAATCGGCGACAATGTTCGGCTTCAGTGAGATTCTACCATTCTTATTCCTAACTCTCACCAACTGAAGATTATGCTTGTTCGAAATTACCAGTACATCTCGTTTATCTTTCCATTTACAAACAGTAATATCATTGCATACTTTAGCAGCTAGCTCTCCACGCTTTAACTTAGCGTTTGTAACGTCTACAGGCAAGTTTTTTCGATTCTTTCGAAGTGTACCACATATGTATGTTTTCCTTTGGGTAAGACGTCTCGTCAAATCAGGTGAATTGTAAAAATTGTCAGCGTAGATTACGTGACCTTTATCTAAATAGCCTTCCATTAGATCTAATACAACTTCCGTGCTATGTAAAGTTCCAGGTGGAGGCTTCTCACTTTTTCCTCTATAAACACGAATTTTCATGACTATACCTGACGATTCACATAATTCATACAGTTTTATTCCGTATTTGTGCTTCTTGTTTTTTATGTACTGTCGGAAAATCAATCTTCCTCTCCACAAAACCATTGACTCATCGATACTTAGGTCAGCTTTAGGATAATAGAGATCAATCATTATGTTATTGAACCGTTCTAATATAGGTTGTATTTTATGCAGTCTGGATGTAGCCGAGGAGTCGTCTTCGGAAAAATGAAAATTACGTAACAATAATTGAAAGCGGTTTCTGCTCATCAAAGTCCTAAACAGCGGCATGTTGTACAATGGATCCAATCGCCAGTAATGACTTATAGAGGGTAATTGCACCAATCCCATATAAAGCAACATACCAATAAACTTGCGCATTTCTTCAATATTTGTATCCTTCCAATATCTAAAGCGGGCATGCTTTTGTAAGGGACCGGCTGTGCGACGTGCGTAATTATTTGTAGCTTGCACCAAAGAAAGCAGAAAATCGTTTGAAAAAAATATGTCAGCTAAAGCAGCGGGGGTAGGTCTGAAGTCAATCTTTATTCCCGACTCACCCGTAAATGCAAGTTGTTGGGGTCTTGCAGAACCTATATTCCACTGAAACTCTGGATCACATGACGATGCTTCTGTGAGCGTTGCGGGTGGCGGCTGCGATTCACTGTCAGATGTCGATGTTTCATAAGACGAACCACTACTCCGCGCTTCTCTCTCTGGAACGTAATTATTATCTGATCCGGAAGAGAAGTCCTCATCGTCTGTCGATTCTGGTTCCATCAGAATTCCAGGTATTTCATTCACATTCAACTGTCGTTGTAACAATCTGGGATTTCGGTTACCGCGTAAAATACGACGCGATCGGCGTCCGCGCTCCATATTGCAATAACTACCTACACCTATCTAGCGACAGTCTCTCAGCGCGTGCGGCGCGACACTGAATGCGCACATAGGTAATAAATGTACTATTGATGCAAAAATAAGTGGGGAGAACACGTGATTGCCATTTATACATGTTAAAACGAGATAGACAATAGTCTGTGTTTTATTAGGGAGCTAAGGTATGTTATTTACGTATACGTATTATTGCGTAGGTAGGCACTACTAACATTTATTTTTCTATCTGTGCCTATCTACGTAATACTGCGTATACGTAATATTACGTATTCTGGCATCCTACCTATATCCTTATATACGTGATGCCAACTACGAATAATTACGTAGTAGACCATTTGTATGGTGGCCACCAGGTTTGGTCTGACGCTTACCTTCGGCATTGAATGGGTTAATAAGTGTTTTAATTTGGTTTTGAATTGCATAACATTCAAATTTTTTATGCCAACTGGTAATTTGTTGTAGATGCGCGGTGCCATTCCTAAAACACTCTTTTTTACTAAAGCTGTATTACAACGCTCATTTTTCAAAGTATTTGCATATTGGCTACGAATCGTAACATCTCGTAACGTTGACACCGTTTCAAACAAGCTTATGTTTGTCTTGACAAAAACACTAACTTCATAAATGTACAATGATGGTAAGGTTAAAATTTTCAGCGACTTAAAAAATGGCACACAGCTATCGTCAATTTTCAGACCACACATCGATCTTATGCACCTTTTTTGTGCCTTAAATATGACATCTTTATCAGTAGAGTTTCCCCAAAAAATAATGCCATATCGCAAAATGGAGGCTACTAAGCCATGATATGCAACTAGTAGCGCATCCATATTTATTTTTCTAGCAATTTGAAAAAGTGCGTACGATGATCTATTTACTTTTTTACTTAGGTCATCTACATGGGCCTTCCAGTTCAGTTGGTTATCTAGTAATAAACCTAAGAATTTTGCTACTTTAACTTCTTCAATTTCGCAGTTACTATATCTGATATTTACATTTGGTGCTACAGTTCTTTGATGATAGTGCATTATTTTCGTTTTTTGTAAGTTTATAACTAAATTATTTTCATTAAGCCAAGTAATTATGTCTGATAAGGTACTATTTATGTCATCTTGATACATATTGCGATTAATACATTTGACTATGGCAGTAGAGTCATCCGCAAACATCACCATTTGATGTCGAGTCACATTTGGGAGATCATTGATATAGACTAAGAAAAGCAGTGGCCCAAGGACGCTACCCTGTGGGACACCAAACTTTACCAGTCTAGGATGAGAAAAGAAACTCTTTTCAATTTTCGTTTTTTTACATACTCTTGCAATCTCTGTACATTGCATTCTATTAGAGAGATATGACGTGAGTAGTTTTAAAATATTACCTCTGATGCCGTAGCTCTGCAGTTTCGCTAATAATACATCGTGCTTTACGTAATCAAAGGCTTTGGTCATATCTGTAAAAATAGCACAGATAGGAGCTTTTTGATCCACTGCTAACATAATGCTACGCAAAAAATCAAAAATAGCCATGTTGATAGTGGTATTCTTCCTAAAGCCATTTTGTTCCTTGCATAATAAATTAAATTTATGGAGATAACAGTACAGAGACTTATAAATAATTTTTTCTAATATTTTGGAAAAAACTGAAATTTTAGCTATTGGCCTATAATTCTTCATATCGGCTTTTTTATCTTTTTTATGCAGTGGTTTAATAATGACTTTCTTCAAGTCTTCCGGATAAACTCCGTCAATAATGCAAAGATTCATAATATGCGCTAATACAGGTGCTATAATTTCTTTCACCGATTTTATAACCTTTGTTGACACACCGTCAAATCCTACAGTACTTGTATTTTTAAGTGATTTTATGGCCGACACAATGTCTGTCGATAGAACCGGCTGCATATACATTGATTGTCTTGTTAAATTGCCTAATTTATTGTCAAATTCCATGTCAGTTTCACTATTATTCTCAATGTCATCTATAAAATACTCATTAAATGCATTTGCAATGTCAATAGGTTTTGTAAAGGTCAAGTCATATTTATTAATTGTCATTATTTGTTCTCGAGGAATGTTATTTTTTTTGTCTATTAATTATTTGCCATGTAGCTTTCGATTTATTATGCGAGATTTTTATAAAGTAATTATTTTGAGCTTGTTGTGTTAGTCTTATAATTTTCTTATATTGTAAAGAGTATTTTCGAAAGTCAGTTTTATTCTTTAATATAGGATTAAGTCTGTATGTCCATAGCAATTGTCTTTGTCTTCTACTACAGATTTTTATACCTCGTGAAATCCATTTTACGTTTTTAGTGGTGTGAATGGTTATTATTTTATCTGGGAAGCAGAGTTTATAGAACAAGTCAAATGATTCAAAAAATAATTTGTAGGCTAAATTAGCATCATTGGTTTCATAAATTTCTTTAAAAGATAAGCTACGAATGCATTCTCGGAACTTATAAAGATTCTCTGTGGAGTAGTCCTTTTTAACCATTTTCCAAAATTTTAAGCGACACGTCTTATTTATGGGAACTCTAAGTAGTTGCGATGTGTGATCAGAAAGGATGAGATCTATAACTTCAGCCTTGCATCCTGTTTGCATGTTATGCGCGAAATTATCGATACATGAGTTACTACTAAGCCTAGTAGGTTGATTTATTTCTAACGTCAAGTTATAGCTCAGTAGAAAATTCTCTAATTCTAAAGTAGTCCTGTTCCTTTTTAATACATCAATATTTAAATCGCCACATAAAATAATTTTTTTCCTATTTAATAAACATAACCTCCTCAATACAATGTCAAGCTTGTCATAAAATGTCAAATAATTATATTTAGGAACTCTATAAACACAAATTACAATAATAGAATGAGTTAACATTTCAATACCGCAAATTTCAACAACGCCTGTCACAGAGAGCTTAGCAATATCTGGCAGTTCCTTATATTGATGCCCATTTCTAACTAATATACATGTCCCTCCACGATTTGTTTCGCGACAAAAGATAGCAGCGGGATGGAAACCAGGAAGATATATCAAACCTTCATGACCAGAAGTAACAAAATGTTCAGTTATACAGAGAATGTCTATAATTGTTCCTTGGTTTTCAAGGTTATTTAATTTAATAGTTAATAAGTCCGATTTATTCAGTAAACCGGCGATATTTTGGTGTAATATATTAAGGGTATTATAGAAAAAACTGCGAGTTTTGCCTCTCTGTAATAATCACAGGTGTTGTCTTAAACTCATTGGAGTTGTCATTGGGATGTATTATGTCATTTCTGCATATTTCAATTTTTGTATTGATACTGTCAATATAAATAATCATATTATAAATGTCATTAAAAACAGATTTCATTCCGGAGTAATTTATCATTCCCGTGCGTCTATTGAACATCGTATCATCATATCGTAAATTTCTGTTACTGTCCAGGAAATAAGCATGTCCATGAGTAGCTGTATCTAAATACAATAAGTTATTGAACATTTCCACTCTCGAATTGTACAAATAGTTATTAGTGAAAAATTTGTACGTTGGTGTACATATAATTATGTTTGTATTTTTGATTTCCTGTAAAACTTGTCTTATAACTAAAATGCTGTCATAGTATTTACACGTGACTTGGAAATCCTCACCGCCTACCAATATGATGCAGTAGTCTAGCATCGTGAAGTTCGCCAGTTTTTCTTTAGCACCTTTCAAGAGACCTTGAATATTACTATGAGGTGTGATGTAATGGCAAAGTTCACATTGCCCCATAGTGTTTTCAGCAATGTTAAGCAATTTATTCTTGTTGTCGGTGCTTAAGATGCAAATTTTGCTTTGCTTAAGACTGCTATTGTCAGAATTATGAATACCTTGCTTTATTGGTGTAACAATATTGCCAATATTTACATCTGTTTGTGTTTGTTTGCATGCATTTTCCATTCTAAGTTGTTTATTGCAACAAGCTGTCGATTTTTGCTGTTTTAGGTTTTCTGACGTATAAGCCGCATGACTGCTGGTTTGAGTTTCTTTATTCGTTGTTTGTATTTGCAACGTGGGAATACCTTGCTTTATTGGTGTAACAATATTGCCAACATTTACATCTGTTTGTGTTTGTTTGCATGCATTTTCCATTCTAAGTTGTTTATTGCAACAAGCTGTCGATTTTTGCTGTTTTAGGTTTTCTGACGTATAAGCCGCATGACTGCTGGTTTGAGTTTCTTTATTCGTTGTTTGTATTTGCAACGTGGATTTATGTCCCAAAGTTCTTTTTACTGGGGTAGATGTTAGGCTACTCGCATGAACTTTTGTGTTTGGAACCTTTCGTTTAGGTCCTGGAGTGACACACTTGGCTTCTCCTACATCAACCTTCTTATATAATTCTATGATACGATTACATTTATCGAGATCTGACTTTAAGTTTTGATTCTCACAGAGCAAGTTGTCAACTTCCTGGTTCGCACTTTGCAACTTAATTCTTAAATCATTTATCATTTCCTGTAGCGCCGCGATGGTTTCATCGTCTTGTTGTGATGTTTCTGGCATACTCATAACAGTAGCATCGAAAAGTGATGTTTCGGAGAAAGAGGTAGACTGTATTTGTTTTTTTCTTATTGTGATGTTTTCATCCCCCATATTTTGTTTTTTTAACAGTGCAATAGCGTATGTTAACAGTACGGCAATTTACCGCGTTATAATCTGGAACGCGCCCACCGGTTTTATAATTGTTGTAGTAGGGTAAGATGTTGATATCCCTTTAGTCTAGGTATCGTACTGTCAGTCACTTTTCCCAGGATTTTAGCACTGTTTCTTATTACTGTCGTCAGTGAAATAAGTAAGGTAATCTTTTCTGTTCGATGTTAACGTTTTTAGTTGAAACGACTTAAAAGAACAATTGATAAACATTGAGAAATATTGTACACCAACGTCAATTTATTTGTTCTACTATTCGCCACTAGATGGCGCTATTTAAAGCTTTAGTTATACTCGGCATATGGAACGCGCCCACCGGTTTTATAATTGTTGTAGTAGGGTAGGATGTTGATATCCCTTTATTATAGGTATTGTACTTTCAGTCACTTTTCCCAGGATTTTAGCACTGTTTCATATTACTATTGTCAGTGAAATAAGTAGGGTAATATCTGCAACCCCAGAATTAATGTCACTTAGTTATAATTTAGTTGATCTTTTCGCCACTGGAGGCGTTAGTAGGGGTACTTTAAATAATATATTTTCTAGCAACGGCTTGACAATTATCAATCACTGAATAATTTCACTGTTTGGTTCAATTTTGTCACACTGAGATATTCTTTTTAGTTATAAATGTACTTGCAATATACTTTATTGTTCATATAAAACACTTATTCCTTAAATTCACCGTTTCGAAAAAAACTGGTCTGTAGGAGGAACCGTTTTTACCGAACACTTATTTAGGAGTATTACTTAGTTTTAAAAGTCACAAACACTGTCACTTATGTAGTCCTATATTTGCTATACAGTTAAGAATAGTATCAGCCTGTGAGACTTTTGTTTGATTATTAATTTAATTTAATTACGCGGGCGATGTTTACTGCAACAGTGTTGCCACTATTCGTTCGAAATAATTGTTTAATTAGAAATCAAGTCTTTTAAGTATGAGCCACAGTCCCATAAGTCACAGTAGGTATAATTACAATCAGTCTTCTGATTTGACATAATTCAACTAAGTTATAATAACAAAAAAATAAAATTACTAACATTATGAATTTTCCTCTATTAAGCACATTTCATTTTTTTTTTCTTTTTTAAGCACATTTACATTACAAACAAAAATACTGAATTGAAAAAATTATGTCTTAATAATAATAATACTGTACTAATCTATACATCTACATATAAATAAAATTGGAGTGTCTGTAATATTGAAATAACTGCTTTTTAATGTATGCACATGAATATATATGGTACATACACCAAAATATTTTTTTTTACAATTTTTGTCTGGGCTAAACTTCTGAAATGGATAGACCTATTTTGATGGGACTTTTTTGGTACCTGCTGATGTAATAAGGAGTACCATAGGCTACTCTTATAAATTCAAAATCCTGTAGTCCACGGAACGAAGTCGCGGCCACAGTTATTAATATGTATAACTAGCTGTGCCCGCGACTTCGTTCTAGCCTATCTAGTCTAGAGTTCGAGATAGACAGACAAAAATTGTAAAACATGATATTTTGGTGTATCTACCGTATATTCATATTCATGTAGTTAAAAGCAGATAAATCAATATTAAAAACGGACACTCTAATTTTATTTTATTTTAAGATAAACAAAGGAAATACTAATCTAATTTTATACATCCTCTCCCTTCAGCTTCTTTATTTCTAATTTTAATTTTTGATTTTCTAATTTTATATTTTCAAACTTACTCTCTAACAATTTTTTTTTAACATTATAGTATTCAGCTAATGCCATATTTCGAGCATGACACCCGTTATCTGGCTTCAGTAACTTCCGTTTAACACCAGCTGTAAAACAACAATGCATTAAATATAGGAAATCAAAAAGTTATACATTTAATTTAAAACAATTTATAACATTATTCTGTTCAGCTACTTTTAACTGTGTCACCCCCTTAGGGATCATGTCATTAAAAATATTTATTGGTGGTATTAACAAATCTTACCATTAGACCTAAAACTTCTTTTTTCTTTTGGTATAGTGGGTGTACTAATATTGCCCAGCATCACTAATTCATCCTCAATTCCATTGGCTGGCACATCATTGCCTATGGTCACTGGAATTTCAGTGCACCATGATGTACAATCCATGGACGTGGAAGGATTTTCCACAAGCAATGGACTGCCATTCAATAGCACTGGGGATTTATTATATACTGGCACAATAGGAGTAGTCCCAACACTCTCATCACCATTACCAATAATTTGGGGCTCAACATCACCACCAAACCTCACTGTGAGACCCACTCCAGTGCTGCCCAGTAATGCTGCTACTCTATCTAGGATGTCATCAGGAGGAAAATACCCTGGTGGCCCGCCTCCAGTCTGGAACACAATATGACATAACATGTTTACTGTACATAGAAGTGAACATAACATCATGCCTGTATTTCCATCATGTTGTATGGTAGAGCAGCAGTGCTACCGCTGCTCAACCCACACTTCGTTGTTTGTTGTTTTAAGTTGCATGTTAAGAGTCAAAGCTGTTGCAATATATTGGGCACAAATCCAGAGTCCCAGCTGCATCCAATACTGCCTGACCTGGGGATCGAACCCAAGACCTCATACTCACCAGTCACTCTTACAAACGATGATTTGTGATTAACTAACGAGCAGGCAAGATTAGTTAGTCCAAGTTTTTTATTCATTTAAGTACTTTATCAATTTAAAATTTTGTTTACCTTGATCCGTTCCATCCGTATTGAAGTACTGCGCTTTCGTGAGTTCTTTTTTAGGTTTTCCCACTTAAGACGGAGTTGTTGTGGTGTACGGCGACAGGTGCCCATATGCGCATTGAAGACATCTGCAATCCGTTCCCATTCTAGCATCTTCATTTTATTATTGGTGGCGTTGGTTCTCTTGCTAGTGATTATCGTGCTCCCCTCGATTAAGGAGAGCAGCTCTTTCGTCTCTTCTTTCGAAAGAGGTTTGGTTTTATTCTACAAACAAAATAAAATAAATAGTAGAAATTACAAAATGGCGCGAAATGCTCCCCAAGCATTTATCTTGTAGAGTAAAGAAACAATACTTTTGTATACACGTAAATGGTAACTGCACAATTAAATATTAAACCCGACTAGCTACGATGAAAACACTTAGAAAGTAATAAGCTAAAAACTAATAGCTAACAACGAGAGACATAACCTAGTAACAAAGTTGAAATGGACTCATTTGTTTCACCTTATAATTACATAGGTATGTTGATCGTTTGAGAAGAAAGGCTTGTGGATTTTAGATGTAGGTGTGTTATAATTATTTACTTACAGTTTCCGACTCCATTTTTTCCTTTTTTCTTTCGAAGAAACAAACTCGTGAACAATATCGTACCTATTGTTTTGTTTTCGCTTTTGACGTAATTCGAAACCATGGTGACGTTCCGTTACTTTTCAACAACTTTCATGTTTTACTAATCTCTACGTATAATTAGTATTTAAAATACTTTACTGTTGCGACTTCGTATTTAATTGTTGCTGTACATGCAATATCTTGTGATTATACATAGAATAGATTAGCTTTAATAAAATAACCACGATTTTACTCATTAATGTCATTGATGTACTTTAACTGCGAATGCGTGAAACAAAACGTTTCGGAGGACGCAAATTTATGACCGATCCTTTTTTTTTATGGATTCGGAAGCGAGATCGGCATATTGAAATACAGATTCAGTATCAATCGAGGGATCAGATAAAATCTGGATTCGTAAGAATCTTAAATTCACGATCGAATATTGAAAGCGGCCGTAAGTCGTACCACTCAATTAAAGACAGTAAAATTTTCAACTAAATTATTATTTTAAATTTTTTGGTAATATTGCAACATTATTAACTACCTCTTAGGTAAAAGGAACATTATTTTTAAATCTTAGGTGATAAATTAATGTTATTAACATATCTTATAAGCTTTCTTATCACAATAATGATTGGATTGTATTGAGATCAATCAACATTTAACAAAACTAGAAAAGTATTACTATATTAATAACGTAAAGTAGAAATAATTGTGCATAGTTCTTATTGGAAACAATCATCGCAAATATCTGGATTGGAAGTACAAGTTTCATGTAACCACCGCTGACAGCGAACGCATTGAATCCAATCAACCTTTGGACCTTTTTTATCGTAGTAGGAACGATTGCACTTTCCACATACATTTTCAAGATCTTCATCGCTTTCATCATCGTCATCTAATTCCATAACAAGTGTTTCTTCTGAGTTATCGCTACTAGTGATAGAAGGGGATCGTTTTCTCTTGAAACTTTTGCATTTACCCTTGGATATAGCTGTTATCTTATTTTCTTTTTTTGCTGCTTTATATTTCTTTGGTTTACAAACCTTTTCTTTTTTTACTTTATCTTTCTTCTGCTTTATCTTGTCTTCTAGTTGATTTTTATATGGGCTTGATGTAATTTCAATAGCTTTTTGTATAGTGTTCTTCTTTTTCATTGTATTTTTTGGTAGTGGTGATAAAACTTTTATTGTTTTTTTAATATCAGCAGGCGTGGTTTTTAGTTGAATATCTTTAACTTTAGACGTGGATGGCTGTGAATTTAAAAGCTCCTTATCTTGTTTTTTCTTTTCGTTATTGCCCTTTTCTTGATTGCATTTTTCTTTGTCATCATTACCTTCTACCTCTTTTCTTTTCTTAAAGTTATCTTCTTTTTCGAATTCCGTTAAATTTTGCAAAATTGATACGCTTTCGTTGCTCGAATTGGCTGTTTCAGCGGTAAGCAAATTGTCAGCAGCCTCAAACATATGCTCCGGAAAAATATGTCTGTTTGTAGGCCAAATTCCACTAGCTCTGAATCCATTCACAATATTGCCAATCACTGCTGCTCTTTCGTAAGCTTCTCCAAATAATTGTGCAACTTGGTACTGTGTTACTTGTCGCCCAGGATTGGTTCTCAGCCATTTTTCTGTGCTTTGGATGTAATATGTACTCAGTAGTTTGAAAAATGATACGTCAAGAGGCTGAATTCGATTTGTGGTGTGACCTGGTAGTTGTAACAGTATTATGCCATTATCTCTAGCTAAACACAGAGCTTCAAAATTTTTTGAATGAGTCGTATGTCCATCCAAAAGCAGCAGAACTTTGTTTTCAAGTGTGGGCTTCACTATTTTAATAAAGTGCTTTAACCATTCAACAAAAAGCGCAGAGTTAATGTAACCGCTTTCAGAAACAGTAACAACGCTCCCTAACGGAGCACCATTTGCTAGTTCCGGGTTTTGTCTCATCCTTTTAAATATTAGCATTGGAGGGATAAATTGGCCAGATACACTAGCGCAGCATACGGCCGTGGTATTGACACCTCGTTCTCCACTAGTAGCAGCGCCAATTTGCTTCTTTCCCTTTAACCCTACAATTTTTTGAGCTTTCTTTTGAACGGTTGAAAATCCACTTTCGTCTACATTGAAGATATTGGTAGGTTCTATACCATTTTCATCTATAATCTTCTCTAACAAATCAAAAAAGTGAAAAACATTTTCTTTATTGAATCCTTTAATTCTGTTCAGAGATGTGTTTTCAGGTTGACGAACACTTAGTTGTGGGTGCCTTTTCATAAATTTATAGAACCATGCTTTGCCAGCCATGCGTTTTTCTTTATTAAAATTATTCTGAATATTATGGATTTCAGCTATTTCAAATGCAAGACGTCGAATATCGTTTATTGTGAGACCAAACATGTGTGTTTCGAGATAAAGAATATGCTCAGCCAACTTATTTTCAGTTTCGACATCGAAGATAACCGGTCTCCCTTTTTGGATTTTTCTATCAATAGCAATCTTATTCTTTTTTACATGCCGTAGAATTGTAGGTTTTGGTATAGAATAAGTCTTTGAAATTTGGTTCAAACTTGATTCTTTGTTTTCGTAAGCTGCAATAGCCCTTTCTAGGTCCTCCTTATTCCAATTGTAATATTTAATTACAATTTTATAAAATATCAAATGTCGACAGAACACCACTGCCACACGTTTTTGTCGGTGATGAAGCATTTGGAATTATGTCGAATGTGTTGCGCCCATATGGAGGAACACAACTCGCACACACAAAAAAAGTTTCAATTACAGATTATCAAGAGCAAGTCGCTATATCGAATGCACGTTCGGAATGATGAGTAACAAATGGCGAATATTTCATAGACCGATAGATGTAAACGTAAATTTCGCGGAAAATATCATCAAAGCTTGCACAGTACTACGTTCGAATACGTGATGGTTATAAATATGAAGAGACACTATCTTTCACCGTTACAATCTTACTACGTTCGAATACGTGATGGTTATAAATATGAAGAGACACTATCTTTCACCGTTACAATCTTACTACGTTCGAATACGTGATGGTTATAAATATGAAGAGACACTATCTTTCACCGTTACAATCTATAAATTCAGAAAACACCACGCTGCAGCAGCTGCCACGAGGCAGCTTGTGTGCTAGAACTGCAGGAGAGAAATTCGCCAATTATTTTGTAAACGAGGGAAAATTACATTGGCAAGACAACATGATTTAAGTAATTACCAAATATGACAAAATTATAGAAAATATAATAAATGATTATACTCACCCAACAGTTTTTTCTTTTCTAAATTGTCTTTACAATCGCTGAAAATTTCAACAATCCCCTCCCAATTCCTTTTTTTTATTGTTTTGTTTTTATAATCAGGACTTTCCATATCCCATGTGGCAGGACGCTTTTGGATTTTGTCGATAAATAAATCTTTATCGAAGTGCTCGGTCTCCATTTTGGTGAATATACGTCCACTCTACACGAAAGCGCGCGTTCAAATACACAACAAAATGCTCAACAACACAACACAACAAATGCAAATTACTCATGTATCTCGAAGCGCGCGGCTGACGCCTTCCCAACGCGCGTTTGAACGAAAATATCAAAGCGCGCTTTCAAATGTACAACAAAATGGCGGCTCATGTATCTCGAAGCGCGCGGCTGACGCCTTCCCAACGCGCGTTAGCAAAGCGCGCGTTTCAAAACGCCCAGTATGTACTCGCTCTTAGTGTCCGGTGCTAAGGGACAGACAACTTCGTACATGAAGTGGTATCTACAAAAAATGGTTATAAAATCTAATAATATTTTACCGGTTTACAGATAATAAATAAGTACTACTTTCATTTTTGAATGCCATTTAAATGTAAATGTATACATGTGCCACAATCACTTGCTTCGAATTTTATGTGACGCCGTGATTTCCCGCCAAAAACAGCAAACGCCTACTCCTGTCGTGGCTCTGCGCGTCACTGGCAATCCGCGGACCGCGGCGCGTAATCCTGTTGCTACGTGTTCCCCGCACCCCTTCCATTTGTATTTCGAATCGATCACCTTAAGAGTACGTTCAGATGACAAGCGCTCAACGCGCGATTAGCGCGCGTAAAATTTTTGTATAGTGTTTACATGACACGCGCTTGTCAGGCGTCGAACGCGCATTGCTGCAACCGTCATGGTATTCAGTACAGTTCTTACATTTGTTGTAGATGGACGTTGAAACAGTTTTAACAGTGATTCTATACCGACGGCCACCCAATTTTGTCACACAGGCTGACTGAAAGCCAGTACATAATTTTGTATCCTAAGTTAAGGCAATTCGGACCCAAATTTTTTAACTTCTTCAGAATGTCTATCAAGTCATTTGATGAGTTACTGGCTCTCATAAACGATGAACTCGTAGCAGATAGAAACGCTGTGCGATATTGCATTTCACCAGAAGAAAAACTCATAATAACATTGAGGTAAGTTTTTTATTAATCAGCATCTATAAATCAATGAAATCAAATCAACTTGTTCAGAAAATAAATAAATAAAAAAAATTGTTAATCGCAGAATAACTCTAATTCCGATTCACTGCTGACAGTTGGTGCTGGCGACGGAGTGTGTGTTACTGGCGATCCCATTGCTGTAGTATAACCATAATGTGCTAAATTATTTGGCATACTAGATTGCTGTGATTGATAATGTTGAAAGTCTGCAATAGAAGCTTGATTACGCTGCTCTTGTGACAAATAATTTCTTCGTTGTGGTACCGGGTTACGATAATATTGATTTTCAAATGTCTGATGTTGCGGTCCTTGTAGGACATTTTGGTTTTGCAAGATTAAATTATAAATGGCAATTTTAGTCTGAAGTCGTCTATATTCCGGAATTTTTTTAATCTCTTTAACTAGTGACAAACACAAAAACAGCTTGTCTTCATCATCATCATCTTTTGGATGTGAAACATTTTTCTGTGCTAAACTCTGCTCTAATTTTGGTTTTGCAAGATTAAATTATAAATGGCAATTTTAGTCTGAAGTCGTCTATATTCCGGAATTTTTTTAATCTCTTTAACTAGTGACAAACACAAAAACAGCTTGTCTTCATCATCATCATCTTTTGGATGTGAAACATTTTTCTGTGCTAAACTCTGCTCTAAAATGCTTGCAAATCTTTCGTCAGCAGAGCTTATTTTTTGTTTTTTTCTTGGAGTAGATTTAGAACTCTTGAAGGCAGAACTTGCTCCTATTTCAGCAACTTCAGACGAAGCTGATGCATTTTCTGCATCGAAACTACTATCTGTATCGTTGTTGGCTGTAGATGCCTGTAGAAATCGTAGTCTATTATAATAAATATAAGACGAAGTTTTGGAAGCTCCTGATCCCGATTTAACAGTCTTCATTTTCTTCACCTCTCTCATATAATTATCTCTTAGACTCTTCCATTTCTTTTGCAGGGATGACGCTGAAAAAAAACAGTATTTAGCAGTGGCGAAGGGTGAAAATTTGACCAAGGGAGGCCGGTCCAAAAAAATAAACACTTAAACACTTACCTACTGCAGGATATCTTGGAGGAGGTCTTCAGATAAGAATAATATTAAAAGCCCCACCTTCACCATATAAAAAAGGACTGATGATTTGATAACAGTGTCTTTCAAGTATGATAAAAGCGGCTTTGAGAAAAGCCTTTTTCGACGTGCATCTCCATACCACACATGCATGCTTGTTAGTAAGTACTAAGTTAAGTACCTATTGTTAGGGAGTAAGAGTCAAGAAAAAATAAAATAAAAATTACAAAAATAATAAAGTGTTAAAAACCGAACCACACAAACACCGATCCAAAACCAACAAAAATATTAAGCAAAAATAAAGCAAATTATACACAATCACAACGTTATTTATATTGTAATGCAATGCGTCTGTTTTTTTAAATAAAATGAGCTAAAATGTTGTTATAAAAATTCGGATTACTTTTCATTTTATTAAGCAATTTTTTTTTGAATGATTATACTCACCCAACAGTTTTTTCTTTTCTAAATTGTCTTTACAATCGCTGAAAATTTCAACAATCCCCTCCCAATTCCTTTTTTTTATTGTTTTGTTTTTATAATCAGGACTTTCCATATCCCATGTGGCAGGACGCTTTTGGATTTTGTCGATAAATAAATCTTTATCGAAGTGCTCGGTCTCCATTTTGGTGAATATACGTCCACTCTACACGAAAGCGCGCGTTCAAATACACAACAAAATGCTCAACAACACAACACAACAAATGCAAATTACTCATGTATCTCGAAGCGCGCGGCTGACGCCTTCCCAACGCGCGTTTGAACGAAAATATCAAAGCGCGCTTTCAAATGTACAACAAAATGGCGGCTCATGTATCTCGAAGCGCGCGGCTGACGCCTTCCCAACGCGCGTTAGCAAAGCGCGCGTTTCAAAACGCCCAGTATGTACTCGCTCTTAGTGTCCGGTGCTAAGGGACAGACAACTTCGTACATGAAGTGGTATCTACAAAAAATGGTTATAAAATCTAATAATATTTTACCGGTTTACAGATAATAAATAAGTACTACTTTCATTTTTGAATGCCATTTAAATGTAAATGTATACATGTGCCACAATCACTTGCTTCGAATTTTATGTGACGCCGTGATTTCCCGCCAAAAACAGCAAACGCCTACTCCTGTCGTGGCTCTGCGCGTCACTGGCAATCCGCGGACCGCGGCGCGTAATCCTGTTGCTACGTGTTCCCCGCACCCCTTCCATTTGTATTTCGAATCGATCACCTTAAGAGTACGTTCAGATGACAAGCGCTCAACGCGCGATTAGCGCGCGTAAAATTTTTGTATAGTGTTTACATGACACGCGCTTGTCAGGCGTCGAACGCGCATTGCTGCAACCGTCATGGTATTCAGTACAGTTCTTACATTTGTTGTAGATGGACGTTGAAACAGTTTTAACAGTGATTCTATACCGACGGCCACCCAATTTTGTCACACAGGCTGACTGAAAGCCAGTACATAATTTTGTATCCTAAGTTAAGGCAATTCGGACCCAAATTTTTTAACTTCTTCAGAATGTCTATCAAGTCATTTGATGAGTTACTGGCTCTCATAAACGATGAACTCGTAGCAGATAGAAACGCTGTGCGATATTGCATTTTACCAGAAGAAAAACTCATAATAACATTGAGGTAAGTTTTTTATTAATCAGCATCTATAAATCAATGAAATCAAATCAACTTGTTCAGAAAATAAATAAATAAAAAAAATTGTTAATCGCAGAATAACTCTAATTCCGATTCACTGCTGACAGTTGGTGCTGGCGACGGAGTGTGTGTTACTGGCGATCCCATTGCTGTAGTATAACCATAATGTGCTAAATTATTTGGCATACTAGATTGCTGTGATTGATAATGTTGAAAGTCTGCAATAGAAGCTTGATTACGCTGCTCTTGTGACAAATAATTTCTTCGTTGTGGTACCGGGTTACGATAATATTGATTTTCAAATGTCTGATGTTGCGGTCCTTGTAGGACATTTTGGTTTTGCAAGATTAAATTATAAATGGCAATTTTAGTCTGAAGTCGTCTATATTCCGGAATTTTTTTAATCTCTTTAACTAGTGACAAACACAAAAACAGCTTGTCTTCATCATCATCATCTTTTGGATGTGAAACATTTTTCTGTGCTAAACTCTGCTCTAATTTTGGTTTTGCAAGATTAAATTATAAATGGCAATTTTAGTCTGAAGTCGTCTATATTCCGGAATTTTTTTAATCTCTTTAACTAGTGACAAACACAAAAACAGCTTGTCTTCATCATCATCATCTTTTGGATGTGAAACATTTTTCTGTGCTAAACTCTGCTCTAAAATGCTTGCAAATCTTTCGTCAGCAGAGCTTATTTTTTGTTTTTTTCTTGGAGTAGATTTAGAACTCTTGAAGGCAGAACTTGCTCCTATTTCAGCAACTTCAGACGAAGCTGATGCATTTTCTGCATCGAAACTACTATCTGTATCGTTGTTGGCTGTAGATGCCTGTAGAAATCGTAGTCTATTATAATAAATATAAGACGAAGTTTTGGAAGCTCCTGATCCCGATTTAACAGTCTTCATTTTCTTCACCTCTCTCATATAATTATCTCTTAGACTCTTCCATTTCTTTTGCAGGGATGACGCTGAAAAAAAAAACAGTATTTAGCAGTGGCGAAGGGTGAAATTTTGACAAAGGGAGGCCGGTCCAAAATAATAAACACTTAAACACTTACCTACTGCAGGATATCTTGGAGGAGGTCTTCAGATAAGAATAATATTAAAAGCCCCATCTTCACCATACAAAAAAGGACTGATGATTTGATAACAGTGTCTTTCAAGTATGATGAAAGCGTCTTTGAGAAAAGCCTTTTTCGACGTGCATCTCCATACCACACATGCATGCTTGTTAGTAAGTACTAAGTTAAGTACCTATTGTTAGGGAATAAGAGTCAAGAAAAAATAAAATAAAAAATTACAAAAATAATAAAGTGTTAAAAACCGAACCACACAAACACCGATCCAAAACCAACAAAAATATTAAGCAAAAATAAAGCAAATTATACACAATCACAACGTTATTTATATTGTAATGCAATGCGTCTGTTTTTTTAAATAAAATGAGCTAAAATGTTGTTATAAAAATTCGGATTACTTTTCATTTTATTAAGCAATTTTTTTTTCAATTGACATGATAGCCAAATCGGACAGTCTCTGCTCTTTTTGGCAGTTTCGCACATGAATGCGTTTTAAAGCAGAAAATGACCGCTCAGCTGAAGCTACTGAAATGGGGAGGGTCAAAATTAAACTGTAAAGAGTCGAAACTTGAGAAAATGCGTCTTTCAAAGACGTATTCTGGAGCTGTAAAAAAAAGCTCATAGGTGTCCAATTTATTTAACGACGCTGACGTAAATAAGACTAAGTTCATTTTTCAACGCGGTAAAATCAAAAATTCCGGGAAAGTTCGCTGTCAAAGAGGAAACTTTTACAGTTGGAAATGATTGGTTGTATTGAAGATACTTTGATTTATTAAGTAAATCAATAAATACAAGCTGAGAAAAAGATCGGTACCTCTGAGTAATTTGAGCTTTGACTTTATCTATAATCGAGGAAAAAATACGCTTGTACGCCGTTTTGGGATCCGTGTCAGTACTTATTCGGCGCCGTCGCCGCGGCGGCTCACAGATTTGTTCAATGCTGTGGAAAATGGTATCAAACGAATTAATAAACTCTTCCGAAATCCACCGTTCAAAAGAATCGATTTCGCGCTTTGCCACTTCAATGTCTACTTGCTTACTTTGAAGCAAAGCAAAAAGAACGTCTGTCTTTTCGAAAATGTCTGAGAAAACACGCAATAAGAAGCAAAATTGCATGTCTTCCAGTTTGTGTAACAAGCACTCGGACATTGAAATTGATTCGCTGTCCCATGATTCCGGTGAATCTAAAATACAATTCAAAGTTTCGATCATGTCGGTTCTGCAGTTGAAAATTACGTTAATTATGCGCGAGTGATAATGCCATCGCGTTTCTGCTACCCCCGGCATACGACGATGAGCAACTTCTTTCAGAAGATTCGATCTTTTAGAAGATTTATTAAAAAAGCGTACGATACTGTTAATATGACCAAAAAAAGCTTTTAATTCGGGTACGAATTTAAGAGACCGACTCAAGACTAAGTTTAAAATGTGAGCATAGCATGGAATAAACATCGCCATGGGACAGATTTCACGAACTTTAGTTTGTACACCACCGTGCTCTCCAGACCTAACTGCCGCACCATCGTAAGACTGTCCAATTAATTTATCTTTACAACGAAAGTCATCGAGAATACCGAGTAACATGGTGGTCAAAATGTCGGCATTTCGACCACCACTTACGTCATAGAAGCCCAGAAAACGCTCTTCAATTCCACTGCTGGACAAGTACCGCAATATAACAGTCAACTGTTCCCTGTGACTGACGTCCGGCGTTTCGTCGATCATAACCGATACAAATGAAGCTGAATTTATTTCTGACTTTATCTCGTCACGCATAGAAGACGCGATACAATGAATTAAGTCATTTTGGATGTCACTTGAAAGTCCTGAAAATACAGAATTTTGGGTCGAGGAACATTGCTCCAAATGAGAATCAAAGACTGTATCGTACTTGCACAAATAATTTAACGTTTCAATGTAATTTCCGCGATTGTCCGAATCTGCTCTTTCATTGTGACCGCGAAATGGTAATTCTTGCTTCCCCAAAAGAATGACCGTGTCAATAAAACGTTTCATTAACTCGCGATTACGGTCAACTTTTCTGTTATGTACATCAAAAGCGTTGGAAAAACATGACTCGATTCTGCCATTATTTCCAAATTCGTGGAGTAACAAGCAGCTGCGGATGTGTTTTTTGGCTGAGTTAGACAAATTATTAATATCCGTAAAACCCGTACTGCTCCAAACAGATTTCGAATCAGAAAATAACAAACACGGAAAACAAAACATTTTGTTCAGTTTGCAACTGCCTGTCATCCATGTATATTTATCATATAACGACGCGTGAAAATGTTTAAAAAATCCATCTCGCCTTTTGCAATCAATAATCATGTGTGGGAGTGCTCGACCTAACTGAATAACATGCTTCTTGTATGCATAACTTAGTTTTGAAAATGAAGTTTCTTTTGTAAGCAGGTAGTCTGTTGAGCAGCACTCTATGAATTAAAGCCATAATAACAAACAAAATCCACAGTATTTAACCAAATCTGCGATTAAATTACCTTACAGAATCAGTCACAGTTTAAATAACACAAATATTAAAATATAACAAACGAAAAACTCACGCACCAGTAGTATAGAAACACATACTAACAATAATTTATTCTCAACCAAACGAAATGGAACACGAAAATATGCCAAAATAAAAAGAATATGACTTGCGAAGGATTTCATTATAACGCTAATTCTTTTTAATTTTGTCGTGTTTCCTTTCTCGTAGTGGCGTGGTTTCTTTGTCTCTTTCTAATAGAGGAGAGGAGAGAACTGCAAGCCGTTTGGCATTAGCCTATCTTTTCCCAAGTTTTACGGACGGTTAGCGAGCATTAGAAAGAGATGGTCTGACACGCTCTGTCTCTTTTCGCCTCATAGTAAAACGTTGACCGAGGTAAGCTGTAATTCGTCGAGTTGCCTTCAATGTAATGTACGAAAAATTGAAGCGCTGATTAATTTACGACTATAAAATGAAATGTGATACTTAGGGTATTGCTAAGAATTACTATTGCTATTGTAAATCGCGCAGCCATTTGATTAATAATACTTTGTTAATGAAATAGAATGTAAATACTTTTGTATGAATATGGAACTGATTTTTGAAAGGTAACCCGGTGGGAATCGGCTTGTATGGACTCTTCGCCACTGGTATTTAGTAATAGTATATGTTCTTTTCAGATATTTGGCCACAGGATGTTCACTTGGGACATTAAGCTACGATTATAGAATTGGCAAATCTACTGTGGCTACCATAATACCACATGTATGTGAAACTATTTGGAGAAAATTGAGACCCATTGTTATGAGTGAACCAACGAAAGAAAAGTGGTATGAAATATCCACGATATTTGAAAAGAACTCAAAGTTTCCCCATTGTTTGGGAGCCTTGGACGGGAAACATATACGGTTAATCCAGCCTGAACACTCGGGTTCCATGTATTATAACTACAAAAAATATTTTTCGCTAGTTTTAATGGCGCTAGCGGATGCAAACTATTGTTTTGTGTGGGTAGGCACCTATGCCTACGGTAAAAACAGCAGTGACTCAGGAATATTCAAGAATTCTTCATTGTACAAAAAGGTGACAGAAAGGTCATTAGACCTACCAGAGCCAACGGCAATGTTAATACAAAATAGACCGACAGTGTTGCCATACGTGATAGTGGCTGATGAAGCTTTTGGCATGATGGAGAATTTAATGCGGCCATATGGGGGAAGGCCACTAAGTTATGCTAAAAAAATATTTAATAACCGTTTGACATTAGCACGCCGGTATGTTGAATGTACTTTTGGAATAATGTGCAATAAATGGCGCATTTTACATAGGCCGTTAGATGTCAACATCGGATTTGCAGAAAAGATAGTAAAAGCGATATGTACACTACACAATTATGTCAGAATGAGGGATGGCTACAATTATGAAGATACACTGTATACCCCACCACTAGAAAATCTAGCCTCACATTATACCGGGCGTGCTGTGCGGCAGGCGGATAACGTTCGAGTACATTTAACAAATTATTTCATCAACGAAGGAAAAATTGATTGGCTAGATGGCAATATTTAATTTCTAACACAAACTGATTGTGAATGTAAATAAATATATGTACTCACATAATAATTTCTTCTTTTCTGCATTGTCATCTCCTTCACAAAATATGAGGACGAGTTCTTCCCAAGCCTGTCTCTTAAGGTTCCTATTTGAATAATCGCTTTTTGTCATGTCCCAAATCGCAGGACGTTTCTCTATTTCATCTATAAATAATTCCGTATTAAAAACTTCGGTTTCCATTTCGGACGATTTTTGGACGGACTGATATTGAAGAACCCTATAATCAGGGTTGCCAAAGCTAATTCATCCAAATCCCCAAAAATCCTGATCGAATTCCCCAAATTTGGGGATAAAAATCCGCTGATTCCCCATCTGATACCTAAGCCGTCTATAAGGCCACGTTTGTATCTGTAACTTAATCTATAACCTATAGTTTCTAATCCTAAATAGAGTAACTTACTTTCTATCGTATCTATACGGTAATCTATTTGTTTCGTAATTGCTGTAGTGTCTAAGTAGCTATTTATTGGGAATTCAACAACAGGGGTTGCCAGCATAAGCTGAGCTGCGTGTATGGTGTGATCGGTTCGGGGTGGCGGTTCAGGTTATGGTGGTTTCCGGCGTTTCTGCCCGTTTCAAAGATCGAGCGTAGATAAGACGTAGGTGCATCAATATATATATATATATATAATGAGGTTATATCCTGTTACTAATGATAAGTACTAGATAATATGTATTTTGTCTGCTTGTATAATGTAGAATGAAACTATAGCAGTAGTATAGGATACCTACCTTATCAGTTAGAATGAGGTTAATAATAATAATAAATGAGACAAGATTGGTAATGAATGTACAATCTATTTATGTAGGTGTACTTATGAAAAAGGAAAAGGTATGAAAAAAACTGTTTCTTTTAATAATATATTTTTTTATTTGATTTTGTAATGACCCCAAGCCAATGTGTTTACACCATCCTCGGTAATATATCTCTTATCATCATCACCAGAGAGTACCTTTTTTCTTTTAATTTGTGTATAAACACGATGCTTATCACTAGTAAATGTATACATATTATCATAGCTTACATAGTTACAATCGAGAGCTTTTCTGTAATTTTCAAAATTTAATTTCCTTACAACAGCGGCAGATGTGCCTTTGTTTTTCTTCACAGTCAAATCACCTTCTAGGACATAGCTATACATTTTAGTACGTAAACCTATAAACTCTTTGATAATACAACCATTGCTTTCATCTTTCATGAGACCAACCACCTTTTTATTGACCAAAGGAAGATTATAAATGTTGTTCTCGGGTAAATCGGAGCTGTCAAATCTAGCATCCACATCACATCTAATGTCTTCATAAAAATTCCTAGTTTTTATTTGATAAATAAAAGAATCAGTATCCGTGTAGAGTAACTGCACATTAACTTTGTATTTAGGTAGTATGTAGGAGTAATGAAAATTATACATGACATGTTTGGAGAGTTCTAGTACAATGAAACCGACATAGATTGGTTTATTATAAAATATCTTTGTTTTATTCATTTGCACTGCTACAAAATTTTCGGAAAATACTTTACAACTATGAAAGTTGGGGTGAGCTATATATATTTCAGCACCATATTTAACATTTAGTCTTTAATTTTTTATCACTCCACGAGTTACATAGTCTCACCTCAACCCGTTTTCCTACGTTCTCTATGGTTTTACCGAAAATAAAGTTATTCATAAGCTTATAAAAGTCTTTTTCAAATGAGTTTTTTGCTAATGTTCTTTTCTCAGTGTTTAAATCTATATAGGGTTTGAGCCATGGGCTTTGCTGAAACGATAAGATTCTATGGATTTTTTTACAAACTAACCCATGTTCCAAGCATTGCTTCAAGTTTACATTGTGAATAATATATTTTTGTTTGCTGTCGAGAGTAAGTAACAGCTTATTAGTTTTACCATTAGGTGGTGTTTTTGTTTCAGCACAAAATGGATAGTCATTGTGTAGATCATGTAGAGACTGTGGATACTCCAAATCCACTTCCAAAATGTAACCTATATCTGAATCAGCTCGTTGAGCTAATATATCAAATGAATTGATTTCATCATCACTCCTTAACCAAACAAAGTTTGCATAGGGCAGATATTGACTCATTGCGTAACCATACAAATTAATTCCAAGTATACAATAAAACTGTCATCTTGTGTGGTAGTGGAATTGTATGTGGTTGGATCCATAAAGGTATTGTTGGCTTTAGCATGTCTTTTGGAAACTTGACTAATACCACCTCGAATACCACACTGTAAGAATTGAATCATTTCATAATCGGTGAGAAGTTCAAGATTTATTCGCGTCTGTCTCATCATTGCATCCCACGAAAGACCAGGAGCCGTGAGATATTTACAAGGATCTAGTTTATAGGCATTCAAGCAAATGCTTCGAAAATTTTCAAACACTTCAGCTAGTAATAGTACATCAGTTTTCAAATACAAGTCGCAGTATTCACCCAATGTTTTTAAATTGAATTTATTCCATACGGTTTGCGCATGCATGTAATCACTATCAGAAATGTGTGATTGTGTTAATTCACTATAAAAGGATTGTATATTAGGTAATGATTCTTCTTCAAGTTTGTCCCAACAGTCAACGTATTCATATGGAAATACACCTTTTCTTGTTAAAAGGCTCATTTGTTCGAGATCTGAGAAGTATTGAGATAAGATATGAAATTGATCTGATGAGAGATTTTTCACCAGTTTATCTAAACTGGTGGACATAAATTTAAATGAATCTACAAAACGTATAGTTATTTCTCTCATAGTGCTACCACCATCATCATTTAAATCTTTAAAATGTAGCTTTTGACTAAATGAAATGTACTTTTCCTTATGTTGAGGTATGCACTCAATACGCTCACCATCTCTTTCAGATAGCTCTTTAATAAATAAATGACTATCATACCCGCTTAAATTATGGAAAAATATGGGAATATAATTAGGTAGACAATATTCTAAATTACATTGTTGATGTCCTACACCTCTAATTTTCCCCGTAAGATGACAATGATCGATTAGCTTCTGATCAGTTGATAACAATGGTCGTTCACAAATATGACAATGAGGCGAGTCTATTTTTATTAAGCTTTCATTAGTATTATCATTATTACATTGTATTTTTTTTTTCAATAAATATCAGCAATGCGGCCTGCGTCTGAGTAAATATTATCAACAAATTGTTTAACACAGTCCTTACCGCGGTATGTCACAAATTTTGATAAGGACTTGTCATAATTACAATGTATATAATATGCAAAACTATAAGGTATGTGCTCATTGTTGTAATATGTATTTGTTTTCACACCATTTATTTTAATAGGGCTTAAAATAGATTCAAAGTCGGCGTATATAACAAACGGTGTGGGAAGCTGCTGCTTATAATTTTTAAAATTCAAGTACTTATCATCGGGAGTAGGTAGTTCTATCAAAGCAATTTGACATCCTAACAGCTTATGACGTTCAAGTTTACACTCACTTGCGAAATGTTGCAAGCATCCATAACAGAAATATATTTTACTATGATGATTTGTAATCTGTGAGCGTATCAAACGAGATAAGTGTTTTATACTTTGCAAAAAGGGGTATTATAAAATCACAGATTATTTAGAAGACAAAAAGCTTGAGACTGAGCTGCTCGCTCTGTTAAGCATTTTTATTAAGCAATATGCGTAATTATAAGGTAAATTATTGTAAACATTTTCATTTTTAATGTCTGGACTTGAAAAAAGACGATGATCCCTGAGTTTGTTTCGGCTATTTCTTCTCAGAGGTAGTCAGTTAGGAAATGCCGGCTTCATCTAGTTAAAAAATAAAATAAAAAATAAACATGACGTGTAAAAGTGATCAGTGATCCTACGTGCTTAATAAACGATTTCATTTCATTTCATCCAACAATAATGATTTTAGCAGCATTTTCATAAAACAACAGATTGATGACTTGTTGTTTATGATTAATTATCACTAGTTCTAGTACTACTAACCTTTGATATATACAACGGTACAATCTTTTCAGATATTTTTATTTTTTCAATACCGTACACGTTAACTTTGATTTTATTTAACACTTCGAAACGTTCAAGTTCAAGGAATTAAATCCTTGAACTTGATACTGGTAAATCAATTCCCGATGTATTGAAGACTGTCTTATAGCATGGGTAAGATGTTGTTCGATTATAGCCGGAGTCAACCGGATAAAGAGCACTCGCTACAGCCCAAAAAAAGCATGCATTATCTTCGTTCTGTACATTGATACATGCATGTTTACGTTTTATCCAATCCGGAAGCGGTATATAAGAATTACCTCGCATAGGGATATATTTGTTTACATTAATCTCTAAAAATTCAATTTTTTTCAAGGTCCAGCCGCTGTCTCTTTCTTGAAACTCTTCACATTTCTTCATAATCTTCACGCAGGTTTCGTCATAGTAAGAGGATAAATCTGATGATTGTTGCAAGTATACATTTTTAGTGTTGAATGATTTCAAGTCTGTAATCACCTCAGCATTATCACCGCCTCCTTTGGTTATAATATACATACAGAAAAGTTCTAAATTAACCTTTATGTGTTTGTTTGATTCCTCTTCTATTGTAAGCAATTGTTTGACTTTTATGTGCGACAGTTTTTAAAAACAAATCTGGATTAATTGATATATCTGATGGTAATCCGTTAATTCTGTATGTAATTATTCTACACTTGAATGGTGAATGCACTACATATGTGAAATAGTCTTCTCCGTCATCTTGTTTACATAGTAACTTGTGACGTTTTGTTTTTGAATGAACAATCAGTTCATTACCAGCAACTTTTACACTACAATAAGGACACTCATACATGTTTTTTCCTGTTCACACGCACTGTTACCACCCAACTAATATGTTTATACGTTAGTTGAGTATTTTATATAAACTAGCGTAGGATGTCATAAAAAAAAAATAGATTTTAGAGTAACGATTAGTATTATGATAAGAGGTTAGTTAAAAAAACAAACTTTATTACTGATTAAGTAATACATGTTTTTTATTTTTTTATAACAGAGATGAGTAAAATAAATATTCAATTACATAACATCGAATTTCATTATCTACAATTGACATTTTATCATAAATGTTATTAACAATCATAAAAGCATCGTGTAATGTTTTCAGTTGACTGAACTTGAACCTCTTACTAAAGAAGTTCATTCGATTCTCATAGTAACCCTTTACCTTTTGCAAGTGACATAAACGTGAATGGAGACAATTCATAAAATGTTTCAAGCGCCACCACTCTTCAGCATATATGCACATTGATTTCAATTTGAAATGAATTATAACGAATTTATTTCTTGTTTTTTCATGTTCAGACAGGTTTATATAAGTTATAACTTGTTGTTGTCGTTGTGGTGAATAATCATCAGATCTGAAGAAGAATTCTGAGATTTCAGAGGCGTTTTCCACAAGTATCGTGTTGTATTCTTCTTTGCTCAGGGTAATTTGATTACCAATATTAATGAAAACTTCCAATAATTCATTACTTTGATCTGATGGTTTCAAATATGTTGTAATAAATGCTATCGCTGAACTAGGTATATGATACACATTCTTACAAAGTTCAAAACTTGTTGGTGGAATTGATGGATTGTATGAAGGTTGCACAAAACACATCTTGTCACTACGAGTGTTTAAGATTAACTACTACTACTATTACTACTCTCGAAACCGTTTACAAAGTTATTTTTCGAACTGATTTGGTAAGAACACTGTATTCGAAAAGTGAATCATTAATGATTAGACAGTAGGCGGTTGTATCACTCGGTAGTGTCTTCTTAAACTCCAACTCTAATTTAATATCGATAGCGCCGCCGGTACCTGAATGAAGTGTATCAGTTTGTCTAGAACAATCGATTACAATCAAAGGAGCTTTCGTTTTAAAATGTTGTGGGTTAATTTGAACGTTTGAGCTCTTCAAACCATAGTAGGATCTTTTAAAGTTGATAAATGCTTCATATAGTTGTGAAAATGTTCCCTTTTCAAAGTCATTAGAGAATGAATCATAGGGATAATACTGAGAATTCAAATATAAACGCGCATTATAAAAGTTTAAATGATCAAAGACACTCTTATCTTTGATTGCTTCATTATTACGTAAATGTTGGAATCCGATTATAACGTAACGAGGTTTCTCCAACTGGCTAGCGGTTTTCACGGTGTGCGTTCGCGCAGCGGAATGTTGTTGAATTTAAAGATTTTAAATATGCAGATATTTAGTGTATGACGTCGTGTAATTGTGTATGGTAAAAAAAAATTTGTGCGTGCAGCCATTGTGGAGAAATTCACCAAAAACTGATTCCGCTGGGCGAACGTTGTCCTGGCGGAACTTTTTTTAATCCATTGACTTTAGAAAAAAGAGATGTGTCCAAAAATTAGTGTGTATTTGTGTGTAATTGTGTATGTATGAATAAAATTTGTGCATGCATAGACTTCGGAGAAATTCAAGTTTCCGCTGCGCGAACGTTTGGCCATTAGCTAGTTTTCATATAAAGCGCTTACATAGAGAGCTGTAGATTTTTACATACGTTGTTTTGAATTTGTGCATATTTATGTACAAAAGAGATTTAGAAAAAATCGTAGGGCTAAAAAGATAAAAATATAAACGTAAAACACGCTTTTTAGGTCATAGTTCTTAAAATATGCACTTTGGGCTCTAGATTTTCACGTTTATACAAACCTTGTAAGTGTCTGCAACATATTGCCAAATATCAATGATGTTCCTTTAGTAATTAAAGAGATTTATGACAATTTACCATGACAAAATCACTGTTTACAAAACAGTCAAATATCACGACATTCTAAAGGAATTGCATGGTAAAATGTATGCCAATAATTAGTGTATTCATTCAACTATTCACATGCAAAATTTCATGTCATTAAATTCAGTAATTAAAGAAGAACAATTAAAATACTGACGAAGCATCGAAAACCTACATAACCCGACCAAGTTCGGATAGCTATAAAAAAGCGGCCGTGCCATATATCATAAGAACGTTCTTAACCTTCCAATATAGTATTTATTATTATGGCACAGTTGCGTACACAAGCGTTAGGTAAAAATAAAACAATTGCATTTCTTGAATGAAAAATGTTTTTTTATAATAACGCCACTATCTACGACAAAAATAAATCTTCAATTAACAAGTACTTCTCTATTTAAATATCCGTGTACAAAAATATTTTTAATTACATATAATGCTTAATTATGTAATTATAATAACGTTAACAAACGCTTGTAACGGCAGCAATAGACTTAAATGTGTTTTACTAAAATAGGTTTAATAAACTATTATGAATATAAGGGTAAGACGTATAAAATTTCGAGCTTCAATAAAAATTAAAATCACATCAGATAACTGGACTATTCAGTCGTATTATATTTGATCAACATTAAAAAAGTGCTTATAAACTAAAACATTTGTATAAAAAAGGTATTTTCAAGAAATATTTTAAATGAGTAGCAAATACAGTAAATAACCTCAACATTTCTAAGTATACCTAATATTTTCTAGTTCCAATAATAAAATTACAGATTAACAATCACAGATCAATAAAGTAGACTATTCAGTTGTTTAGGTTTGAGAGTCTCCCTAATATAAAAATAAATCAACATTTAAAAACAGTGGGTAGTACTTACTTGTGGTAATTATTTAATTTCCCTGAGGGGTCTATAGTAAGAATCCGGATTCGTGAAATATTCAATAGAAATTAGCTGTATGAATTTTATTTGCCTAAATTAATATATTTAGATTATATCTCAAGTCTCAAGCGCATACTTAAATAAAGTAACTACGTAAATAGTACCTACTTTGTCATAGTCAAATACATTTAAAAAAGTAGGTGTACAAAAATAAATGACCTTTATATTATATCGAAACAACTGTGTTATCACCTATACCAATTCAATACCGGTATTATACTGTAAATTTTGGAATGTTACCTAAATATATTGCACGGACGCTTTTTTATAGCTATCCGAACTTGGTCGGGTTATGTAGGTTTTCGATGCTTCGTCAGTATTTTAATTGTTTTTCTTTAATTACTGAATTTAATGACATGAAATTTTGCATGTGAATAGTTGAATGAATACACTAATTATTGGCATACATTTTACCATGCAATTCCTTTAGAATGTCGTGATATTTGACTGCTTTGTAAACAGTGATTTTGTCATGGTAAATTGTCCTATATCTCTTTAATTACTAAAGGAACATCATTGATATTTGGCAATATATTGCAGACACTTACAAGGTTTGTATAAACGTGAAAATCTAGAGCCCAAAGTGCATACTTTAAGAACTATGACCTAAAAAGCGTGTTTTACGTTTATATTTTTATCTTTTTAGCCCTACGATTTTTTCTAAATCTGTTTTGTACACAAATATGCACAAATTCAAAGCAACGTATGTAAAAATCTACAGCTCTCTATGTAAGCGCTTTATATGAAAACTAGCTAATGGCCAAACGTTCGCGCAGCGGAAACTTGAATTTCTCCGAAGTCTATGCATGCACAAATTTTATTCATACATACACAATTACACACAAATACACACTAATTTTTGGACACATCTCTTTTTTCTAAAGTCAATGGATTAAAAAAAGTTCCGCCAGGACAACGTTCGCCCAGCGGAATCAGTTTTTGGTGAATTTCTCCACAATGGCTGCACGCACAAATTTTTTTTTACCATACACAATTACACGACGTCATACACTAAATATCTGCATATTTTAAATCTTTAAATTCAACAACATTCCGCTGCGCGAACGCACACGTTTTCACGGTCCATACATGTTTTTGTGATGTTGGTAAGACCGGGTATTCATAAAGATCCCACGAGCGGAATGCAATAGGAAGGGGAGTGTCGTTCTCCACATACTTTAATAAGCGTAGTTTTTCTTTATCAGACACCTTGATTATAGATAGGCATACGCCATGGCCCATGATATACGAGTTATTTCAACATCAATCTTTTTTGTAGGGTCTTTGAGAAGCGCGCAGTTCACATTCGTAGAGCTTCGATTCAATATCAATTCATGTTTCGCATTAACAATCACTTTATTGTAATCCTCAGCGAAGCCCAATAGATGTCGAAGGGGAATGGTGAAACAGAAATTACCATCCAACTCTTTAAAACCACTCTTATTCCAACCACTATTTTCCAAACTGTTGCATTCATCTTCACCATAAGACAACAATCCTTTCATAGTGGTAGTGATACCACAGTTTTTCGTTCTGTCAATCTCTACACCGTTCAATACGTAACGGATGTCTTGAAATAGATGAGCCGGCGCATTGTTGGTGAAAGAACAGGATTTCGTAATATTACCTTCAGTTACCAATTGACTTTCACAAGGTAACACTATTGCATCTTGATCGTTGATTCTGATACGAATCTCATCATTGTTTTTATATGATTCACTATAGGGTAAATAGGTGTGATATTCAATACCCTCTATACTATCATCAAACAGTATACTATTTCCTATATCTAGAATCGATGACGTCATTTTTTTGGTTAGGATTTTAACTGTAGTCCGAGCGATTGTAGAAACAATGCGTTATCTTTTGATAACCGTCGTCGCCGTCGTCGTTGTTGTTGAATATGATATTTATTATCAACACTTGATAGGTGGTGGTGGTGGTGGTGGTGAGATGTTCTCTCCAATTGAGAGGTGGTAAGACTGTAGCATTGTTTTGCCTCACCGTTCATTTTATAGATAATCATGAGGATGATTTTTTTCGTATATATAAACGTATAGAAATATTTTCCTTTCTATAGTTTACGAGATTCCCTTGCTCGTTGACTACACGTATTTGTAGATTTTGAATTGTGTTCGCCTTCAACAACGGTAAATAGACAAGATTCGGAGGACACTCTATAATTTGGTATCCAGGTGGAACTGTCGGAGAAAACTCGTGTAACACATGTGATGATTTACTACACACATCAAAAGTGTCTAGGGATCAACATAAATTTTTGCAATAACTTTTCTCCTGATTGATATTAATTAAAATTTTCTTTAAGGATTCATCAAATAAAGTGTTTTCGTTTGTCACAGTAACGATAAACCAAGTCACCTTTGCATTAATAAAGAAATTTGCCATTTTCCTAATAAAGGGATATTTGACATTTGAACCACTAACACAAAAGTTCGAAAAAAGACTGAAATAACAGTTTTCTCTAAAATTTTATTGGGTAACTTAAACAATTAATAATCCGTGTTTCTACCGCGAACACTAACAACACAAGAACATCGGTTTGGCATACTCAAAATGAGTTCATCCAAATCACGCTGTGGAATGGCCGCCCATGTTCGTTGCAACAACAAAAAAAGGTCTTCTTGCGACTGGATACCCTCCATATTCGGCAGAGCTCTTCTCTGTAGCATATCCCATGCATGCTCAATCGGGTTCAAGTCTGGCGACTGAGCAGGCCAGGGCAGGACATTGATGTTAGCTGCGGCGAGAGTCTGTCTTACAACTCTTGCGGTGTGCGGTCGTGCATTATCATGCATTAACTGAAATAAGGGACCGATTTGCACTTGTAGAGGAACGATGACGTCTGATACAATCGTTTCAGCATAAATTTGAGCGTTGAGGTTGCCTCTGATCCAAATCAACTCAGTTCTTCCGCCGATCCAAATACCCGCCCATACCATGATGGTTCCACCACTATAAGGATGGACTTCCTGGCAGGATTTTAATCGCTGTTGGCGTCCAGGGGTTCTCCAGTGTCGTATACGTCTTGTATCCGGTCTCATACCAAAACGAGACTCATCAGAAAAGCACACGAAACGCCATTGTTCTTCTGCCCAATTTCTGTGTTCAAGAGCCCATTGATATCGAATCCTACGATTGTGCATTGCTATAGGTGGTACCCGTAGCGGTCTTCGGGAATGAAGGTTCACTTCATGCAAGCGGTTTCTGACTGTTTGGTCGCTAATTAAGTTCCCTGAAGAGTGATGAAGCCTCACGGCTAACATCATGGCGGTTATTGTTGGAGCTCTTCGAGTTAAGATTTGAATGTATCGGTCTTGTCTCCGTGTGGTGCAGCGATACCGTCCTCCATGGCGCTCAGCCACGGTACCAGTGCTTCGGGAACGTGTCCAAAGTCGACTGATAACACTCTGACTTGTATTCAGAGCTAAAGCCACAGTACGTTGCCGGGAACCAGCTTCTATCATTCCCACGGCTCTGAGCATTTCTTCCCTGCTTAAATGACGTCGCCGCTCCATAATAACGTTGGTTTTAAACAGTAGCACTAATAATGTCTTCAATGCGTTGTATGTTTTTATAGGGAAAATATTGACAGCTGATTTTCATCTTTTACTCGAATTTGATTCACAGTTCCTGATTCAAATTATGAAATGCACCAAAAAGGATCCATATAAATTTATAAAATTATAAATTTATTACAAAGCCACATCTCAATCTCAAGAAATCCGCATAAAAATGCTTGATCCCTAGACACTTTTGATGTGTGTATTTATGAATGAGACATGAATAATATTGCACTCCACTCTTATAGTGTTTGTGATTAGAATGTTTATCGGTTGATTGGATTGGTGCACTTTGTTTTTGGGAAGCATTTTTGGAGAGAAACCAAAAACGTTTGCAATACTGTTCTCCTTCTCAAAGTGTGTATCATAATGGGGAGAATAAAACATACATTTCATCGTGTTAGTGTTAGCTAGTACATCAATCAATTTATTAGGATTCACCTGCTGCTTTCTCTAGCTCTTCTTCCAGATAGCGAATGATACTATCCAACTCGTAAGAACCTTCAGGTACCACGATAACATTGTCCTTTCCATAATGAAACAAGTTGTTGCTGTTATCCACATTGGGTATAGAGTTGAAAGATTTAAAATAAATTAATGCACATTCATATTCACCTTCACCCAGTTCTATAGGTGGTAAAAAATCAACGTTCAATGTAGGATCGGTACCGTGAAGCGATAATGTAAGAGACATTATCACAATGCAACATGATAATGTTAAATGAAACACAAATCTTTTACATGCACCTTATATTATATTAATTTATCATTTTGAAAACATATCATTACAAGCATTCGATAGAAAACGTAAACATAAATGACCACAATTAAATTTCTCATCTTTCTGTATATTGTTATAGTTGTAGCTGATATTGACGTCACCACCACCAGCATCATTTAACATGTATTTATAAAATTCCTGTGGTGGTCTCAAATTCCCATAACTGTCAAAATACTCGCAAAATTGGTCTTTCTTTACATACGCTACCCAGTGTGTTCCTGCCCCGATTGAATCGTCTAGATTTACAATTCCCGTTTCAAACCTCCACGGTTGTGGTGATAATGATGATTTCCCTCTTCGCTTTAGCAGAGCATCTCGCATGATTACACCTCGAAAATGAGGAATTTTCAACTGCTTTACATACTTCACGAGCTCATAGTCGAAGAGGGCACGATTCGGTAGGGGTATATTTAGTTTTTTTGATATGGTGAAAGAGACCCATACTTTGTTTGTAAGGCGCCATATACATGCCTTTTCCCACGGATACCGGTAAAGCGGTATTTTTCTTATTAACCATTTCGTAAATATTCTTAACAGCGGTTGTGACACCACCTGCTAAAGATCCAGCAGCTGCCAACGCTCCCAGTATCGGGATCAAGGGTATGAAACCACCTCTTTTCGGTAAAGGAATAACTCTTGGCTTTTTCACATACTTTTTGTTACCCTTTATGCTTGTTTTAGCAGCTTTGATGGCTGCGCTTATCAATTTTCTAGTAGATATCTTTTTAACTCTTGCTCGTCGTCGTCGTCGTCGTTGTTGTCCTTTACCTACCCCATTATTTCCATCACCATTGACATGATGTTGTTGTTGATGACTTTTTACAGCTTTACGTGCGGCTGTTATAACCTTAGTGAGGGACATTCTGAGACCTTTTTTAACTCTATATTTCATAATTTTATTCACACCAAGCGCTACCAATCGTTCGGGTAAACTATTAGATTCAAGCCAGCGTTTCTTCGCTGCCGCTGCTAATTCCAAATCAGCTCTATGTCGATGGTCTAAAGATGAATTTTGAGCATATGCAATATCATGTGATTTACAGGCTTCATCCAAAGGATTAATACCAACGTCACCTCTTTTTAAACGTTTTTCCAATTTTGTTCCGGGTCCGCAATAATTGTAACCGGGCACGTGTAACTCGAATGGTAGGTTATTGATAAGTGTATTGACAAAACCGTCACCACCTTTCACAGAGTGTTCTGCAAGACTAAACTTGTTTCTTTGTTGTACAATCATTTTATTTATTACAAGCTATGCTCTCTAGTATTGTGATAATGTGACTGATATAAAAGCATGAGTACGTGATTTTTTTAAAGTCTTCTGAAATTAAGTTTCAAAAGCAAACCACATGTTTACCTGTCAAAGGTTGGGATATGAATAATAATAGTAATAATAACTTTTGGATAAAATGGTTTCCAAGGTCGCACGCTCGCTTGGCATCTCAATTCCAGACTGCTTTAGTGTCTGGTTCGTTACCTCAATTCCTAACTACTGGAATAACCCACCTGCTCCATAAATCAGGTAGCACCGCGGAACCCAAAAATTATAGGCCGATCACCTGTTTACCGACGGTCTATAAAGTTCTTACATCCATTTTGAAAACTAAAATTAACAAACATATTGACAGCAACTCCATCTTGTCTGCCTCTCAAAATGGATGTAGGAGCGGGTCCCGCGGTACTAAGGAGCTACTCCTTATTGATATGGCCATTAGCCGACAGGTTCGTCGTTCCCGAAAGGATCTGTCGACATGTTGGATAGATTATAAGAAGGCCTATGACTCAGTGCCACATACATGGCTCATGCGGGTGCTGGAGTTGTATAAAGTGGATGCAACTCTGCGCACCTTCCTGATGACGTGTATGAGGACATGGAGGACAGTCCTTCGCTATCCAGGATGTCGAAATATTCAGAGGAATAGCGAACCGATAAGGATCGAGCGAGGAATATTTCAGGGCGATAGTTTGAGTCCACTTTGGTTTTGCTTAGCATTGAATCCTCTAAGCACACTATTAGAGGATTCAGGTCTAGGCTATCGGTTGAGGAGAGGTGGTCAGGTTATATCGCACCTTCTCTACATGGATGACCTGAAACTTTTTGCTCCCAACAATTCACAACTGAACGAGCTACTGAAAATTACTGAAATTTTCAGTAGCTCCATCAGGATGGAATTTGCTGTGGACAAATGTGCGGTCATGCATGTAAAGCGAGGAGAGATTATGGAACCCGTGGGAACCCAACTCACGAGTTCCATAAACCTTAGAACCCTCTCCGCATCCGAAACTTATAAGTATTTGGGTATGTCGGAAGCGTTGGGTATCAATGTTACTGACATGAAGCAATCGTTGAAAGAACGCTTCTTTGGCCGCCTGAAGAAAGTACTTAATAGTCTTCTATCAGGCGGAAATAAGGTGCGCGCTTTCAACGGTTGGGTCATGCCGGTATTGATGTACTCTTTCGGCATACTCAAATGGACTCAAACTGAGCTTGACGCCCTGGATCAGAGGGTCCGTACGCTACTGACTGCAAATCGATTGCATCACCCACGGTCATCGGTTATGAGGCTGTATATCCCGCGAAAATGTGGAGGTCGTGGCTTTTTAAACGCCAAGACTCTCCACAATCGCGAGATATGCAGTCTCAGGGACTATTTCCTAGAAAACAACGTGGGGATGCATCGAGATGTGGTCGCGGCTGACAAGGGCCTCACTCCGCTCTCCTTGGCCAAAGAGAACTGGCGTAAACCAGTAGTGCTTGACACAAATGATCGCATGGAGGTATGGAAGAGCAAAGAGCTTCACGGACGCTTTTTCCGAGCCCTACACGGGCCCGATGTAGATTTTCAAGCGTCCGTAGCTTGGCTACGTTTCGGTGACCTATTTGGGGAAACCGAAGGTTTTGTCTTTGCAATTATGGACGAAGTTATGATGACGAACAATTACCGGAGATTCATTGTGAAAGACGGCACAGTTGACATCTGTCGGGCATGTCACCGGCCGGGAGAATCAATTAGACACATCATTTCCGGGTGTTCTCGTCTAGCTAACGGAGAGTACTTGCATAGACACAACCTTGTAGCCAGGATAATTCACCAGCAACTTGCTCTTAAATACAAACTTGTGTGGAATCGGAGGTGCCGTACTACAGGTATATGCCCGACCCAGTTCTCGAAAATGGCCATATCACATTGTACTGGGATCGATCCATCATCACTGACAGGACTATTATTGCCAATAAGCCTGATATAGTGCTGGTGGATCGATCAGAGCGGCGTGCAATGATTGTTGACATAATCATCCCACATGAGGAGAACCTCGTGAAAGCTGAGAAAGATAAACAAACCAAGTATCTTGATTTGGCTCACGAGGTTGTCGAAATGTGGGAAGTGGATTCAGCAATCATTGTACCGATAGTCGTGACAGCCAATGGCTTAATTGCCAAGAGCCTCGACCCAACACCTCAGGAGGCTCTCGTTAGGCAGCTGGATCAAGGGCTTGATTCAGAAAGCGGTACTGCTGGACACGGCTCGCATCGTCAGGAAGTTCCTCTCTCTGGAGCCCTGACCGCCGGTAGCTTGGACCCTGTTCCCGATACCGGTGGGCTACTATTTTTTATATTTTTAAATGTTTTTTATGTATTTTTTATGTAGAAATATTTAAAAATGTAATTTATATGTATATACAATAAAATAAAGGAATAATAATAATAATTCTCATAACAAGTACAAACATAGTATCCTCCTACCCAACAGTATCAGATGTCTAGTATGTGGTCCGTCTGGTTGTGGTAAAACGAATTTATTACTTACTCTATTGCTGGATCCGAAAGGTCTAAAATTTAAAAATATCTACTTGTATTCCAAATCATTAAATCAACCAAAGTATGTGTACCTAGGAAAAGTGTTTAATAAAGTGCCAGAAGCGAACTTCTATACATTTTCAGATAAGAGCGAAGTAGCTACACCGGAAGACACTCAAAACAATAGTATTGTTATATTTGATGATGTATCGATGGAAGATCAAGAACCTATCCGTTTACACTTTTCTATGGGTCGACACAAGGGATTAGATTGTTTTTATCTTTGTCAAACATACAGCAAAATACCTAAACAGTTGGTGCGTGATAATGCCAACTTTATTGTGCTCTTTAAACAGGCTGAAATGAATCTGAAACATGCGTATGATGATCATGTAAATACGGACATGTCGTGGGACACTTTTTTAAGAATATGCAGAGCATGTTGGAAGAACAGCAAGCATGGATTTTTAGTGATTGATAAAGATGTTGAGATGAATAAGGGTCGATATCGAAGGGGTTTTGATGACTTTATTGTTTTATAAACGTATATGAATACATGTTTTAATGAAGCAGTTTACATCTCACCATGGTCTCTTCAACAGTACAGATCTTTGGTGATAAGGGACTTAAACGTGAACTTATCCATTCAGTGAATTCTGTAAAAAAGAAAATTAAAGCCTTAAACGAGGGTAAAGCTGAATTGACATCAACCTTACAAGAAACATTTCAACCAACCACGCAGCCTTTGAACACTTTATTGAATCAAATAAATTCTTCCAACATCAAAAATGATAATAAAAATGAAATTGTCGAAAAGAATCCATACTATCGAAAAAAAAAGTGAAAAAAGAAAAGAAAAATGCTGCTACTGCTACCGCACAAGAAGAATATCAAAGTGATATTGGTAGTAGGGAGGAGGAGGAGGAGGAAGAATTTGAAGATGCTGATGATTCAACAACGATTTTTCAACCTCAAGAGGATAATATTGAATTACATCCATTGGCACGATCCTATATCGATAATGTTGTCATTAATAAAATAAAAAGAGTGTCCTATGGTATTTACATTACAGCGAATGGATATTATATAGGTGATAGTGCTATAAAATTTAATAAAAACAATTTCATTATAAAAAATCAAAGGTTTAACTATACACCAGGTCTGATGGAATTGTTATTCAAACGAGAACTCAATACTTCTTTAATTCAACCGATAGACAGTGACGTCTACTATAAAATAATAGTGATGACAAAAGCACACAGATGTAATTATTCACCAGAAGGTGAATAATTACATCTCAATATATAAAGCAATCATCATCATCATCTGAAAATATGAAAGCAAAAACTGGTGGATGTTTTAATACAACAACAACAACAGTCAAAAACAACAACAACAACAGAACAGCTAACAACAGATCGGATAGAACAGCTAACAGCAGATCAGATAGAACAGCTAACAACAGATCAGATAGAACAGGACCTCTGTTATATGTAACAGGTATAAAGAGATCGGATGCATCACCATCATCATCATCATCAGGTGTGTTCAATGCAACAGATCAGCAGTTGCCATTAGTAACCGCTAGCGGTTTGGATTCATCATCGTCACCAGCTTCTGTTGCTGATAAGCGTACAGATACAAGTCTGTTAATGAAAAAATTCTATCCTAATACAGATTATATACATTGGGACGATCCAAATGAACTGGTAGACCGATTACGTATGCTTGTTGCTTCACAAAATGCAGGTAATGATAGTCATGATAATGAGATTATCTCAATATTGGAGGAATTAGTAGAAGCTAATATAATCGAACCATTATCATAACATGGAATCGAGTCGTTATCATATGAACATTAGCTCATAATACATAGCGACATTGTAATGATGACTGTCGATAAGTTGGACGTTACCAACAAAATAATAATAATAATAAAAAAGCATCAAGATTGCTCAAAGTTTTGAAACATCAGGTGGATTGTGAAGATCGGTTATTACGAAATGTTAGAAAAGGTATTCTAAAACACGATGTGGTTATTAAAGCTCAGCTTGATGATGTTTTGATTCATTGTTTAGATAAAATCTGGAAAGATTTCAACTACTTACGCCACCACCATCGCCACCGAGCCGAAACACGCTACAACAACAACAACAACAGCAGCAACATCAGCCACTAAAAAGTTAGGTGTTAATAAAAAAACAACATTAACAACATGAGCAAGTGGACAGTCGTTCGGGAAATTCATAAAAACGCTCGTAAAAACTTTCCTCGGAGACGTTTCATTCAAAAGGGACTTGATGACACTTGGCAAATAGATTTAATTGATATGCAAAAATACTCACGATATAACAATGGATTCAAATATATTTTAACATGCATCGATACATTTTTAAAGTATGCATGGCTTCAACCGATAAAGAGTAAATCGGCTCATGATGTGTCACAAGGCATGTTCAAACTGTTAACTAACAGCAGTCTAGGTCGTAGACCGAAAAATATTCAATCTGACGATGGACGAGAGTTTTTTAATGAAAAGTTTCAAGCTTTAATGAGCAAGTTTAATATAAATCATTACTCAACATATAGTGTAATGAAGGCTTCTATTGTCGAGAGATTTATTAGAACCATTAAAAATTGGCTTTGGCAACGATTCACATACAAAACCATTGTATGTGAATCGTTGCCAAAGCCAATTTTTGCCTACAAATGGGTGGCTAAAGAACTCGCTAACATTATTAATAAATATAATAATAACAGTGTTTCACCGCGACCCAACCACGTTGATGAAGAGGATGATGATAGGGCTATATCCGTGAGTCCCCAGTGCAATGAAAAATTGAGCGAGCGCTTTGGAGGATGCTTTCCGTGAGTACCGCTCTATTCCGCCTGAACTTAGACCACGTTTGCCTCGATTGCCCATGTATAAAAAAAACAAGGCGCTGGTGTGTGCTCTAGACTCTCAGCTGTCTAATTATTTAAAGGACAGCAAAGATCTGAACGATACACATTCAATCTTGTACTGTGGAGCTGTTGCGATATGTCGTGTGGCTCATGTCAAATTCCCAGACAGTGACAGAGCCACACGACCAAAATCAGCTGTACCAGCTTGGCAGTGCAGGATTGAGCGTCGTATCGGAGAGACTAGAGCACTCATTGGCAAGCTTATTAGTTTCAGGGAGGGCAATACACGCCCTAGAGTGATGCGCTTTGTGAGGCGGGCGTTCTCGGGGACTGATATTAGTACCCGAGACTATTTGTTCCGCGTCACAGAGCGCATCGACTTTTTTAAACAGAAGATTTATGCATGGGCAAACCGTATTCGTCGGTACAGGCAAAGAGTGGAGCGGTATTCTCAGAATCGCAATTTCCATAGCGATGAAAGGCGGGTCTACGGAGCTTGGGAGCGATCAGACCAAGGTGTCACTGACACGTGCCTACCGGATGATGATGCCACGTGTTCATTCTGGCGCAATATCTGGTCGGTGCCTGTCAGTCACACCGAAGGTGTTTGGACTCGGGATGTTGAGCGAGCCTGCGATCCAATACCAGAAATGGGGGCTATTACCATCTGCCCCCAAGATGTAGCTCGTGCAGTCCGTCCGTTGCCTAATTGGAAGTCTCCAGGGCCGGACGGGCTGCATAACTTTTGGATTAAATGGTTTTCCAGGTTGCACGCTCTCTTGGCATCTCAATTCCAGACTGCTTTAGAGTCTGGTTCGCTACCCCAGTTTCTAACAACAGGAATAACCCACCTGCTCCATAAATCAGGTAGCACCGCGGAGCCCAAAAATTATAGGCCGATCACGTGTTTACCGACGGTCTATAAAGTTCTTACGTCCATTTTGAAAGCTAAAATTAACACGCATATTGACAGCAACTCCATGTCTGCCTCTCAAAATGGATGTGGGAACGGGTCCCGCGGTACTAAGGAGCTACTCCTTATTGATATGGTCATTAGCCAACAGGTTCGTCGTTCCCGAAAGGGTCTGTCGACATGTTGGATAGATTATAAGAAGTAAAGATGGTCGTTTCAAACCATAAATAGTTTCAATAACTATGTATTAGTTCAATACCTAAAATACGGTATTCGATTCTACAATAACTATTTATTGGCGAAAACGTTTTACTCGTCGCACCTACACTGCGAGTCGCGTCCGTCAGTACTATGTTTATTCTTACTCGGTTCAGTAATAACTAATACCACCTAATAACTATTTATCGGCAATACCTATTCATTTTGCGAATACACGGTATACGCTTTACTCGTCGCACCTACACTGCGAGTCGCGTCCGTCAGTACTATGTGTATTCTTACTCGGTTCAGTAATACCCAATACCACCTAATAACTATTTATCAGGAATACCTATTCATTTTGCGAATACACGATATACGCTTTACTCGTTGCACCTACTGCGAGTTTCGTCTCCTCGATATAGATTGTGGGCGTACCCGATACCAAACCGAAATATTCCGACGGCGCACGAGTTCGCACGACGAATGGCGATTGCGATTTACGATGAGCGAGTCCTAGGAAAAAGGAAGAAGAGATTTGACTTGTAATCCCTATGCCATAGATGCAATTATCGAAAAAATGTATTTATGTCACGGTTTAAAGTTGACCTTCAGGTTCACAGAAAGGAGCACTTGACACACTTGTTTGGGTGAAATGAAATTTGTGTACTATTTTTAGTCGTGTAAGTTTTGTGTTTACGTTCAAATGCAAAACTTTATACGCGCGCGCGATACTTTTTTTGTTCTTTGTGTTATTTCTTTTGTTATTATTTCTTTTTCTTATTGCTTTTATTAAATTCATAAGTATAACTTAGGTGTATAAATATAGTATATTTTTAATTTTTAGTGATAATTTTAGTGTAATAACTGACAATGGCGTCGATTCTGTTGTTCACAAATTTAACTAATTTTAAGTTACATCATCTTTTTCTTTCCATTTCGTTAAGAAAAGGACAGAAGATTAAATGTCAGTTTAATTCTGTCAAATTAAGATACTCCTTAGACAGTTTAGACGCGATTATAAACATGGCGACTAAAAATACGCCAGTTTACGTCAAGAGCGCACTAATTTGACAGGTCTAAACTGTCATTTTATCTTCTGTCCTTTTCTTAACGAAATGGAAAGAAAAAGACGCACTTAACTTAAAATTAGTTTAGTTTGTAAACAACAGAATCGGCGTCAATGTCTCGTGTAAATGTAAATAGAAGTGTGTTATGGGATTTTTTCCAAAAACTGAATACAGAGGATAAAAAGGCCAAGTGTAATATATTATTATTATTATTATTTATTGTGTGTTCAGACTACATGTGGTCCATTGTGTTAGTAACAATTTCACTTAAACCTATGTTAGTACTTAATAACTAAAACCGATTTTGTACGGTCCGCTAATGCCCACACAAGCGGACTATCTGTCCATGATTATCATATGATTAGACACTTATAGTTACAAAGCGTCCACGGGGAATTTTAAAATCCCATTAAAAAAAAAAACACCCAGAGGCGTATCGTCGTGTGATAAGTGCTCAGCAGCAAATTGCTGGACGTGCTGACGCCATAGCTAGCGCCAGCACCTCAGCTGCTGCTGCAACGGTGGACGCCCCGCTTTGTCCACCACCACCACCACCGCCAGTGGCTGCTGTACCTGGAACTAGCTCTGGTACCATTTCCAGCGCACCATCGATGGTTAGGATACAGCAATCGATGGAAAGATATAGCACCTCAAAAAAAAATTCTAATGAACAAAAATCACGAATAGACTACGATTTATTGCAGCTATTCATTAGAGGATATCAACCGTTCTCGCTAGTGGAGGAAGAGTCTTTTAAGAGGTTTGCTAGCTGGATTCCCGGCTACACGCTACCATCAAGAAACGATCTCCAATGTCATGATTCCAGCGCTGTACGACAAAACAGTAGAAAAAATTAAGGCAGAGCTAGCGAGTTCTTGTGGAGACAGCGTGTGTCTCACTGGGGACTTATGGACTTCGGCCTCAAACGACTGGTCATTTCGTAACCGAGGATTTCATAATGAAATCCATTTTATTAGATTGCCGCGGCTTTGATAAGTGTCACACAAGTGAGAATATTCAGACGGCGTTATGTTACATGGCAGCCAGATGGGACATACAAGGCAAAATAAATTTTGTCGTTACTGACAACGCGGCAAATATACCCAAAGCGGTGCGTGACATAGGGTGGAAACACTATGGTTGCTATGCACACACCCTAAATTTAATCGTTCAGGACGCATTAAAGGCCGTAGAGGCCACGTTAGATAAGGTAAAGAAGATTGTGCGGCACTTTAAAAGCAGTACAACGGCGCAGGCCAAACTAATTAAGGCGCAAATAAATGAAGACCCTGGCTGCGTTCCCAAGCGTCTTAAGCAGGAGGTGCCTACGCGCTGGAACTCAGCTTATTATATGCTGAGTAGATTTGTGGAACTGGAAGCTCATGTTCGAGGAACAGTGGCCACAATACGGCAAGATCTGCCCATCATAACAAATGAAGAGTGGACATTTTTCGCCGAGATGTGCAAAATTTTGAAGCCGTTCGACGACGCGACCAGTTCGTTAAGCGGCCAACACTACATGACAGCGAGCTCGGTCATAGTCATGACGCGATGTTTAATTTCATCGTGTGACCTAATGTTAGGTGAAAATTTTAGCGAGGCCTCACAAAACATAACGTACCATCTTAGAACAGGACTTGTCTCAAGATTCGCGAATATAGAGCGCAGCGGCACATTCTCGATTTGTACGTTTCTCGATCCCCGCTATAAGATGGTCGTGTTTGCCGACACCAATGAAGCCCGGAACACTAAAAAAACGTGTTCAAGACATGCTCGTCGAGGTCATAGGTACATCCTGTGAACCGCAAACACTAGCAGCCACAACTAGTGCACCGCCACAAGACAAGTTTTCGCCGTGGACGTTGCTGCAAGGCATTGTTAGCCAGCAGCAAACTGTAGGGACCTCTAAGCAAGGCGATCAAAGAAATAGACACTTATTTAAATGAGGATATTCTGCCAGTTTTTCATGCCGATGGGTCATGGAGTTGCCCCCTTGAATGGTGGCGCAATCATAGGTATACGTACCCACACCTAGCCAAACTGGCTATTAAATATAATAATATTATGGCGACATCAGTGCCGTGCGAGCGGGTTTTTAGTAAAACTGGACTTATAATAACTGATCGCCGTACGCGGCTAACAAGCACAAAAGTTGAGCAGCTTGCATTTTTAAATGTAAATTTAAAAGATTAAAAGGTGGCAGTAACTTGTAAATAGTGTAAATATTAATATATCTCGTGTAAAAAGAAGTATACAGTAACTGTACATTATTAACTATGTTAAAGGCTAATTATGTACATAATTATCATCAAAATCAAATGAACTTTTAAATACGCCTACATTTAGTTTTTAATTAAGATAGGTATTCATCGTATACCTACTAAGTATACCTACTATATACTTACTAAGTATATAACTGACTTTAACATTGAATATTGTTAATGAAAATATAATATTAGAACCTCCTATCAAAATGAACAATAGTTTTCTTAAAACATTAAACAAAAATCAAAAATTTAACAAAAATAATCATAAAAACTCTCATATAAATTACAAAACAATCTACTGGATATTATATCGAGTTAAACCTACCGAAAATGAATAAAGCGACGATGTTCGAGATGTGCCTTTGGAGAAAGTTGGTTTTGGTAATTGCAAAACTACATCTCTAACATCCACACTTGCTTTGTCTTCCACAATTGGAAATATGAACTTATAAGACCCTGTTTTTTTTCTGAGATATGATACTTCATATTCTGTCACATTATACTTAAATACGACTTTGGCAACATAGTGAATCACAGTTTTTTTCTTCTCAAACTTAATTAGTAGGAAATCTCCAATATTTATGTGTTCAGGATTAACTGGTTCTTCATTAATTACCTCTTCTTCTGATTCCGATGGCATTTCAATGTCTTTACTATCACTCGTCATCACGACTTCATCTAGACTAGAATCGGAATCTATTTCTGCAGGCAAAGAAGTTACTCTCTTTTTCTTTTTTGGCTCAGTTAACCCCAACAGATTTTTCGCTGTTTTCAATTCTTTTGCATGCTGTTTTGCTTTTTGTAATTCTTTTTTCCTGTCCTTTTCATTACGTAAGCTTTCTAATCTATTTTTTTTCTGGTGTGTCAGTGTATATTCTTGATCGTCCCTTTTCTCTTCCTTTTCTTTTTAAGGCACTGTCAGTAATCGCCTTTTTGGATAAGGTCTAACTACGTCAGGAGTAAGCATAGCCTGTGATGAAGAAACATTCTCTACATGTTTCTTCATCACAGGCTATGCTTACTCCTGACGTAGTTAGACCTTATCAAAAAAAGGCGATTACTGACAGTGCATTACAAAAAGCAAATCGTCAGCATCAGACACTGAAATTGGGTCGGTATCCAAAGTAGGAGTTTTATTTTGTTCTTTATCAACAACTTCATTATTTTGACTTGTTTCCGAGTCTACAAAATGTAAATCTTGTGTTTTGTGAGTGTTCTCATCTGTCAAATCGTGATAACCTGTGCTGAAAATGTCTATCGGTGCAAAGTCGTCGTCGCCAAATACCAGTTTATTAATTGGCCAAATCCCAGGTTTGGAAAAACCACCTATGATATTCTTTGGTGTAAATGATTCCAAATATGCTAATTTTGACAGTTCAGCAATGTTGTATATGGTCAAAGTCTTTCCAACATTTTGAATGTGCCAGTCGTTGAAAGCTATCTTCAATTTGCCTTTGAAGGGTCCGAACACACTGACATCAAGCGGTTGCAATTTGTGTGACGTGTGTGGGGGCAGACTCAAATAAACAATACCGTTGTCACGACAGTAGTGTAGTGTATTAAGTGTTGGCAACATTATAACTGCCATAGGGCAACCCTTTTCCATAGATTGTAATTTGTAGTTAATTTAGTTTTTGGAATTGTAAAATGGTGGTTAAATTAAAGGCATGGCGTCTTTCTTATTAATTGAAGTTTTATTGTTTAAATTGCTATAATATCACGGTGATATTACAAATTGGCGACGAGGATGAACAAAAATGTTTTACATTCGGCTATGGTAGCCTCAATCAACCCATTTACAGAAAACGACGATATAGCGTGTTTTCTAGAAAGATTGGAACAATACTTTTCCGCTAATGGCGTGGAAAAAGGGAAGCAAGTTGCAGTATTATTATGTTCTATTGGGGAGAATGTTTATAAAGTTTTGAAGAATATGTGTCATCCCAAACTTCCGAAGGAAAAACAATATGAAGAATTGGAAGAATTATTACGGTTAAGGTATTTAAAGAGAATTTCCGGTTTTAGAAAAAGGATTCAGTTTGATAAAATGGAACAACAAGAATTGGAAAATGTTGCAAAATGGTATGCTAGAGTCAGAGAAAAGGCGGCGGAGTGCGAGTTTAGATCTTCGTTGGAGGAACGCGTGAAAGATAAATTTTTAGCGGGATTAAAGCCAACCCCTATTCAAGAGAGACTCTGTGAAGAAAGCATAAATAAAACAGCGTCAGAATTGTTGAACATTGCTTTGAATAAGGAATCAGTGTTAAAGGAGGAGGTAAAGTCAGTAAATAAGGTTTCTAAAAATGCGGGTAAAGTTGATTCAGGTGAACAAAGGTGTAAAAGAGATAATTCAAAAGTGTTAACATGCATACATTGTGGAAAACCTAATCATAATTTTGCAAAGTGTAAATTTAAAACCTATAAATGTAAAAAGTGCAAAAAAATTGGTCATTTAGCATCGGTATGTAGAAGTAAAGCACCAACTCATAATATAAATGTAAGTGAAAATGAGTCCTTAGACGTTTTTGCTATTGATAAATGTATGAATTATGTTGCACCTATAATGTTACATTGCCATATTTATAATAAGCCGGTGGCAATGGAATTGGACACCGGAGCAGCAGTATCATGTTTGCCATTAAAGGTATACAACGTGTAACAAAAAGGGTATATACATACCAAGGGCATGGCATCTTTAGATGATATCAAACGATATCGGAAGGGTTTCAACTCAAAATAAAATACTCAAAAAATTGGTACCAAATTTTCGGTTTCCTGTGTTTCTTAAAATCAAATCATAACAAACGTGGTAGCACACTAGATACGTTAATAACTACTCGTTACCCGTCACATTACTTGCCAAAATCCGATAAATGTCTTCAATATCTCTGTGCGACTAGTTTGATAGTAGCCTATCACAGGCGGTGTTTTTCCTCATAACTTCCTAACATAAAAAGATAGGATTAAAAAACCCTTCCAATATCGTTTGATATCATGTAAAGATGCCATGCCTTTGTTATGTATATACCCTTTATGTTACACCTTGTATAATAGCATCTTCAAAGATATTGATTTAAAACCCACTGAGGTGGAATTGAAAGCATATAATGGTGTAATAATTAAACCAGTAGGGGAAATGTTTGCTCAAGTAAGGTATAAAAATGAAAGGGTAGATTGCAATTTGTTAATTGTGAAAGAAGGTTGTAAAACATTATTTGGTAGAGATTTAATCAGAAAATTCAATTTAAATGTTACTGAATGCCTTTTAATTGATAAAAATATAAAACCTAGCCCAGACTTATCTCAGTTATTAAAAGATTATGAAGAAGTTTTTAGAAATGAGTTAGGTACATTAAAAGGTGAGACTGTTAAGTTAGAATTAATAGATGATAAGGTTAAACCAATTTTTCATAGGCCCAGACCTGTCCCATTTGCATTTAAAGAATTAGTGGATCAAGAATTAAGTAGATTAGAAAAGGAAGGTATCATAGAGAAAATAGATAATTCACAATGGGGAACTCCATTAGTTCCAATCCTGAAGGAGGATGGAAAAAACATTCGTTTATGTGCTAATTATAAAATTACTATTAACAAATATTTAAAGGATGTTAATCACCCATTACCGAGGATAGAAGATATCTTTACAGCGTTGCAAGGTGGTGATAAGTTTACAAAATTAGACTTGAGGAATGCTTACAATCAGTTAATTTTAGATAAGGAAACAAGTCTGTTACTAGCATGGAGCACAACCAAGGGAATTTTTAAGGTAAATAGGTTACCATATGGCACAAAGCCAGCGAGTTCAATTTTTCAGTCAAAATTGGAAAAAATACTATTAGGAGCTAAAGGGGTAGTCAATTTCATTGATGACGTACTCATAACAGGTTCTACTGATGCGGAGCATTGGCAAAATTTAAAAGTGGTGTTGGAGAAATTTAAGAAGGCAGGTTTGCGTTTAAATAAAAGTAAATGTTTATTTTTTCAAAATACAGTTGAGTATTTAGGTCATATTATTTCAAAGAATGGTTTATCAAAAAATAAATCAAAGTTGTCAGGTATTTTAGAGGCTCCTGCACCTAAAAACATTACAGAGGTTAGATCCTGGATGGGAATGGTAAATTATTATTCTAAATTTATTCCTAATTTGTCAGGGAAATTAAAGCCTATTTATGATTTATTAAAAAAGATAGAAAATTCACATGGTCAAGAGAATGTCAAAAATGTTTTGAAATTGTAAAGAAAGATATTATTTCAGATCAAGTATTAATACATTATAGTCGAGATTTACCTTTACGCTTAGCATGTGACGCCTCACAAAATGGCATAGGGGCAGTGTTAAGTCATGTATTGTCAGATGGTTCAGAAAAACCTAATAGTTTTATTTCTAGGGTGTATAGCAAAGCAGAAGTAGGGTACTCAATGAATCATAAAGAAGCTCTTGCTATATACTGGGCAGTACAAAAATTTTACCAATATTTAGTAGGTAGAAAGTTTGAATTGGTATCAGACCATAAACCATTACAGGCCTTATTTGGGGAACATAAAAGTTTACCACAAATGGCAGCGGGCCGATTACAAAGATGGTCATTATATTTAGCAGGATTTGATTATACTTTCAAGTTTGTTAAGGGTAAAGAAAATGTCAATGCAGATTGTATGTCTAAGTTACCCGTTCCAGTAGGTGATAATATTGAAAGAGAAAGGGATAATGATTACATTAATTTTGTTAAGGGAAAGAGTATAATTGATTTACATTTAGTGCGTTCAGAAACTAGAAAAGACTCTATTTTAAGTCAAGTGTTTAATATGATTAGATATAATTTTCCAAAACAAGTAACAAATGATTTATTTAAGGCATTTATGAGTCGAAAAGACGAATTATATATAGAAAAGGGAGTAATAATGTGGGGATATAGAGTAGTTATTCCAAAGAAATTACACAATTTAATTTTAAATGAGTTACATTCTACTCATCAAGGTATAATAAAAATGAAAAGTAATGCTCGTTCATATTTTTGGTGGCCAGGGTTAGATAAGGACATCGAAAATTTTGTAAAATCTTGTGATGTATGTATGTCGGAAAGGCCTGAACCGCGAAGAGCAAAAATAATTTCTTGGCCAAGGGTCAGTGTTCCTTATGAACGTGTACATGCAGATTTTTTAGGTCCATTACAGGGAGATACAATATTGTTAATTGTAGATTCTTATACCAAGTGGCCAGAAGCATTTATAATGAAAAATTTTGAATCTAAGCATGCAATAGAAAAATTTAGAGAATGTTTTAGTAGATTTGGCTTGCCAAAAGTTTTAGTTACAGATAATGCATCAACATTTATGTCTAGTGATTTTTTAGAATTTTTGCACAAAAATGGTATTAAGCACGAAACCTCGCCTCCATTTCACCCAGCCAGTAATGGTTTTGCTGAAAATGCAGTTAAAAGTTTTAAATCAGGGATGAATAAAGCTTTAAAGGATGGAAGAAATAGAGGCATTTCATTTGAAACATTAATGAACAGATACTTATTTAGTTATAGAAATTCAGTACATACAACAACTGGAGTAGCTCCATCTGAGTTAATGTTTCAGAGAAAATTAAAAACAAGATTTGATTTGTTAACTAATAAGAGAGAAGGGAATAAGGAAAGGAAATTGAATGGAAGTAGAGATGAAAGGTTCCAAGAGGGTAACATAGTGTTTTGTAGGGATTATAGAAATCCTAGTAAGAAAAAATTTGTTAAATGTGTAATAGATGAAGTTCTAGGATGTAGAACTTATTTATGTAAGGTATTAGGTGAAAATTTAATTTGGAAACGACATTTGAACCAGATTATTTCTGCTGATCCCCAGAGCAACATCCATGATAAATACACGGATAACACAAATTATAGTGATGAAAATAGTGATTCAAATAAAACATCAGTAAACGATGATTATTTAAAAGATTGTGAATCTGATAATTCTCCCAAAACTCAGGATACAGAGCAGGGTCAAAGTGTAAGCTTGGATTTTCACAAAGAGTCATTTGCAGAGGAATCTGGCAATAGCGTAGCACAGAATGAAAATGTAGTTAAAGCAGATGAGGTCTTGGAAAGTCCAGGATTAAGACGTTCAAGTCGAATTATAAGGAAACCCACTCGTTTGAACTTGTGAGGGGGAGTATTTGTAGTGTATTAAGTGTTGGCAACATTATAACTGCCATAGGGCAACCCTTTTCCATAGATTGTAATTTGTAGTTAATTTAGTTTTTGGAATTGTAAAATGGTGGTTAAATTAAAGGCATGGCGTCTTTCTTATTAATTGAAGTTTTATTGTTTAAATTGCTATAATATCACGGCGATATTACAAGTAGTTAACAGCTTCTATTGAAATGTGCGATTCATGGTTGTCACAAATGATTAGAATTGGGTTATCTTTATTGCTCGAAGTAAGGCGTTGAATGTGTTTAAAACTCTTATAATCAATTCTGTTTGCCAACCCTAGACTTCCATCAGGAGCTCCATTTAGGAAGTGATCTTTGTAGTGAACTCTTGGAAAGACATAAACTGGAGGAAGAGAAGGACCAGTAGCAGTAATAATACCACAGAAAGTAACTAACTCTCCGCGTTCTGCAGAAACTATTTGTCCCACCTGTCTTTCTTTCCTTCCAGCAATAACTTTAGGAGTAGAAAGAACTGTGCTTATGCCTGTTTCGTCTAAGTTTATGATTCGATCGGGTGTAAAATTGTACTGTCTCATTATGCGTTCGTAATTATCATGAAATTGAGCTACAGCAGCTTTATTAAAAGCAAAGCTTCTTGCTGCGCTTGTGTTTTCTGGTTTTCGTAGACTCAATTCTGGGTTTCTATTCCTGAAGCCAGCTGCCCAATCTTTTCCAGCGCATTTGTTTTTTTTTTTCCAGGGTTTTGGATAATTACACCCTGAGGATTCTGCGAACTCGTATGCCAAAGTCAAAAGCTGTCTGAATGTAAGGCCGTAGTGCATTTTACTGCAATTCAATAAATATTGAGTTAATGCCTTTTCTTGTTCGATTGAAAAAACTTGTGCAGCAGTATACTTGGAACCATAGATGTTTGATGAAGTAGCTGTAGCAGTGTGTGATGATAAAGCTGCAGTAGTAGTGTGTGCTGAAGATGACGCTATTTGTGGTGAAGATGGACCTGCTTGTGATAAAGAAGATTATGCTTGTAATGAAGAGGATGCTTCATTTGTAGATAATATTCTGGTAGCTTCAAATGATTTTCTGGCTTTTTCTATGCGATGTTGTAGGGTCGAAGTTTTGATGCTATATTTGTCGGCTGCTTTGCGTATAGATAAAGTCTTTGACAATACTTCACGTATTGCGTCTTCAATGTTTTCTTCATTGATATTTTTTCTATCAGTTTGGGGTTTGTACGTGCGCACCATTTTCTGAAAAAAAAAAGAAAATAAACAATAAAATAAACTATTATTTTTGACGGGGCACTTTAATACACTAGAGGGGCAGATTGATACGTATCATTGTACCCCGCACATTACCGTATCAAAGTGCCCCAACGGACTTTTTCCACAAACAATTAATTTTATCTAATATATAATAATTAGACATCGGATTATATGCATTTGCATGCTTGCATATGCAAACGCATATAATGCTATTTTTATAGCGTTATTGCATATTTTGGTACTTTTTCATTGACAGTGCTTATTTTAGAGTATTTGTACGTGTTAGACGTGTTGTACTACGCCGCCGTCCCCACACCACACATCAACACATCGCCCTCGTACGCACTGCGAGAGCGCATTGAGAGCGAGCGATCCGCGAGCGTAGGCACTCGACTCGCTAGCGCTAGGCGAAAGCGGGATGCGGTGACGCGCATAGGGGGAAGGGGCGGACAGCACTCGTTGTTTACTTCACTCACGCGCCTCACGCAATTCAATTGTTTTTGCCGGCCGCGCTGTATTTATTTACGATTTTGTGTTGAAATAATGCCGCTAGTGCAAAAAATACCCTGACTTTAATGGAATCTTGGATAAAATGTTACCCAGGCAAGCGAATACCCTCATCAAAAAAATATCAGATCGATAAACATGTGAATACTGCTTCCCATTTAGCTGCAAGAAAAAAACCTACAATAAGTCGACAACAATTACTGCCCAATATTTCGACTTCTAATTCAGATACTAAACAGAAAATAGAATTCAACAAAGATCTATGTGAATTATTTGTTGCTTGCAATATTCCTTTTCATCAATTAAATAACGAAATATGCCGAAAATTCCTGAAGAAGTATTGTACTAATCAGATAATTCCTGAAGAATCCACAATTCGTAAAAACTACCTATCTGCTATCTACGAAGAAGTCTAATAAAAAGAAGAATAATAATAAAAAAAAGAAGAATAATTCTAATAATGGTTTTTTGATTGTGCATATTTTGTACATAAGAGGAAGTCTGAAAGTGGCACCGGTAGCTGAAAAGTTGTGTGGAAATCGGTTGTCATGGTACGGGCATGTGTTACGGAGAACTGAGGAGAATGTCGTGAGGAGAGTCTTAATTATGAATGTTGATGGATATAAGAGTAGGGGAAGACCAAAGAAACGATGGATGGAATGTGTGAAGGATGATATGGCTAAGAAGGGAGTGACTGCGGAGATGGCTTCTGATAGGGATGCATGGAAGAAAAAGACATGTTGCGCCGACCCCAAATAAATTGGGATAAGGGCAGGAGAATGATGATGATGATTGTGCATATTTTGCGCATTTTTTTTTGCATATTTGATAGTGCATATAATCCGATGTCTAATAATAATAATGCAATCAAAAACATTTTAAAATACAATAATAACTATATTTACTTACCTGTAGTAACAAATAATAACTAAAACAACTAAAAGAATCCTCCTGAGACACAATTACATTTCAGGTTTTTTTTCGCACGCCTCTTTCAACACGTTAGTGACCGTTGAGGTCCAATGGCAAACTGGCGGCGAACGGTGTCACAACTGTCATTCTTGTGAATGCCCTTGAGCATTCTAGTGATGTGCCGGACTGTGTAGCGTTTATCGATTTTGAGATATAGATACTGTACCAATGTGCCCCGTGAATCAATGTGCCCCACTCCTCCTACAGGCACTTATTTAAAATATATTAGGAATGATAAAATCATAAAATACACATTCACAAACGAAGATATTTTAGAGTGAATTAGTCCTCACATATATATTAACAGTCATTGTTAGATAATTACATAAGTTACACATAAACAAAGATCAAGAATTAACAAAAACGAAATGATTTAAATTAAGAATGGTCCACAACATAAACTGTCGCATTTAAAAATAATAATGGATAACCTAAATTAATGACAGAATAATACAAAGTGGAATGATTACAGCCGCACACTTAATTTTTAATAATACATTTTTGTTACTAAAGAACAAAGAATATTATACTTAACAAAGAATATTTAAAACATGTTTGCTTTTTCATTACTTTGTTTGAATATATTTTTTATCTAACTCTAAATTTCTGCCTTTCAATTTTGCACTTTAAATCCATAGGTTTAAAGTGCAAAATTGAAAAGCAGAAATTTTGTATTTAGCACGTTTGTCTTCAGACCGTCGATATTTTCTTGTTGACTATTTATTACTGAATCGATGGCCAGAACAAAGAATTACTCTAGCGCGTCGGGTTTTGGAAATATACCAATCGGGAAATGCTAAAAACGCGTTTTTTTTACTATTTTTGAAGCCATTTTTAAGGACACTATTTTTGTTTTTCAAAATTTCTAACTAAATAATCATTTAGTACTACTCTTTGCAATTCAAATGCCTTTTCATTTAGATCGCTATGTGTTTCTATTATCATGACATATTTTTTTCAGCTACGGTAGTTCGATTTTCCCTATATTTGGCATTTTAGTAGAGAAAGAAAACTCGTATTGATATAAAATAAAATGGGTTTGGATTGGAAAGAGTAGTGCGTAAGTATTAAATAACATTTAATACTTAGTCGCTGCACCTCCCGCATCGATTATTGCATCACACCGCCTTCGCATAGATCCAACCAGGACTTCACACAAATTCGAGCCTCTCAATGAATCCCAAACTTCTTCGCAATGGGTGATGAGTGCTTCCTTATTTCTTTCTGCCCTATTGTCCCATTTCTGGACCATTAAACCCCATAAATTTTCAATCAGTGTGACCAAATGTAGCAGGATCTCCTGCCTTTTTGGCAGGTTTAGCCCTTTAATTTACTCTCTGGCAATTTTGTTTGACGTTTTAGAAATCTGGCAGTATTTGGCACTTTTGGCAGTATTAACAATATAGTATAGCCGCTAGCCGCTACAGCCCACAAAAAGAGTAGGATTCAGTATCCAATTCAATTTCAAATAATACTTTATTCAAGTAGGCTTAGATACAAGCACTTTCGAATCGTCAGTTACAACCAGAGAACAGAGCAATTTGTTATTAGGAACAATACAAAATAATAAAAATCTTAAACAGAAATGTGAAAAGAAAATAATGTTGAATGTATCTAGAACAAAATTCTTATGTCAAATAAATTAAAAAATAATTTAGAATGTTTCTAGAAGGAAATTCTAATTTCAAAATCTAAAAACAAAATTACGGTTAAAAAATTAATACCTTAAGAGGTTCAAAAACAAGTCGAATGCTGTTTGTGAAAGGATATTCTCGAAAATCAATCTGATAGAACAAAAACGCGGAACAGATTTATTAATAAACATGCCGCCTCTATTTTACTTGTTAAACAGGGCATTAGTGAATATGGTGACTGCGTTTCATTCCAGCCAACTAAAGAAATGATAAAAGCGATGTATAAAGAAAGTGATCCAGTAGAATACGATGCTAATAGGAATGTGTAATTTAGTTCAATTCACTTTTAGACTTTAAGATCAATTATCTATACTAATATATAAAGCTGAAGAGTTTGTTTGTTTGTTTGAACGTGTTAATCTCAGGAACTACTGGTCCGATTTGAAAAATTCTTTTTTCGTTTGATAGCCCAGGCATCGAGGAAGGTTTTAGGCTATACATATAGCATCGTGGCGACCAATAGGAGCGAGGCATTTAAAAAAAAAACGCGTGCGAAACCATGTGGCGCAGCTAGTTTTAATAAATTAACTAGTTGTTGAGTGTGAATGTGAACATCTAAATCCTTATTATTAATTTTTTTATGTCAGTACAATTTATTTATTTACAATGAAAAGTAATAACTAATTTAAAACATGATAAGTCAGTTTAAGCCAGTCAATGTGTTGAGGAATATCTTAACAGACAGTTAAGTATTTCTTGAACTTAGAAATTTAAAATACAATAAAAGAGTAGTATCATTTTTGTGGCGTCGAACAAATGGTGTTTCTGGCACAGTAAGGGGGGCAACTGAGCTTTTCGGTACACATTATTATTTGTGAAGGTTCAAATAATAATGTGTTTATTTATTTTAAACTTTTATATTATATTGGCATTATTTTGGTTTTGATTTTGGCAGGATTTGTCAGTTTTCTTGTCTAAGTGGGGCAGGATCTCTAATTTAAGGTTGGTCACACTGTTTTCAATGGGGTTTAAGTCTGGAGACCGGGACGGCCATGGAACTGTTTTTATTTGTGGTTGCTCTCGCAACCACTCTTGAACTACCCGCGCACGATGTATCGGGCAATTATCTTGAAAAAAATAAAATTCTGGCACATCCTGTTGTGGATACACCGTGCGCACAGTGGGAAGCATTATGTTTTCTAACACTTCTTTATATGTTTGGCCATTCGCCCTCCCCGGTATAAAAGTTAGCTCGCCTGGTCCAGCAGCACTCATCCAACCCCACATATTTACTATAATTCTCCCAGACTCTACATTTGAAATCACATTTCGAGGCTCGTATCTTGTATTATCTATACGCCATAAATTCCGACGACCTTGTTGGCTTGATTTAAAACATTTTTCATCGGAAAATATGGCGCAAGAAAAATCGAAGTCCCTGTTATCACGTGCGAATCGCAAGCGAGCATCTTTTTGCTCCTGTGTCAAAAGAATTTTTTTGCAGGTCGTCTATGATGGACTCCAGCGCGATGCAATTCATTGCGTATAGTTTGCATAGATACGTCATACTCCTCTGCAAAGCTCCTAGTGGGTGTGAATGGGTTCACTTGATATGTTTCTATCATATTATTTAATTGAATAGAATTTATCGCCCTGGTCCGAGGTGCACGCTAGTGTTCTATTAGTCCTCCTTCTTCATCATATCTCCGCACCCAGCGGCGCACCGTGGATCTCTGTGAAAAAATAATAATAAGCATCAATTTATCACATAATACAGAAACTAAATATATAGTACAGTCAATATGTCGAAAAAAAAGCCGTGCGCTCCGAAAAATGACAAACCGGAATTTGACTCGATGAATCGTTAGAGGGGCAAGTAATAAACTTAATGTTAGATTTCCGAAGTCCCTCCTCCTGCTGTTTTTGAGAAAATCCAAAAATATTTTGAAATTGATTTATCTCAGCAACTATAAGGGCTAGCGACCTTTTTTTTTTAAACTGTTAAGGACACTTAGGACTACATTTTCTTTCATTGAAGTGACATCATCCGACTTAAACTGCAAAAGCTAGATGGCGCTAAAGTTTGAAAAAATTGGTTTTTTGCCATTTTCATTATGAAATAACAATTTTTTTTGCAATAATGTAAATGAGAAAGTTGTTTGTCACAAAATTAGCTACAACTTTTGTTTAAAACATTTTTTCGTAAAACTTACCGTTTCCGAGCTGAAGCTTGTTGAAGTGTACAAATCGTACATTATGTGCCTTGCTGTAGGGTGTTTGTCATACAATTCATGGATAGATCAGTGAATTGAAATGTTTACATAATTTTAAATTTTTAAACTTTTAAAACTTTTTTAAACAATGGATTTTATGGATTTTTTTTTTTTTTTTTTGATGGATTTTTTTAAAAAAAGGTCGCTAGCCCTTATAGTTGCTGAGATAAATCAATTTCAAAATATTTTTGGATTTTCTCAAAAACAGCAGGAGGAGGGACTTCGGAAATCTAACATTAAGTTTATTACTTGCCCCTCTAACGATTCATCGAGTCAAATTCCGGTTTGTCATTTTTCGGAGCTCAAATTGCAGATTGACTGTACTAATAAGTAATTAGGTATTTTATTCTCAGGCACAGCCACATGAAATATTTAACACAATGCAATTATGCATAGCGAAAATTCCAACTTTGTATGAAATTTTGCGAAGCAAACTTGTGCTATATTTGAAATGAATAAGGCCGATTACGCAAAGTTAAAAAAAAATAAGCCGGCGTCGGCAACTTCAAACAAAGGGCCATTGCTTAGGGGCTAAAATATTTATTATCAAGTCATAATAGTTTGCCGTCTTTCAACGAGCCGATATTAACAAAAGAAGTAGAAAAAAAGAAACTTAGTTGTCGGTTTCACATATGTATCTCAAAAATTATAAAAACATGAAGTGATAAGTATTTTTTTTGTATCCAATCTATCATCATCATCATCATCATCAACCTTTTTATCGTCCCACTGCTGGGCACAGGTCTCCTCTCATACAGAGAAGGATTGAGCGTAATCACCACGCTTGCTCAATGCGGGTTAGCGATTTCAGACTTAAAGTCCAGGTTTCCTCAAGATGTTTTCCTTCACCTTCAGTCATTGGTGTCCAAGATATACTCAGAAAGTACATATAACTTTAGAAAAGTTACATTGGTACTTGCCTGACCTGGAATCGAACCCGCGCCCTCATACTTGACAGGCTGGTGTTTTAACCACTAGGCCACCACGACACCACCGATCCAATCTATACTAACATATAACGCTGAAGAGTTTGTTTGTTTATTTGAACGCGCTAATCCCAGGAACTACTGGTCCGATTTGAAAAATTCTTTTTGCGTTAGATAGCCCATTAATCCAGAAAGGCTTTAGGCTATATAACATCACGCTGCGACCAATATATAATATAATAGGAGCGGAGCATAACTAACTCCACGCGAACGAAGTCGCTGGCGGCCGCTAGTCTAATATGAAAAGCTTTTACAGTCTGCCACTTCACACTGTCAGCTACTTGTTTGTCCGTGTTTTTTTTTTACATTAACAAAGAATTTATGACACCATATTTGCTGGTAAGATAAAACATAATTATCAGTTACAAATAAATAAATAACTGAAATAATTACGTCCTGGCGCTTTAAACAAACTGTCATATTGAGTACTAATAAGGAAGTTGTAAATATATATTAATTTGTAAATTGCAATTTATGGTAAATTTAACATTTATACAAATTGGGATAAACAGCAATATTATACGTGCACTTTCTATCTAGAGATATCGAAAAAAAACTTGCCTGCATATTCAGTTCCACTGCAATTTGGGATATATTAAACTATGCAAGACAATAATTTCGTTCCTCTCGTCTTGATTAAGGTTTCGCGTTGACATAGTCACAGTTCACATTAACAGACACAGAATCCAGGGTTCGAGCTAGGGTCAACAAAAGGCTTTCGATCACAGTCCGGTATACAAGCAAAGGGTCACAGTTGGGCAGGCAATCAGTCCGATGTTTATACAAGTCGTAGAAAATGCGAAATTGATGCAAATTGCTACTGGCTTATAATTTTTGTTATTATTTTGTGGCACGCCCTGCACTCACACAAATAGATATTGGCTCTCATTGGCCGGAAGAAGGAGGGGGCGGGATTTCTCACTAGCTGCGCCTTCGCACGAAATTTTTCTTAAATGGGCATGCTTAACTTTTGCAGACTGTACGTATCAGCAAGTATAAATCTACATTTTCCAAAGGCTACACTGGAAACTGGAGTTCGGAAATTTTTCAAATAGTCAAAGTAAATAACACCAATCCGGTGACCTATCAGTTACAAGATGAAGAGAAGAAACCAATCTTGGGACGATTTTATGAATACGAACTGCAAAAGGTTAAATATCCTGATGTTTATTTGGTGGAAAAAGTGTTGAAGAGGAAAGGTGATAGAGTTCTAGTTAAGTGGTTTGGTTTAAATTTAACTAGTTGGATAAATAAAGAAAACAAAATAAATTAAATTATGTTTTATTGATTATTATTACTAAATGAGTACATATTCTTATTAGTAAATGAGTACATATTCTTATTACTATATGGATGCAATGCACTAACATTGATGGTTCTCTAGCCATTTTGCAAAAACTTGCACCTCAACACCACTACAGTGGCAGGTGCGAGGTCGCTTACCTGTAAAGGCAACGTGTCTATCACAATTAGTAATCAACAAATTATTGAATTTAATATTTTTTAAAATTATCTCAAATTTAGGACATCCTAACGATTCTAGATTAATTGATTTTAAATTAAAATTATCTAATAATTTTTTTTCTACAATTCCTCCCTTGTATGCCCATATGTATGATTTATTCGGATCAAGGTTGTTTAATTTTTCTATAAAATCTGTATAAGAGATGTCGGTTTGATGATTTCTTAACAGCATTCCATGGCAATTTTTTATTATGAATGCTATTGTTTTATCCCTCATCCCTCTGTCTAAAACCCATTGAGAGAGTTTTAAATGGTATAAATAAAGCTTCATATACCAAATATCATATATAGCTATTTCCTTATAAAACATTTGTTTTTTTTCTAACATAAAACCATCAATGTCAATAATAAACCTTATGTTTTTTTTTTTTTTTTTAGAATCCATATTATATCTATAACAATCGTAAAAGCACAAGAATCAAAATAATCGCAAATAGCACAAGAATCAAAATAATCACAAATAGCACGAGAATCATGTAAATAATAAATTTGAAAAACCACAGTCGCTTACAGCAGCAATTATACAATCTAGTAAAATGCTTGCATATTCTTCACTAAACACACTATTATGTTCAAAATAATCTGATGGTACTTTACCCAACAAATCGAGCCACTCATTCACTTCCACATTTATATCACCCGCGGTATCCTCTAAATGTGATGAAACCTCGCTCCAGATAAGTGTTAGACGGGTTAGTTCCGTATTATCCAAATCACGTACGTATACATTATGAAGGACCCACACATCCCCATTTAATTTGACCAGTGGTATAGGTCCTGTCCAATGTCGAAGTAACCTGTTTGATGATAAAAATGTTAGCAAATGCTTCTTATAAGACATCATCATCACAATTGTTTATCAGTCTCTGCAACATAGAAAAAAAAACACGTTATCCTAACTTACAGGTTAGTCGTCCATTGAGTAGTTGATGATCCAGCTACTACCGCTTGGTCCTTTGTTAATAAGATTGGTGGCACCACTATTTAATTGCATCAACAGATCTTCATTTATATCATTGAATCTGGATGGTAGTGTTAAGATAAACCCATTACCCAGATTGACCACCGTTTGCATTATATTTGATGTAAATTTGGAAGGCATTCTTGAGGCTTCCATGATTTTGTATGGTTTATTTCAATTTCATTAATTACATGGCTAATATTTACATAATTTAAAAAGTTAAAAAAATAATAAAATAAAAATATAATTATATACAAGTATATAAAGGAGGAATTGAAAAAACTAGAGGGCATCAAAAAATTCATCCGCATCGCTGTCAACAGGAAACGTGCCCAAAAGGCTGGCAGCATTGCCACGTTGTATGGCAATGCTGATTCTTTGGCCAAAAAATAGCCCAGCCCTCTGGTCACGTGAAGAGTCGATTAAACGATTGGCGATCTCCCGAAATAATTGGTGTGCACTCGGACCCCATGGCCCTAGTGTTTCAACCCCAAACGGCTCGAACATATAGGTTCCAATGAGATTGGAGTATTTCCGCCGTTTAAGGTTTTCCGCACCTGCAGCAGCCGCTGCGGCACAACTCACCGTATTTGGAAGATGGGATGGCGCAAGGGTATCGACACACGTTGCATCCCACACCAAAGGCCTACCTACCTTCCAAGGCATTATAGTCATCCCGTCTGGTCTCTTCCCATCGTCGCGTGTCAAGCCGTAAGGTTCTAAAACAGCTGGCACACCGGCGGTGACAAGAGCACGGCGGATAATGTCATTAATGCTGGCATGCCGTGCTATCCGACCTGCGCTTTTACTACAGGATAAGCCATGGTGTCCGAAGCAGTCAACACCTTCACCGCATTGGCAGCGATGCGGAGCCACACATGGGGCGCCCAGACGCAGGCATGTAGCGAGCCGGAAAGTGGCGTCACCCAGCAAAGTTCCTATGTTGGGTGACGGTAGCGCCTGAAGCCAGAGGCCCGATTCCCATTTACCCACAGCCAGTAGGCGGGCACGCTCAACAGTATTGGTGGACGTATTAAAAAGATTATTCCGTACCAACCTGCAGAGCGGCTCATCCCACTGCCTCTGGGAAGATGGGTTCACGGGCAGATTCGTATCTGGGCAAGTCATTTTCCAGACGTTCACCGCGTCGGTCGAGCACGGCACTTCAGAGTCGACCAGGGATGAGGCTAAAATCTTCCCGGTTAACTCTTCAGTGCTGTGGACAGAGGACAGGAACGCCGGTAAGCTAATACTGGAAATTTTACGGACGCCGAGGCCACCAAACCGGATGGGAAGTGCGGCTTGCATCCAGGCTCGGTCGTCCAAGGCCACATTTAAAATGGTTGTTAGGGTGTTGCGAATAATTTGGTCAATTTTGTCCAAAAGTTGTGGCTGCTTCCATAAAGGGGATGAGCGTAGATAATATATAAAATTTGGGCCAAAACAGCAGTATCTAATAAGGGTGAAAGCCGAATGCAAATTAATTTTACAGAGTCTGTCCGAAATGTCGTTAAAATTTTGAATTTTTTGTTCGATGAATGAAGGAAAACTATCTTCCAAAATTGGAGACCCAAGGAGGTGTAGTGAGCTTTTATCTAACAATCTTATGTTTGGGGCTATTGCATTAAACTTTTCTATGGTCAGTTGTCTGTCGGGTGATGTCAGAATGTCAGAGAGGCAAATTTCACACTTTGAGGGGTTAAGGTCCAGGCCAATCGATTTAAATTCCTGTTTAAGAAGCTGTAGGTCTTTCAAAATGGTGTCTACATCACCTCCTAGAGTCCCATCGTCTAAGTACCAAACGTTAAATTTTGAATTTAGTTTCTGGATAATGGGATGAATAGCCAAACTGAAAAGGACTGGCCCAAGAGGGTCACCTTGTTGACATCCTACTGCAGATTCCAAAACATTGTCTTTATATAATAATTTGGAAGGGTATCTGTAACATTGCCATAAAAAGTTATAAATTTCGGGTAATTCCTTTTTGGCTTCAGTCAACAAAGTATCCCTATTTACAGAATTGAAGGCATTCTTCACGTCAACCTTGAGGATGATCTCACCTTTGTTTGAATTTAAAAAAGTGGAAAGTGCATGAACGGCAGCCTCACAGCCCCCTTTCGTACCGAAACCAAGCTGCAGGGGCTGAAACTTAGCTGTAAGTTTTTCCTTATAGATCTTACAGCATATTTTGGCTGCCGTACGCCTGTATGTACACCCAACGGCGACGGGACGAATGCCGCCATCCTTCTTGCGCAGGGCACACAGGTTGGCCCCGTACAAGACACTCAGGACGGCCTCGTTCACACCGCCGGTGAGCATGAGGTTAATAAGGGCCGCAAGCTCCTTCAAGAGTAACTCACCAGCTTCTCCGGCGCCTGGACTCAGCAAATCTTTAAGATGTTGTGGAGTCAGACCGTCGAGGCCGCCGGCGGAACCACTTCGAAAAGAGCTTACGGCTGCAATTATCTGGTGGGCCGAAATATTTAAAAAGGTTGAATTTAGGTCGGGAGTATTGACAATGGTTATGGTTTATTTAATTTTAAATCACAAATTTTCTTCCAGGTTCTATTACCGCGTGAATTTAATTGGGCTAGTGCGGAATTATTATTATTATTTCCCTGATTTGATGAAGAAGACATTTTATTTTATTAATTTATCACAAAAAATGTAATACTTACAAAAAATAAGATTATTTTTTTTTTTTAGACATTGGGACACGAGTGTCAACTTTAGACGATGCTAATGCAATGTAATGTTTAACTGGAATAATAGGGTTTATATATAAAATTCTTATTGCATAGTGCAAACTCGTTTCCTACGGAAAATATTATAGTAATAATATTTAAACATATACCTAACTTTTATCTACATAAAACACATTCACCACAAATTTCCTATCAAAAAAATATTATAAATCACATACCTAACCCTTATCTACGTAAACACTTTAATACATTCACCACAAATTTCCGGTCAAATTACAGATTTCCTATTATCAATTATTACAATAGTAAATACACTTATCATCGGTAACAGGATGCAACGTAAACACTCATTAGTTTCATGTTAAAAAATATTACAAAAAATTATCTTTTTTCGGTATACTAGCTAAACATTCAGCATCAGAAACCTCATGATTTTTCAGCTTATTCATTTGATCGTCTAACCAATATTGCACACTTTTAAGTACAACTTCAAATCTCTGACATGTTTCACTCAAAGACGTTTCACTCATTGCTGTTTGTGTTGTTGTTAATGGAATTATTGTTGATGTTGTTGTTTCAACACTCATCTCCTTCGTAACCTTTTCACCTGCTTCGCTTCTAGATTCATTTGCTTCGCTTTTAGATTTATGATGATGATTACGACGAGCACTACCATCACCACCACTTCTAGGTAATGATACTACAATTTCCACACCCAGTTCGTCTGTGTATGTCTGCTTAAACATATCAGATGACCAAGATTGATATAAAGTATTATTCATACCATGGCTTCGTCTTACACGGTGATTTAGAAACTTTATGATTTCCACTTTATACAGTAACAACATATTATCATCACTACATAAACGTAAATTTAACCCTCTTTTTTGCCTCTTTTTTGTCTGTAACAAGCAGTATGCTTGTTACAGACACATCATATGTGTTATCTTCTTCTTCTTCATTTTCAAAGAAAAGTTTCAGTCAATGTGTTGAGGAATATCTTAACAGACAGTTAAGTATTTCTTGAACTTAGAAATTTAAAATACAATAAAAGAGTAGTATCATTTTTTGTGGCGTCGAACAAATGGTGTTTCTGGCACAGTAAGGGGGGCAACTGAGCTTTTCGGTACACATTATTATTTGAAGGTTCAAATAATAATGTGTTTATTTATTTTAAACTTTTAGATTATATTGGCATTATTTTGGTTTTGATTTTGGCAGGATTTGTCAGTTTTCTTGTCTAAGTGGGGCAGGATCTCTAATTTAAGGTTGGTCACACTGTTTTCAATGGGGTTTAAGTCTGGAGACCGGGACGGCCATGGTACTGTTTTTATTTGTGGTTGCTCTCGCAACCACTCTTGAACTACTCGCACACGATGTATCGGGCAATTATCTTGAAAAAAATAAAATTCTGGCACATCCTGTTGTGGATACACCGTGCGCACAGTGGGAAGCATTATGTTTTCTAACACTTCTTTATATGTTTGGCCATTCGCCCTCCCCGGTATAAAAGTTAGCTCGCCTGGTCCAGCAGCACTCATCCAACCCCACATATTTACTATAATTCTCCCAGACTCTACATTTGAAATCACATTTCGAGGCTCGTATCTTGTATTATCTATACGCCATAAATTCCGACGACCTTGTTGGCTTGATTTAAAACATTTTTCATCGGAAAATATGGCGCAAGAAAAATCGAAGTCCCTGTTATCACGTGCGAATCGCAAGCGAGCATCTTTTTGCTCCTGTGTCAAAAGAATTTTTTTGCAGGTCGTCTATGATGGACTCCAGCGCGATGCAATTCATTGCGTATAGTTTGCATAGATACGTCATACTCCTCTGCAAAGCTCCTAGTGGGTGTGAATGGGTTCACTTGATATGTTTCTATCATATTATTCAATTGAATAGAATTTATCGCCCTGGTCCGAGGTGCACGCTCGTGTTCTATTAGTCCTCCTTCTTCATCATATTTCCGCACCCAGCGGCGCACCGTGGATCTCTGTGAAAAAATAATAATAAGCATCAATTTATCACATAATACAGAAACTAAATATAAGTAATTAGGTATTTTATTCTCAGGCACAGCCACATGAAATATTTAACACAATGCAATTATGCATAGCGAAAATTCCAACTTTGTATGAAATTTTGCGAAGCAAACTTGTGCTATATTTGAAATGAATAAGGCCGATTACGCAAAGTTAAAAAAAAATAAGCCGGCGTCGGCAACTTCAAACAAAGGGCCATTGCTTAGGGGCTAAAATATTTATTATCAAGTCATAATAGTTTGCCGTCTTTCAACGAGCCGATATTAACAAAAGAAGTAGAAAAAAATAAACTTAGTTGTCGGTTTCACATATGTATCTCAAAAATTATAAAAACATGAAGTGATAAGTATTTTTTTTGTATCCAATCTATACTAATATATAACGCTGAAGAGTTTGTTTGTTTATTTGAACGCGCTAATCCCAGGAACTACTGGTCCGATTTGAAAAATTCTTTTTGCGTTAGATAGCCCATTAATCCAGAAAGGCTTTAGGCTATATAACATCACGCTGCGACCAATATATAATATAATAGGAGCGGAGCATAACTAACTCCACGCGAACGAAGTCGCTGGCGGCCGCTAGTCTAATATGAAAAGCTTTTACAGTCTGCCACTTCACACTGTCAGCTACTTGTTTGTCCGTGTTTTTTTTTTTACAATAACAAAGAATTTATGACACCATATTTGCTGGTAAGATAAAACATAATTATCAGTTACAAATAAATAAATAACTGAAATTAATTACGTCCTGGCGCTTTAAACAAACTGTCATATTGAGTACTAATAAGGAAGTTGTAAATATATATTAATTTGTAAATTGCAATTTATGGTAAATTTAACATTTATGCAAATTGGGATAAACAGCAATATTATACGTGCACTTTCTATCTAGAGATATCTAAAAAAACTTGCCTGCATATTCAGTTCCACTGCAATTTGGGATATATTAAACCCCTCTCTATGCAAGACAATAATTTCGTTCCTCTCGTCTTGATTAAGGTTTCGCGTTGACATAGTCACAGTTCACATTAACAGACACAGAATCCAGGGTTCGAGCTAGGGTCAACAAAAGGCTTTCGATCACAGTCCGGTATACAAGCAAAGGGTCACAGTTGGGCAGGCAATCAGTCCGATGTTTATACAAGTCGTAAAAAATGCGATGAGAACGGGAAGCGTGAAATCTTAGCGGAATGCAAATTGCTACTGGCTTATAATTTTTGTTATTATTTTGTGGCACGCCCTGCACTCACACAAATAGATATTGGCTCTCATTGGCCGGAAGAAGGAGGGGGCGGGATTTCTCACTAGCTGCGCTTTCGCACGAAATTTTTCTTAAATGGGCATGCTTAACTTTTGCAGACTGTACGTATCAGCAAGTATAAATCTACATTTTCCAAAGGCTACACTGGAAACTGGAGTTCGGAAATTTTTCAAATAGTCAAAGTAAATAACACCAATCCGGTGACCTATCAGTTACAAGATGAAGAGAAGAAACCAATCTTGGGACGATTTTATGAATATGAACTGCAAAAGGTTAAATATCCTGATGTTTATTTGGTGGAAAAAGTGTTGAAGAGGAAAGGTGATAGAATTCTAGTTAAGTGGTTTGGTTTAAATTTAACTAGTTGGATAAATAAAGAAAACAAAATAAATTAAATTATGTTTTATTGATTATTATTACTAAATGAGTACATATTCTTATTAGTAAATGAGTACATATTCTTATTACTATATGGATGCAATGCACTAACATTGATGGTTCTCTAGCCATTTTGCAAAAACTTGCACCTCAACACCACTACAGTGGCAGGTGCGAGGTGGCTTACCTGTAAAGGCAACGTGTCTATCACAATTAGTAATCAACAAATTATTGAATTTAATATTTTTTAAAATTATCTCAAATTTAGGACATCCTAACGATTCTAGATTAATTGATTTTAAATTAAAATTATCTAATAATTTTTTTTCTACAATTCCTCCCTTGTATGCCCATATGTATGATTTATTCGGATCAAGGTTGTTTAATTTTTCTATAAAATCTGTATAAGAGATGTCGGTTTGATGATTTCTTAACAGCATTCCATGACAATTTTTTATTATGAATGCTATTGTTTTATCCCTCATCCCTCTGTCTAAAACCCATTGAGAGAGTTTTAAATGGTATAAATAAAGCTTCATATACCAAATATCATATATAGCTATTTCCTTATAAAACATTTGTTTTTTTTTCTAACATATAACCATCAATGTCAATAATATACCTTATGTTTTTTTTAGAATCCATATTATATCTATAACAATCGTAAAAGCACAAGAATCAAAATAATCGCAAATAGCACAAGAATCAAATAGCACGAGAATCATGTCCATAATAATTTGGAAAACCATCGCATACAGCAGCAATTATACTATCTAGTAAAATGTTGCATATTTTTCACTAAACACACTATTATGTTCAAAATAATCTGATGGTACTTTACCCAACAAATCGAGCCACTCATTCACTTCCACATTTATATCACCCGCGGTATCCTCTAAATGTGATGAAACCTCGCTCCAGATAAGTGTTAGACGGGTTAGTTCCGTATTATCCAAATCACGTACGTATACATTATGAAGGACCCACACATCCCCATTTAATTTGACCAGTGGTATAGGTCCTGTCCAATGTCGAAGTAACCTGTTTGATGATAAAAATGTTAGCAAATGCTTCTTATAAGACATCATCATCACAATTGTTTATCAGTCTCTGCAACATAGAAAAAAACACGTTATCCTAACTTACAGATTAGTCGTCCATTGAGAAGTTGATGATCCAGCTACTACCGCTTGGTCCTTTGTTAATAAGATTGGTGGCACCACTATTTAATTGCATCAACAGATCTTCATTTATATCATTGAATCTGGATGGTAGTGTTAAGATAAACCCATTATCCAGATTGACCACCGTTTGCATTATATTTGATGTAAATTTGGAAGGCATTCTAGAGGCTTCCATGATTTTGTATGGTTTATTTAATTTTAAATCACAAATTTTCTTCCAGGTTCTATTACCGCGTGAATTTAATTGAGCTAGTGCGGAATTATTATTATTATTTCCCTGATTTGATGAAGAAGACATTTTATTTTATTAATTTATCACAAAAAATGTAATACTTACAAAAAATAAGATTATTTATTTTTTTTAGACATTGGGACATGAGTGTCAACTTTAGACGATGCTAATGCAATGTAATGTTTAACTGGAATAATAGGGTTTATATATAAAATTCTTATTGCATAGTGCAAACTCGTTTCCTACGGAAAATATTATAGTAATAATATTTAAACATATACCTAACTTTTATCTACATAAAACACATTCACCACAAATTTCCTATCAAAAAAATATTATAAATCACATACCTAACCCTTATCTACGTAAACACTTTAATACATTCACCACAAATTTCCGGTCAAATTACAGATTTCCTATTATCAATTATTACAATAGTAAATACACTTATCATCGGTAACAGGATGCAACGTAAACACTCATTAGTTTCATGTTAAAAAATATTACAAAAAATTATCTTTTTTCGGTATACTAGCTAAACATTCAGCATCAGAAACCTCATGATTTTTCAGCTTATTCATTTGATCATCTAACCAATATTGCACACTTTTAAGTACATCTTCAAATCTCTGACATGTTTCACTCAAAGACGTTTCACTCATTGCTGTTTGTGTTGTTGTTAATGGAATTATTGTTGATGTTGTTGTTTCAACACTCATCTCCTTCGTAACCTTTTCACCTGCTTCGCTTCTAGATTCATTTGCTTCGCTTTTAGATTTATGATGATGATTACGACGAGCACCACCATCACCACCACTTCTAGGTAATGATACTACAATTTCCAAACCCAGTTCGTCTGTGTATGTCTGCATAAACATATCAGATGACCAAGATTGATATAAAGTATTATTCATACCATGGCTTCGTCTTACACGGTGATTTAGAAACTTTATGATTTCCACTTTATACAGTAACAACATATTATCATCACTACATAAACGTAAATTTAACCCTCTTTTTTGCCTCTTTTTTGTCTGTAACAAGCAGTATGCTTGTTACAGACACATCATATGTGTTATCTTCTTCTTCTTCATTTTCAAAGAAAAGTTTCAGTCAATGTGTTGAGGAATATCTTAACAGACAGTTAAGTATTTCTTGAACTTAGAAATTTAAAATACAATAAAAGAGTAGTATCATTTTTTGTGGCGTCGAACATATGGTGTTTCTGGCACAGTAAGGGGGGCAACTGAGCTTTTCGGTACACATTATTATTTGAAGGTTCAAATAATAATGTGTTTATTTATTTTAAACTTTTAGATTATATTGGCATTATTTTGGTTTTGATTTTGGCAGGATTTGTCAGTTTTCTTATCTTTAAAAAAATAAAATTCTGGCACATCCTGTTGTGGATACACCGTGCGCACAGTGGGAAGCATTATGTTTTCTAACACTTCTTTATATGTTTGGCCATTCGCCCTCCCCGGTATAAAAGTTAGCTCGCCTGGTCCAGCAGCACTCATCCAACCCCACATATTTACTATAATTCTCCCAGACTCTACATTTGAAATCACATTTCGAGGCTCGTATCTTGTATTATCTATACGCCATAAATTCCGACGACCTTGTTGGCTTGATTTAAAACATTTTTCATCGGGAAATATGGCGCAAGAAAAATCGGAAGTCCCTGTTATCACGTGCGAATCGCAAGCGAGCATCTTTTTGCTCCTGTGTCAAAAGAATTTTTTTGCAGGTCGTCTATGATGGACTCCAGCGCGATGCAATTCATTGCGTATAGTTTGCATAGATACGTCATACTCCTCTGCAAAGCTCCTAGTGGGTGTGAATGGGTTCACTTGATATGTTTCTATCATATTATTCAATTGAATAGAATTTATCGCCCTGGTCCGAGGTGCACGCTCGTGTTCTATTAGTCCTCCTTCTTCATCATATCTCCGCACCCAACGGCGCACCGTGGATCTCTGTGAAAAAATAATAATAAGCATCAATTTATCACATAATACAGAAACTAAATATAAGTAATTAGGTATTTTATTCTCAGGCACAGCCACATGAAATATTTAACACAATGCAATTATGCATAGCGAAAATTCCAACTTTGTATGAAATTTTGCGAAGCAAACTTGTGCTATATTTGAAATGAATAAGGCCGATTACGCAAAGTTAAAAAAAAATAAGCCGGCGTCGGCAACTTCAAACAAAGGGCCATTGCTTAGGGGCTAAAATATTTATTATCAAGTCATAATAGTTTGCCGTCTTTCAACGAGCCGATATTAACAAAAGAAGTAGAAAAAAATAAACTTAGTTGTCGGTTTCACATATGTATCTCAAAAATTATAAAAACATGAAGTGATAAGTATTTTTTTTGTATCCAATCTATACTAATATATAACGCTGAAGAGTTTGTTTGTTTATTTGAACGCGCTAATCCCAGGAACTACTGGTCCGATTTGAAAAATTCTTTTTGCGTTAGATAGCCCATTAATCCAGAAAGGCTTTAGGCTATATAACATCACGCTGCGACCAATATATAATATAATAGGAGCGGAGCATAACTAACTCCACGCGAACGAAGTCGCTGGCGGCCGCTAGTCTAATATGAAAAGCTTTTACAGTCTGCCACTTCACACTGTCAGCTACTTGTTTGTCCGTGTTTTTTTTTTTACAATAACAAAGAATTTATGACACCATATTTGCTGGTAAGATAAAACATAATTATCAGTTACAAATAAATAAATAACTGAAATTAATTACGTCCTGGCGCTTTAAACAAACTGTCATATTGAGTACTAATAAGGAAGTTGTAAATATATATTAATTTGTAAATTGCAATTTATGGTAAATTTAACATTTATGCAAATTGGGATAAACAGCAATATTATACGTGCACTTTCTATCTAGAGATATCTAAAAAAAACTTGCCTGCATATTCAGTTCCACTGCAATTTGGGATATATTAAACCCCTCTCTATGCAAGACAATAATTTCGTTCCTCTCGTCTTGATTAAGGTTTCGCGTTGACATAGTCACAGTTCACATTAACAGACACAGAATCCAGGGTTCGAGCTAGTCAAATATGAGCGTTAGAGATTTTTAATAAAAAATATTTATTTCAAAAATAAACGTCTGCTCAGCATGAGCTTTACAATTATATGATTAATATTGAACAAAATAAGAACACTTAAATGTAAGTTACACATGCTTATATACTAAATGAAGGTTTGCTTGTGTGTTTGCGACTCACAAAAGGAATCTGTTAGGCAATGCTTATTGTTTTGTTTGTCACTGATTTCATCAGAATGCTTGTGTGTTTGCGACTCACAAGAGGAATATGTTAGGCAATGCTTATTGTTTTGTTTGTCACTGATTTCATTGGAATGAAACTTGAACTTAATGGCTACCCGGAGCAACTGGGTGGCATGTTATGATGTTGTGTCACTGTTACTATGCGAGGTAAGGGCTGGCTATGCATAACTCCTCCCTCCGTAAGTTCAAAATCATCATTCGAAGACAATTTATGAGGTTGATGATTTTGACTGAATTTACATCTTAATACATGTCTATAACGATACATAGTTATTATTAACATAGTAAGTAGAATAACGTAAATTACAATAGTTCCTATACTAACACTATGCACGTTCACAAAATGGTTTTCACTGTTTATCACTTCACTGTTATCCTTTAGGGCATGTGATAGAAATTGTAGATTTTCTAAGTTGATTTCATCTAAGCTGATAGTCTTGCGGGATACGTCTTGTGGTGTCACGATGCTAGGTAGATGTATGGATGGTGAGCTGCGGAAGACAACTTCTCCTGTTTGAAGACGATGTTTTCTCAGCGTCGTTGTTCCAAATTTTACTTCACAGGCATTGTTCAGGGTTAGAATGTAGGTACCCATGATGTCGTGTTGGCTCATGTCGTTGCCACAGTATTCTGTTAAAAATGTAGGGAAACCTGCGAAAATTAGCCAAGAGTCTTGTTGTATGGATTTAATTTTAACAGTTGATGCATTAACTGTTAGAGGCAGGCATGATGTTATCTTCGTAGAGAAGGTCATCAGATCTACGATGCATTTTGTTTCTTCTTCAGGAGACACGATGTCGTCGTAACAAAGGAACTTTCCTTCGTCTATTTCTCTGCAAGGCTGAGAGAGTGATACTATTTTCGACCCTTTCGCAAGGATATGGGAATGTTTAGGAGTTATGAGGAATGATAATTCAAGGTGGGAGTTGTACATAGGAAAAGGGTGTAAGGTGTAGTAGTTATAGACATCTGCTTGGACTGTTGGTACGGACATAATAAAAGTTATTTGTTTGCCCTTTACATAAGCTTTTATATCAATACAATGTTCTATGTTAACTAAATTTCCGATGGTTACAGGGAATGCTAACTTATCTATTTTCTCAATGTCTCTAAGAATGTTAAATAGTTCGGATGTATTCAGTATAGACTGATGTAATACATTCACTCTACTGAATGCTACTGCTGTCTCCACTTCATCTAAGCGGGTTAATAATATTTGAAAATTATGAATTAACATGTCATATGTATTTATAATCAGGTTTTTACTCCTTTGAAATTTGGTGTTATTTAAAATTTCTTCTATTTCCTTAATAGTTTTGTCTAGTATGATAAAGTTGTTTCTTGTTGAATTTGTAAAGTTATTAAATGTATCAATTATTTCGGAAATTAAAGTAATTTTGTTCATCGTTACATTTTGTTGTGATTGTAGACTGTTTATTAAGTTATCGTATCTAGTAGCATCATCGTTGTCTAAATTTCCAGTAATTGCTTTAATCATTGATCCAATTGGATTGATAAGTCCCCTTTTAATCCTTATGTTTGGAATTAACTGATAGTATCGTTCTATAGTTATGTTCATTATATATTGGGTTTGCAATTCAGCATCAACAAGGCTACCGTCTAAAATGTATGTATCTAATTTATCCTTCATATAATTGGTTATATCGTAATACTTTCCTATGTTGTACTCTAAATTCTTATGAACTAAATTTAAGTCTAATATCTTAATTATATTCCAGTTATAGAGGCTTAGCGAAGCTTGGCCTTCTTTAACAGGGAGTATTCCTGGATTATCTTCAATCCTTTGAAGCTGAAGGGCCAGGTTCAGGGTCGCTTGCATCACTATCACGAGGGCGAACCTGTGGAGGACGCTTTATGTCTTTAATTGGTATTTTCTTTATTTTGCGGGCTTTATTTGCTACTGTTACGGTATTTCTATTAACTTTATCTACTATTGTTGCCTTTTGGTATCTAGGCTTATCTTTACTACGTCTTGTATTAACTCCTTTCATGTAAATGTTGTCGCCTGTCTTGATGTCAAATTGTTTTTCTCCTCCGCGTTTCTCTATTATTTTTTCTTTAGATTGTAGCATTTTATTTGTTAAATAGTTATAGAGGTATTTGGTACGTTTAATGTGATCGGTTACTAATTGTTGCGTATAATTTTTATCAAAGTTTACTGCAAAAATGCTCGAAGCGTCAGTATGTCCAAAGACTACTTCAAATGGAGTTAAACCAGTAGTTGAATGGATGGATTGGTTATATGACATGACAGCGTAAGTCATGACAGATGCGGCGTCGGTAATCTTTCTTTCATATTTTGCTAGTCTATAAATTTCTATGATAGTTGAATGGAATCTTTCGACAAGTCCCATAGAATTTGGGTTATGTGGTGTACTTATGTGTAGATCTATTTTATAAAAGTTTAACATTTCTTTTAAGAGGTTATTATTAAATTCAGATCCAGGATCGGCACTGATCTTTTGAGGGACACCATAATTAGAAAAATATTTTAATAGTGCTCTAATAACTTCTGGTGTGGACCTGTTTGATATTTCAATCGCTTGTCCTAGTTTACTAAATGCGTCTATAATAGTAAGGAAATAGGTTCCTTCTATAGAAAATATATCCATAAAAATTTCTTGAAAAGGTTTATTTTGTGTTTGAGTTAATTGCAGTTCAGGTTTTAAAGATTTTCTATCGTATTTCATTTGTTTGCACAGATCACAAGAGTTAATTATACTGGCTACGGTTTGTTCTAAGCTATTCCAATAATATGTTCTTTTTAAATGGGCTATGGTTTCTTTGATACCACGATGACATGTTTTTCCGATATGATATTTCGTTATTATTTCTCGTTGTTCGTTTTCGTCTTCTACATAAATAACTCTTTCAGTGCACTCATAAATGCTTATTGCGTCTTTTTTAAAGAGATTTATTATTATTTTTGAAAACTGTTGTCGATGGCGTTGGTCTTCAAAATAAATATAATATTTAATTTTCGGACGGATATATTTTTTTAAGAAATCCTTGATTAAATCCGGTTTGTCTATTGGTATGTGTACTTCAAATACTTTCTGTTTATTTCTGGATAAATTTTTAACACTATACTCATTTTTATACCAAGTATATACTAGTATTTGATTCGGTTTCGTATCTATGGCTTCCTTTAATATCGGAATATCAGAGGAATCAGTGTTTTCTTCTGAATGAACTGTTGCTAAGGAAGGAGATTCTGCTCTTTCCGAGGCTGTAACTGTTTCACTACCTATCGATGGAATCGAATAAGGTGATCTAGGTCTATCTTTAGAAATGCTGGATGGAACTGTAATATTATCATCTTCATCTGATGAGATGACAATGGTTTTTGAACTATCGGTATTGACTATCATTGATACATCATCTAAAGCGTTAACTTTTATTCTGGACAGTGCATCTGCATTACCGTTTTGTTTACCGGGTTTGTACTTAATTTCGTAATCGAATTCAGAAAGTCTAAGTCTCCATCTGTTGAGTCTACTTCCGGGCTCTTTTATAGAATTTAACCAAACTAATGGTCTATGATCACTTAAAATAGTAAATTTTTTACCATACAGGTAGGGTCTAAAATGTTTACATGCCCAAACAACTGCTAATAGTTCCTTTTCTATGGCACTATAGCGCGTTTCGGCATCGTTGAGAGTTCTACTCGCGAAAGCTATTGGTTTGTCACTGCCAACGGGACCTTGAGATAGGACCGCTCCTAGTGCAAAGTTAGATGCATCTGTTGTTAAGAGGAAAGGCTTGTCAAAGTCTGGAAATTGTAATAATGGTGCATTGGTTAATAACTCCTTGCACTTTTCGAATGCATTTATGTATTCCTTAGTTATTATAACTTTATTTTTCTTTTTAAGGCAGTTAGTTAAGGGTTGTGTTATTTTAGAGAAGTCTTTAATGAATTTACGGTAGTATCCTACTAAACCTAGGAAACTTTTTATTTCCGTTGGTGTTCTAGGCAAAGGGAATTTTAAAACTGCTTCAATTTTGTCGTTATTTGGTTTAAGACCATCCTTTGTTATTGTATGTCCTAGATATAACACTTCCTTTTTTAGGAATTCGCATTTATCTAGAGTGGCTTTAAGATTTGTTTGTCTAAGTCTATCAAATATTTTCCTGAGCTTATCTATGTGTTCTTGAAGGCTGGTTGAATACACAATTATATCATCTAAATATACTAGACAATGTATGCCTTGTAGTCCGCGGAGCACATTGTCCATTGCACGTTGGAAAGTTGCTGGGGCTGTCTTTAAGCCAAAGGGCATTCGAGTAAACTCATAATGTCCTGATTGTGTTGTAAATGCAGTTTTAGGTTGATCATCCTTTTCGACCTCCAATTGATGATAACCGCTAGCTAGGTCTATTGTAGAAAAGTAAGAGGCTTTTCCTAACCTATCAAACAAATCTGTTATATTGGGTAATGGATATTTGTCGTCTATTGTTATTTCGTTGAGTCTCCTATAATCTATGACCATTCTAAATTTTTGTTCACCCGAGGAGTCCATTTTCTTAGGGACTAGATGAACCGGGGCACTCCAAGGTGAGTGTGATTCTGTTATGATATTATTTTTTAATAGTTTATCAACTTGTTTCTGTATTTCTTGGTTTTGGCTAATAGGGTGTCTATATGGGCGTATGTATATTGGATCTTCATTCTTAGTGCGGATTTTATGTTTGACCTGGTTTGTAAAAGATAGTGGTACTTGTTCGCAGTGGAAGATGTCCTTATATTCTGCACACAAGTTTGATATTAAAGATTTTTCTTCTATATTGAGGTGATCAAGCCGTAATTTACTTAAGTTTTCTTTAAGTAATCTGTCAATATTTAAATTATTGTCTAATTTATTTACTATGCAACTATTTGGTAATTCTTGTTCTATATTAAATACAGTAAATGGCTTTTCAAATGTTATAGACATTTCAGTATCAGTGGTGTTCTGAATGACTGTTTGAGCTAAAGAGTCTACGCAGTTGACTAAGGCATCAGGCATGCGAACTCCTGGACAGAATTCGACGTGGTTTAAGATTGCAGTGCCATTGTCTAACATTGTTGGTACCTTTACGCGTGTTTCTGATCTAGGTGGTATTATTATCTGGTAAAATGGATTATATAAAATTGGGATGTCGGTAGTACTTGTCCTCAATACCTGATTCTTCATATCTATATTAGCTTCCAACCTTTTTAATAAGTCTGAGCCAATAAGACCGTTATATTGTTGATCTACTGTGTAAATATAGAACTTGTGATAGATATCTGCATTGAATGTATCTGTTAAAGGGATGTATGCAACTTCGCTATGCTTGCTACGTCCGTGAGTACTAATGACTTCGAATGGTTCTACATCTATATAGTACTTAAAGAATTGGTCGGCTAGTTCTTCGTTAATAAATGACCGTGAACTTCCTGTATCTATTAGAAAAATTGCATCTATCTCCGGTAAATAAATATGTGGTAGTCTAAGACCATTATAGTTTAATTGTATTATTTCGGCTGGTCCGTTACAGAGGCTTCTGTTGGAAAATTTTCATTTTCTGATTCGTTTTGTACGCAGTTTAGTTGGTTATTATCTTCCTCTGGGATTGCTACACACTGATTATCTTCGCAAGAACATAGTTGTTCATAATTAACGTCACAATTAATGGATTCGTCCAACATATTATTTTGTACCGTTCTCATGGAAACGTCGGTGTTTTGTCTGGGTGGTTGGTTGTTTACACCAAAACGAAATTGTTGGTTTGGATTGGCTTTGAAAAAACCTGAATTTTTATAATTATTCATTGTCCATGGAAGTTGTTGTGGTTGGTGAGGAATCTGGGATTTTTGATTCTGATTCTGTGTATGTGGTTTAGGTGCTTGCGGATGAATACCACATCTTTGATTACCATGATTATGGTTCGGGGTAAAGTTTGGTTTAAAAGGTTGTTGCGAATTATTGTTTGTTGGAATACCGAACTTATGTTGAATTGGTGCCGTAAAGTTGGGTCTAGGGTTGTTTAAACTGGGATTATTATTGTTAGAGTTTGTTTTATTTTTATTTCGGGAGTTATATCGGGTTTGGAAATTAACTTCCTCGATAACAACACTTAATGCGGATTCTAATGTATTACATTTATTTAATCTAACAAATTTTATCAAATCTTCCAGTAAGTTGTATAGAAAGACGTTGAGAGCTGTGTTATTATATATAATATATTTAGCTGCTTTTATACCTTCGTCAGTTAAAAGGTTTACTTTAGAAATTAGCGAGCTTCTTACGTTCTGTATACGGTGGCAAAAGTCTATATAAGATTCACCATGTTTAATTTTAAGGTTTTCTAATTCTATGCTTATACATGCTTCTGATCTAGGGTCACCAAAATGTTGAACAAAGAGTTCTTTTAGATCTTCCCAAGTGGTAATATTCTCGCGTTCACTTATTAAAACGGCGGCTCTTCCTACTAACCTACTTGTTATACAGTGAAATAAATAATTTTGTTGAGCTGGATTGTTCTCCCCTCTGAAACTTCTAATAACATATTCACATTTAGAAATAAAAAGGTTTAATAACTTATCATCACCATCGAATCTGTTAATGATGCTTTGGATTTCCTTTGGGATAAGTTGAATATTCATTTTGTTAATATTTAAGGCAAACAATTAACGTATTTGGCGATTTTAGTCCAAATTACGCGACTTAATCTAAAAATGTAAAAATCACTAATGTTCGAGTAATTTTCACAAAGTAACAGATTGGCAATGTAAGTCCAATTTGTTATATTAAAACTAAATCTAGATTTGACAATTTTTGACCAAAAATAGATGAGTTACGTTATCGGCGATGTCTAGTCCAATAAATCGTAAGGAATATAGACAAGGGATGGGAGACAGTGCGAATAAGGGTCTACTCACAGTTTGCTCGATCCCATGCCGGTTCTTGTTCTGCTGCTGCTGCTGAGCTTGCGCCTTTTGACGAATTTATTTGTTAGGTTCTTTACAGACTAGAAGTCTATGCGACTAGGATGACGTTACGACCGATTTTTGTGTCTATTAACGATCACTTGTACGCGACTTGCTAATCCTACCGGCTGCGCCAGTCAAATATGAGCGTTAGAGATTTTTAATAAAAAAATATTTATTTCAAAAATAAACGTCTGCTCAGCATGAGCTTTACAATTATATGATTAATATTGAACAAAATAAGAACACTTAAATGTAAGTTACACATGCTTATATACTAAATGAAGGTTTGCTTGTGTGTTTGCGACTCACAAAAGGAATCTGTTAGGCAATGCTTATTGTTTTGTTTGTCACTGATTTCATCAGAATGCTTGTGTGTTTGCGACACTCAAGAGGAATCTGTTAGGCAATGCTTATTGTTTTGTTTGTCACTGATTTCATCGGAATGAAACTTGAACTTAATGGCTACCCGGAGCAACTGGGTGGCATGTTATGATGTTGTGTCACTGTTACTATGCGAGGTAAGGGCTGGCTATGCATAACTAGCTAGGGTCAACAAAAGGCTTTCGATCACAGTCCGGTATACAAGCAAAGGGTCACAGTTGGGCAGGCAATCAGTCCGATGTTTATACAAGTCGTAGAAAATGCGAAATTGATGCAAATTGCTACTGGCTTATAATTTTTGTTATTATTTTGTGGCACGCCCTGCACTCACACAAATAGATATTGGCTCTCATTGGCCGGAAGAAGGAGGGGGCGGGATTTCTCACTAGCTGCGCCTTCGCACGAAATTTTTCTTAAATGGGCATGCTTAACTTTTGCAGACTGTACGTATCAGCAAGTATAAATCTACATTTTCCAAAGGCTACACTGGAAACTGGAGTTCGGAAATTTTTCAAATAGTCAAAGTAAATAACACCAATCCGGTGACCTATCAGTTACAAGATGAAGAGAAGAAACCAATCTTGGGACGATTTTATGAATATGAACTGCAAAAGGTTAAATATCCTGATGTTTATTTGGTGGAAAAAGTGTTGAAGAGGAAAGGTGATAGAGTTCTAGTTAAGTGGTTTGGTTTAAATTTAACTAGTTGGATAAATAAAGAAAACAAAATAAATTAAATTATGTTTTATTGATTATTATTACTAAATGAGTACATATTCTTATTACTATATGGATGCAATGCACTAACATTGATGGTTCTCTAGCCATTTTGCAAAAACTTGCACCTCAACACCACTACAGTGGCAGGTGCGAGGTGGCTTACCTGTAAAGGCAACGTGTCTATCACAATTAGTAATCAACAAATTATTGAATTTAATATTTTTTAAAATTATCTCAAATTTAGGACATCCTAACGATTCTAGATTAATTGATTTTAAATTAAAATTATCTAATAATTTTTTTTCTACAATTCCTCCCTTGTATGCCCATATGTATGATTTATTCGGATCAAGGTTGTTTAATTTTTCTATAAAATCTGTATAAGAGATGTCGGTTTGATGATTTCTTAACAGCATTCCATGGCAATTTTTTATTGCGAATGCTATTGTTTTATCCCTCATCCCTCTGTCTAAAACCCATTGAGAGAGTTTTAAATGGTATAAATAAAGCTTCATATACCAAATATCATATATAGCTATTTCCTTATAAAACATTTGTTTTTTTTCTAACATATAACCATCAATGTCAATAATATACCTTATGTTTTTTTTAGAATCCATATTATATCTATAACAATCGTAAAAGCACAAGAATCAAAATAATCGCAAATAGCACAAGAATCAAATAGCACGAGAATCATGTCCATAATACATTTGGAAAACCACAGTCGCATACAGCAGCAATTATACAATCTAGTAAAATGTCTGCATATTTTTCACTAAACACACTATTATGTTCAAAATAATCTGATGGTACTTTACCCAACAAATCGAGCCACTCATTCACTTCCACATTTATATCACCCGCGGTATCCTCTAAATATGATGAAACCTCGCTCCAGATAAGTGTTAGACGGGTTAGTTCCGTATTATCCAAATCACGTACGTATACATTATGAAGGTAACGATTCACATCCCCATTTAATTTGACCAGTGGTATAGGTATTGTCCAATGTCGAAGTAACCTGTTTGATGATAAAAATGTTAGCAAATGCTTCTTATAAGACATCATCATCACAATTGTTTATCAGTCTCTGCAACATAGAAAAAAAAAACACGTTATCCTAACTTACAGATTAGTCGTCCATTGAGAAGTTGATGATCCAGCTACTACCGCTTGGTCCTTTGTTAATAAGATTGGTGGCACCACTATTTAATTGCATCAACAGATCTTCATTTATATCATTGAATCTGGATGGTAGTGTTAAGATAAACCCATTATCCAGATTGACCACCGTTTGCATTATATTTGATGTAAATTTGGAAGGCATTCTAGAGGCTTCCATGATTTTGTATGGTTTATTTAATTTTAAATCACAAATTTTCTTCCAGGTTCTATTACCGCGTGAATTTAATTGAGCTAGTGCGGAATTATTATTATTATTTCCCTGATTTGATGAAGAAGACATTTTATTTTATTAATTTATCACAAAAAATGTAATACTTACAAAAAATAAGATTATTTATTTTTTTTAGACATTGGGACATGAGTGTCAACTTTAGACGATGCTAATGCAATGTAATGTTTAACTGGAATAATAGGGTTTATATATAAAATTCTTATTGCATAGTGCAAACTCGTTTCCTACGGAAAATATTATAGTAATAATATTTAAACATATACCTAACTTTTATCTACATAAAACACATTCACCACAAATTTCCTATCAAAAAAATATTATAAATCACATACCTAACCCTTATCTACGTAAACACTTTAATACATTCACCACAAATTTCCGGTCAAATTACAGATTTCCTATTATCAATTATTACAATAGTAAATACACTTATCATCGGTAACAGGATGCAACGTAAACACTCATTAGTTTCATGTTAAAAAATATTACAAAAAATTATCTTTTTTCGGTATACTAGCTAAACATTCAGCATCAGAAACCTCATGATTTTTCAGCTTATTCATTTGATCATCTAACCAATATTGCACACTTTTAAGTACAACTTCAAATCTCTGACATGTTTCACTCAAAGACGTTTCACTCATTGCTGTTTGTGTTGTTGTTAATGGAATTATTGTTGATGTTGTTGTTTCAACACTCATCTCCTTCGTAACCTTTTCACCTGCTTCGCTTCTAGATTCATTTGCTTCGCTTTTAGATTTATGATGATGATTACGACGAGCACCACCATCACCACCACTTCTAGGTAATGATACTACAATTTCCAAACCCAGTTCGTCTGTGTATGTCTGCTTAAACATATCAGATGACCAAGATTGATATAAAGTATTATTCATACCATGGCTTCGTCTTACACGGTGATTTAGAAACTTTATGATTTCCACTTTATACAGTAACAACATATTATCATCACTACATAAACGTAAATTTAACCCTCTTTTTTGCCTCTTTTTTGTCTGTAACAAGCAGTATGCTTGTTACAGACACATCATATGTGTTATCTTCTTCTTCTTCATTTTCAAAGAAAAGTTTCAGTCAATGTGTTGAGGAATATCTTAACAGACAGTTAAGTATTTCTTGAACTTAGAAATTTAAAATACAATAAAAGAGTAGTATCATTTTTTGTGGCGTCGAACAAATGGTGTTTCTGGCACAGTAAGGGGGGCAACTGAGCTTTTCGGTACACATTATTATTTGAAGGTTCAAATAATAATGTGTTTATTTATTTTAAACTTTTAGATTATATTGGCATTATTTTGGTTTTGATTTTGGCAGGATTTGTCAGTTTTCTTATCTTTAAAAAAATAAAATTCTGGCACATCCTGTTGTGGATACACCGTGCGCACAGTGGGAAGCATTATGTTTTCTAACACTTCTTTATATGTTTGGCCATTCGCCCTCCCCGGTATAAAAGTTAGCTCGCCTGGTCCAGCAGCACTCATCCAACCCCACATATTTACTATAATTCTCCCAGACTCTACATTTGAAATCACATTTCGAGGCTCGTATCTTGTATTATCTATACGCCATAAATTCCGACGACCTTGTTGGCTTGATTTAAAACATTTTTCATCGGGAAATATGGCGCAAGAAAAATCGGAAGTCCCTGTTATCACGTGCGAATCGCAAGCGAGCATCTTTTTGCTCCTGTGTCAAAAGAATTTTTTTGCAGGTCGTCTATGATGGACTCCAGCGCGATGCAATTCATTGCGTATAGTTTGCATAGATACGTCATACTCCTCTGCAAAGCTCCTAGTGGGTGTGAATGGGTTCACTTGATATGTTTCTATCATATTATTCAATTGAATAGAATTTATCGCCCTGGTCCGAGGTGCACGCTCGTGTTCTATTAGTCCTCCTTCTTCATCATATCTCCGCACCCAGCGGCGCACCGTGGATCTCTGTGAAAAAATAATAATAAGCATCAATTTATCACATAATACAGAAACTAAATATAAGTAATTAGGTATTTTATTCTCAGGCACAGCCACATGAAATATTTAACACAATGCAATTATGCATAGCGAAAATTCCAACTTTGTATGAAATTTTGCGAAGCAAACTTGTGCTATATTTGAAATGAATAAGGCCGATTACGCAAAGTTAAAAAAAAATAAGCCGGCGTCGGCAACTTCAAACAAAGGGCCATTGCTTAGGGGCTAAAATATTTATTATCAAGTCATAATAGTTTGCCGTCTTTCAACGAGCCGATATTAACAAAAGAAGTAGAAAAAAATAAACTTAGTTGTCGGTTTCACATATGTATCTCAAAAATTATAAAAACATGAAGTGATAAGTATTTTTTTTGTATCCAATCTATACTAATATATAACGCTGAAGAGTTTGTTTGTTTATTTGAACGCGCTAATCCCAGGAACTACTGGTCCGATTTGAAAAATTCTTTTTGCGTTAGATAGCCCATTAATCCAGAAAGGCTTTAGGCTATATAACATCACGCTGCGACCAATATATAATATAATAGGAGCGGAGCATAACTAACTCCACGCGAACGAAGTCGCTGGCGGCCGCTAGTCTAATATGAAAAGCTTTTACAGTCTGCCACTTCACACTGTCAGCTACTTGTTTGTCCGTGTTTTTTTTTTTACAATAACAAAGAATTTATGACACCATATTTGCTGGTAAGATAAAACATAATTATCAGTTACAAATAAATAAATAACTGAAATTAATTACGTCCTGGCGCTTTAAACAAACTGTCATATTGAGTACTAATAAGGAAGTTGTAAATATATATTAATTTGTAAATTGCAATTTATGGTAAATTTAACATTTATGCAAATTGGGATAAACAGCAATATTATACGTGCACTTTCTATCTAGAGATATCTAAAAAAAACTTGCCTGCATATTCAGTTCCACTGCAATTTGGGATATATTAAACCCCTCTCTATGCAAGACAATAATTTCGTTCCTCTCGTCTTGATTAAGGTTTCGCGTTGACATAGTCACAGTTCACATTAACAGACACAGAATCCAGGGTTCGAGCTAGGGTCAACAAAAGGCTTTCGATCACAGTCCGGTATACAAGCAAAGGGTCACAGTTGGGCAGGCAATCAGTCCGATGTTTATACAAGTCGTAAAAAATGCGATGAGAACGGGAAGCGTGAAATCTTAGCGGAATGCAAATTGCTACTGGCTTATAATTTTTGTTATTATTTTGTGGCACGCCCTGCACTCACACAAATAGATATTGGCTCTCATTGGCCGGAAGAAGAAGGGGGCGGGATTTCTCACTAGCTGCGCCTTCGCACGAAATTTTTCTTAAATGGGCATGCTTAACTTTTGCAGACTGTACGTATCAGCAAGTATAAATCTACATTTTCCAAAGGCTACACTGGAAACTGGAGTTCGGAAATTTTTCAAATAGTCAAAGTAAATAACACCAATCCGGTGACCTATCAGTTACAAGATGAAGAGAAGAAACCAATCTTGGGACGATTTTATGAATATGACCTGCAAAAGGTTAAATATCCTGATGTTTATTTGGTGGAAAAAGTGTTGAAGAGGAAAGGTGATAGAGTTCTAGTTAAGTGGTTTGGTTTAAATTTAACTAGTTGGATAAATAAAGAAAACAAAATAAATTAAATTATGTTTTATTGATTATTATTACTAAATGAGTACATATTCTTATTCTTATTAGTAAATGAGTACATATTCTTATTACTATATGGATGCAATGCACTAATATTGATGGTTCTCTAGCCATTTTGCAAAAACTTGCACCTCAACACCACTACAGTGGCAGGTGCGAGGTGGCTTACCTGTAAAGGCAACGTGTCTATCACAATTAGTAATCAACAAATTATTGAATTTAATATTTTTTAAAATTATCTCAAATTTAGGACATCCTAACGATTCTAGATTAATTGATTTTAAATTAAAATTATCTAATAATTTTTTTTCTACAATTCCTCCCTTGTATGCCCATATGTATGATTTATTCGGATCAAGGTTGTTTAATTTTTCTATAAAATCTGTATAAGAGATGTCGGTTTGATGATTTCTTAACAGCATTCCATGGCAATTTTTTATTATGAATGCTATTGTTTTATCCCTCATCCCTCTGTCTAAAACCCATTGAGAGAGTTTTAAATGGTATAAATAAAGCTTCATATACCAAATATCATATATAGCTATTTCCTTATAAAACATTTGTTTTTTTTCTAACATAAAACCATCAATGTCAATAATAAACCTTATGTTTTTTTTTTTTTTTTTAGAATCCATATTATATCTATAACAATCGTAAAAGCACAAGAATCAAAATAATCGCAAATAGCACAAGAATCAAAATAATCACAAATAGCACGAGAATCATGTAAATAATAAATTTGAAAAACCACAGTCGCTTACAGCAGCAATTATACAATCTAGTAAAATGTTTGCATATTCTTCACTAAACACACTATTATGTTCAAAATAATCTGATGGTACTTTACCCAACAAATCGAGCCACTCATTCACTTCCACATTTATATCACCCGCGGTATCCTCTAAATGTGATGAAACCTCGCTCCAGATAAGTGTTAGACGGGTTAGTTCCGTATTATCCAAATCACGTACGTATACATTATGAAGGAACCACACATCCCCATTTAATTTGACCAGTGGTATAGGTCCTGTCCAATGTCGAAGTAACCTGTTTGATGATAAAAATGTTAGCAAATGCTTCTTATAAGACATCATCATCACAATTGTTTATCAGTCTCTGCAACATAGAAAAAAAACACGTTATCCTAACTTACAGATTAGTCGTCCATTGAGTAGTTGATGATCCAGCTACTACCGCTTGGTCCTTTGTTAATAAGATTGGTGGCACCACTATTTAATTGCATCAACAGATCTTCATTTATATCATTGAATCTGGATGGTAGTGTTAAGATAAACCCATTATCCAGATTGACCACCGTTTGCATTATATTTGATGTAAATTTGGAAGGCATTCTAGAGGCTTCCATGATTTTGTATGGTTTATTTAATTTTAAATCACAAATTTTCTTCCAGGTTCTATTACCGCGTGAATTTAATTGAGCTAGTGCGGAATTATTATTATTATTTCCCTGATTTGATGAAGAAGACATTTTATTTTATTAATTTATCACAAAAAATGTAATACTTACAAAAAATAAGATTATTTATTTTTTTTAGACATTGGGACATGAGTGTCAACTTTAGACGATGCTAATGCAATGTAATGTTTAACTGGAATAATAGGGTTTATATATAAAATTCTTATTGCATAGTGCAAACTCGTTTCCTACGGAAAATATTATAGTAATAATATTTAAACATATACCTAACTTTTATCTACATAAAACACATTCACCACAAATTTCCTATCAAAAAAATATTATAAATCACATACCTAACCCTTATCTACGTAAACACTTTAATACATTCACCACAAATTTCCGGTCAAATTACAGATTTCCTATTATCAATTATTACAATAGTAAATACACTTATCATCGGTAACAGGATGCAACGTAAACACTCATTAGTTTCATGTTAAAAAATATTACAAAAAATTATCTTTTTTCGGTATACTAGCTAAACATTCAGCATCAGAAACCTCATGATTTTTCAGCTTATTCATTTGATCATCTAACCAATATTGCACACTTTTAAGTACAACTTCAAATCTCTGACATGTTTCACTCAAAGACGTTTCACTCATTGCTGTTTGTGTTGTTGTTAATGGAATTATTGTTGATGTTGTTGTTTCAACACTCATCTCCTTCGTAACCTTTTCACCTGCTTCGCTTCTAGATTCATTTGCTTCGCTTTTAGATTTATGATGATGATTACGACGAGCACCACCATCACCACCACTTCTAGGTAATGATACTACAATTTCCAAACCCAGTTCGTCTGTGTATGTCTGCTTAAACATATCAGATGACCAAGATTGATATAAAGTATTATTCATACCATGGCTTCGTCTTACACGGTGATTTAGAAACTTTATGATTTCCACTTTATACAGTAACAACATATTATCATCACTACATAAACGTAAATTTAACCCTCTTTTTTGCATACTGCTTGTTACAGACACATCATATGTGTTATCTTCTTCTTCTTTATTTTCAAAGAAAAGTTTCGCTAACTAATTTTTCATTAAATTTCCTTCTTCATTAAATAGCTGCACCTTTTTCAGATTCCACACTTGATTATTACTACACAAATCATACAAATCGTCTCTTAAGGATTTTGTAATGTTTCTTATCACCACTTTATTATTATTAGAACCATTGTCTCTTTGTAAATGTAACATCACCACCCACGGTAACAAAGTTGAGAAAAGCATTATGAGCGTCTACTATAATACCTACTCGACTCGAAATGCATAATATTATTGTGAAATAAACTCTTTTATACCCTATCCTTACCTACTGTATGTGTGTGTCATCGTATCAGTGAATGTTTCAATATAACTTGTTTTGTTCTATTATTTATCTCCGAGTCGCACACATTGCGAATGATACAGATTTCCTATCATCAATTATTGTAAAATACACTTATCATTGGTAACAGGATGCCATGTTACATGTATTTGTACATCTAATAAAATATATATAATTTAATAATAATAATAATAATTTGCAAGAATGTAGGTGTACAATAATAGTATGTTGTTCATAAAAATAAAAGTAGGCCCCTTTACATTCTACCATTAGATGTGGTGTGCAAATATTAAAATTTATCTAATTACAATGTTAAAGTCATCCCATTATATATTACGTATTAATGTCAATTTATAAAATGTCCATGATTTTTATTACAATGTCAAAAAATAAATAAAAACTATAGATATAATTACATCAATAAATACAATAATCCTAATTCAATGTCATCATTCAATAATATAATTAATGTCACAATTTCTAATGATAATAATAAATACATTACATAAAATAGTCAAACAAAATCTTTTTCCAACAAAAAGTCTGCAACACTATAATAAGCCTTGTCTACTAAAAAATTACGAAGTCTTTTCTTGAACAATGACAAAGTACAATCCTTCCAACTACTAGGTATTTTATTATAAATCAACGGTGCCATGCAGCAGACACCCTTGCGCATCAGAGTTGTTCTAGCACCAGGGATACATAGACTGCTATTGTCACGCCTATTCCTTGGGAATGCATCAGCCATTCGTGTGAAGCGATCTGGGTTTAATTTTACGAACACTGCCATTTCTAAAATATACAAACTTGGGAGGGTTAATAATTTATATTGTTTAAAATATGTCACGCAGCTGTCAGTAGTTTTTAATTTAAAAATAGATCGTATGCATCTTTTTTGGGCCTTAAATGCAGTTTCTTTTTCTGTTGAATTGCCCCAAAAGATAACTCCGTATCGCAGATGGCATTCAACAATACCATAGTATGCAGCAAGGCATGCATCCAGATTTACAATCGCAGACAAGGTATATAGAGCATATGCAGATGAACTTAGTTTTTTGCAAAGCAACTCAATGTGCTGTTTCCAGCTAAGTTTTTTATCTATTTCTAGCCCTAGAAATTTAGTACTAACGACCTCGTTAATTTTATTACCGTTATATTGCGTGCGTTGATTACGTATTCTAAAATTCATTATTTTAGTTTTGTCAATGTTAATCATTAAATTATTTATTTCAAGCCAGTCTATTATTGATAATATTGTTTGGTTAATGTCAGATTCTAAGTCAATTATTTTATCATTAGTAAATAAAACAGTGCTATCATCAGCAAATAGTGTAACGTCATGATTTGTGACCGAAGGCATGTCATTTATATAAATAAGGAAAAATAAAGGACCTACGATGGTTCCTTGAGGAACGCCGAATTTAGAAGTTCCAGATTCAGAAATGTATATTTCTTCCGTTTTTGTAATGGGGTTTAATCTCCTTACTTCTGTGAGTTGTTGTCTGTTGCTAAGATATGATTCTATGAGTTTGTACACATTACCCCTCACACCATATGCATACATCTTTCTCAGGAGGATTTTGTGGTCGACACGGTCGAAAGCCTTTGACATGTCCATGTATAAGGCGACAGCCGGCAGTCCTTTATCCAAGTTAGTCATTACCTTTTTTAAAAAGTTGTATATTTCCATATTTATAGACTTGCTCTTTCTGTAACCATACTGACTGGACGTAAGAATATTATGTTTTTCAAAGAAACTATAGAGACAATTAAACATCACCTTTTCTACAATTTTTGCAAAAATGGGTATTAGTGCTATTGGCCTATAGTTGCTCATGTCAGTGTTTTCTCCTTTTTTAAATACTGGCTTTATAACAGATATTTTTAGTTTGTCTGGAAAAGTGCCTTGTTCTATACATAAATTTATAATGAAACTTAACGGTTCAGATATTATGTGAGCTGCATCTTTGGCAATCATGGTCATAATACTGTCATAACCGGTACTGGTTTTATTTTTTAGGTCCATTATTATTTTATTAATGTCATCAGGGATAGTCGGTGTCATAAAAATTGAATTAGAATTATATGTCAGATTATTAGAGGATTTTTGGGGTAAACTAGTATTATTGTCATTAATGTCAAGAAAAAAGTTATTAAATGAATTCGCAATGTCTTGGAATCCCCAAGACATTGCGAATTCATTTAATAACTTTTTTATAATAATGTCATTTTTAATTAAAAGATTTACGCCCTCATTTGGGTATTTAGATTTAGATTTTATCTCATTTATTACTTTCCAAGTAGCTTTATTCTTGTTTGTGGCCGATTTTACAAAGTAATCGTTTTGAGATTTTTTTGTCAATCTGATTATAGTTTTATATCTCTTTGCATATGTTTTGAAAGCAGTTTTGGTGGTTTGGTTGGGATTATTCCTGTATTGCCACAGTAATTGGCATTTACGTTTACTGCATATTCTTAAGCCACGTGAGATCCATTTCGGCCTAGATCTGTTATATATTTTGACTTTCTGTAAGGGAAAACAGATCGTACAACATAATAAAGTTATCGTAGAATGTGTTGTATGCTTTGTTCGCATCCGTGCAACTATAAATGTCGTTGTTTGTTAGTTGTTTTAAATATTTTATGAAGATTGTTCTATTTTCATGAGAGTAATTCCGTTTTAATATATACCAAAATTTTAAAGTACAGGTCTTTTTGACCGGAATCTTAATTATTTGCGCATTGTGGTCTGATAGCGCCAATTCCTTGATAGTACCTTTGCAAATTCCTATATTAAGGGCTATGTTGTCTATGCATGTCTTACTAGCAAACCGTGTTACTTGGTTGAATTTTAATTTCAAATTATATCTAGTTAATAATTCTATAAAATCAATGGAATGTTTTGTATTTTTCAAGGCATCTATGTTGAAATCACCGCTTATTACTATTTTTTTCCCGTTTGAGCATAAGTTATTTAATATGTTTTCGAGAATCACGAAGAAACTGTTTATAGAGCCAACGGAGTTGTTTGGCGGCCTATATATACATAAAACAATTATTTGATGTTCAAATAACTCGATTGCAGAACATTCCATTGTGTTACTGATTGATATTTTTGTGATTTTTTGAAGAATTCTGTATTTAATGTTATTTTTAATTAATATACAGGACCCTCCGTGTCTGCTATCTCTCATATAATAAGACACAAGTTGAAAATTTGGAATTGCGAGATATACCTCATCACCATCCTTCATGTTGTGTTCAGTGATGCATAACAAGTCAAGAGGATTGTTCTGTGCAGCTAACTCGTTAATGCAAACAGATAACATATCAGCTTTATTAAGCAATCCGTTAATATTTTGATGGAGAATAGTGACAAATCTATAAACGAAATAAATCATTTGAGTGTGTGTTATCGGTGTTGATACATTCCGATTCACCGTGTTTTCAACGTTCAATCTTTGAAATGAGCAATACTTACGCGTACACGTCTTAAATCCTTATCTAGCGTGACGCGCACGTGCGCCTTATCTACACTCGATCTTTGAAACGCCAGAAACCACCATTACCTAAACCGCCGCCCCGAACCGATCACACCATACACGCAGCTCAGCTTATGCTGGCACCTCCTGTTGTTGAATTCCCAATAAATAGCTACTTGTCTACCGAACTATTTTGTTTTAGTTTTATTGTGTAGTAGTTACTGCAGATGTCTAAGAAAATTTCCTTTAATTTGGTTGTGTTGTAGATTACAGCTAGGTGATAAGTATCCACTTGGTATTGTGCTTTGGCTTCTGTTAAAAACAAAATTCCATTGTGGTTGTTAGGTATTGGTTGTATGATTGCTGTGGCAGCGACGAGTCGGAAGACCGCGACGCAGGCGTTGGCGTTCCTGAAACATTTTCAGGACGCCTTAATAAGCGGAAGTGAACTCTTGTTGTTTTTGCTTTTACGTGCTTACCTACTATTTCGGCTATTTGTTCAGGATGTATTCTGACTATTGTGTAGGGTCCTAGATATTTGGGTTCTAGTTTATTGCTTCTAGTCGTCTTTGCTATTTCTTTGTAAACGATATCGCCTACTTTGAATTGTGCTGTTTCTTTATTTTTATTGAATTATCTATTACCTGTTGTTTGCCAATTTATTATTTATAAATTTTTGTGTATTTTCCATGATCTGCTTAGGATTCCTTAGGGCCGTGTAGTTCTAATGGATTTCTACTATCTGTATGTCCGTATAGTTGTTCGAAAGGTGTGAAGCCTGTTGATGAGTGAATGGTGTTATTATACGCTTCCTTCCTTCCTCAGCCTATAGATGTCCACTGCTGGACAAAGGCCTCCCCCAAGGCTTTCCACGATGACCGGTCTTGTGCTGCCCGCATCCATCGGCTTCCCGCGACCTTCACCAGATCATCGGTCCACCTTGTTGGGGGTCTCCCTACGCTGCGTCTTCCAGTACGTGGCCGCCACTCCAGAACCTTGCTGCCCCATCGGCCATCGGTTCTACGAGCAATGTGCCCTGCCCACTGCCACTTGAGTTTGGCGACTCGCAGAGCTATGTCGGTGACTTTGGTTCTTCTGCGGATCTCCTCATTTCTGATTCGATCACGCAGAGAAACTCCTAGCATAGCTCTTTCCATTGCCCTTTGTGTGACTCTGAGCCTTCGTATGAGGGCCATTGTGAGCGACCACGTTTCAGTTCCGTAAGTCATCACTGGCAACACACACTGGTCAAAGACTTTCGTCTTGAGACACTGTGGTATCTTGGACGACGAGAAGATGTAGCGTAGCTTCCTGAACGCTGCCCAACCGAGCTGGATTCGCCGAGACACCTCTTTCTCGAAGTTGGACCTACCTAGTTGGACTTTCTGTCCCAGGTATATATACTCGTCAACAACTTCGAGTGCAGAGCAACCAACTACAATTGGAGTGGGTGCGACATGAGAGTTCGACATGATCTTCGTCTTATCCATGTTCATTTTTAGACCCACTTGTTGGGGAGCTCTGCTGAGGTCATTGAGCATTTTGCCCAAGTCTTCCAGGGTCTCAGCCATGACCACGATATCATCTGCGAAACGGAGATTAGTGATGTACTCGCTGTTGATGTTGATGCCAAGTCCTTTCCAGTCCAGGAGCTTGAAGACATCTTCCAACGCAGCAGTGAACAATTTAGGAGATATGACATCTCCTTGTCTCCCACACGCTGCAGTTGGATCGGTTTCGAGTCCTGATCCTGGAGACGGACTGACATGGTGGCGTTTTTGTACAAACACTTTATCACCTCAATGTATCGATGGTCAATTTGGCACCGCTGGAGAGACTGTAGCACCGCCCAAGTCTCAATCGAATCGAAGGCCTTCTCATAGTCCACAAACGCCAAGCATAGTGGTTTGTTATACTCCTCGGACTTCTGTATAACTTGCCGCAGCGTATGAATGTGGTCTATGGTGCTAAAGCCTTTTCGGAAGCCTGCTTGTTCGGGAGGCTGGAATTCGTCAAACCTGCGAGCGAGACGATTCGTGATGACCCTAGAAAACAGCTTGTAGACATGGCTCAGGAGGGATATCGGTCTGTAGTTTTTCAGGAGGGTATTGTCACCTTTTTTGAAAAACAAAACCACCACGCTCCTGTGCCACGCCTTAGACGTTTCGCCTTTAAGAATGACGGAATTAAATAGCTTCTGAAGCGCTTTAAGAACCGGTTTGCCACCCGCTTTCAGAAGCTCAGCCGTAATTCCATCATCTCCAGCCGCCCTATCGTTCTTGAGCTGTTTCAGGGCCATACCAATCTCGTACAGGCTGACGTCCGGGATATCGTCGGTGTAGTGTCGGGTTAGTCTGGCTCTAGGATCATTAGCCAGGCTTACAACAGGTGCGTGTGTTGATGTGTATAACTCTCCGTAGAATTTCTGGATCTCGCCCAAAAGCTCGGGCTTGGAAGTGACGATCCTACCAGCCCCAGTCTTCAGCTTCGCAAGTAGACTCTGTCCAACAGACAATTCTCGTGCGAACACTTTGGAGCCTTTGTTCCGCTCGATAGCCTCTTTAATACAATTTGTATTAAATTTGCGTATATCGCGAGTCAGAGACTTTGAGATCTGTCTGTTAAGGCATCTGATGCGCGAAGCGTCATCAGGGGATTTTAAGATCACCTCCCGTCTTTCTTCCATTAGCCGGCGGGTGGGACCGGAGATCTTCTTTTGTCTTTTTGAACGGAGGGTTTTGTAGAACTTAGACCCTTCCGTTTGGAGAGTTTCCACAAACCTGTTGTTGTAGTCGTCCACATCTACGCATTCACCGAGGCATTCGAAGCGGTTTTTGTAGTTCGATCTGAAAGCTCTCGGGGTTTTGGAGTTGTGTTGACGCTGGACGGAGCGTAGACTTCATAAGTCGAGAGCGTACGAGCCTAATGTTGAGGTTCAAGATGCCTCTAACAATACGGTGATCACTCCCGGTTTTTACCGCATGGATCACGGAGACATCGTTGAACACTTGCCTTCTCGTTGACATTATGAAGTCTATCTCGTTTTGGTCTGACCATCGGGGCTGAGCCAGGTCCACTTGCGGTGCAATGGTTTCCTGAAAAAAGAATTCATCGCAAAGAGTCCTTCCCTTTCCATGAAATCCATTAGCATCTGACCTCTGGGATTCTGATTTCCAACTCCAAATTGCCCCACTTTCGTCTCGTCCGCCTCTCGCATGCCCAGTTTTGCGTTAAAGTCCCCCATGACAACGGTGTAGTGGGTTTTGGAGGAATGTATGGCTCTACTGACGTCCTCATACATGGCCTCCACCTCATCGTCAGAGTGTTTAGACGTCGGGGCGTAGACCTGTATAACCTTTAGCGAATATCGTTTTGTTATTTTCAGTACAAGGTACGCCACCCGAGTCGAAAGGCTCCCGACTTTAACCACGTTGTTCACGAGGGACTTGTGGACAATAAACCCAACACCACCCTGGGACAGCTGGTCGCCTTCCCGGAAATAGAGCAGGTTGCCAGACTTCAGGATTATCGAGTCCTCTCCCTCTCTTCGGACTTCAGATAACCCTACAATGTCCCAGCGCAACCGGCTCAGTTCTTCCTCCAGTTCGACAATCTTCTCATCGGTCCGTAGTGTGCGCGTGTTACGTTGCCATTATACGCTATAATGGCGTATTTCATAAGATAAGTTGATTCGTCTTTGTCTGTTATTCTCTGTACTCTAATGATTTCGGCTAAAGTTGAGTGTAATCTTTCTATTGGCGAGTTTGGGTTCGGGTTGTATGGTGTCGTGAAATGTATGTATATTATGTAATGCACAGATTTCTGTAATTACTTCATTATCAAATTTTGTGTCAGAGTCTGTCGTGATTTTCTTACCTACGCCTATAACTGAAAATATACTGAGTAATGCTTCTGCGATGTGTATGCTAGATGAGGCAGTTAGTGGTATTGCTTGTGCGTATTTTGTAAAATTGTCTACAATGGTCAAAAATGTTATTCCTCCACTGCTGTAAAGGTCCATGAACATGTGTTCCATTGGTCTATGTGGTGTATCTGTTAGAGATAATGGTAACTTTAAAGGGTTGCGTTCGTATTTACTTTTTAAGCAGCTGTCGCATTTGTTAATGAAGTTTTGTACTGAAGCTAACATGTTTGGCCAGTGATAGTTTCTATGTATGTGTTTGTAAGTTTCCTGAATACCTCTGTGTATGGTTTTACCTTCGTGATATTTCCTTATTAAATCTGTTTGTTCGGAAATATTTTCTATTAGTGTGACTCTATTCATATAACGAATTAATTTTGGTCCACGATTGTTAAATATAGTTTTATATACTTCGCAGAATATTCTTCGTGATGGAAGTAACAATGAAAGACTCTGTCCGGAATTGTGTGTTCTTTCAAGAATTGTATGATTTGATTTTTAGTGTTATTGATGGGAATCCAAATATCTTTTATAATTGTTCTGCCTTTGGACCTATCATCTACTCTGTAGGTGTCTCCAGGTGTTTTTCTGACGTGAAATTGTTTTAATTGTCTGTCAACTGCATCATCTATTTCTGTCATTTTATACTCTGATACTTGTTCTGTTTGATTATTTTCTGTGACTTGTGTATCTAGTGCTGTTTTTTCTTGATTCTCCTGTAATGGATTATTGTTGTCAGGAGTAGTAGGCATGCCTAATAGTGTTCTGATATCTAAGTTTGAAAAATCTACGTTGTCAGTTGATGTACTAGGTTGATGGTCGTCTGTATTACACACTATGTCCTATACTGTCTTCTATTATTGTATTATTGTGTACACTCACTTCGTTATAATGTACTATTTGGACTCTTGAGAGTGCGTCCGCATTGGTGTTAGCTTTACCTTTTTTTATATTGTACATCGTAATTGTACTCTGCTAATCTTTGGCGCTAGCGTGTTAATTTTGAATTTGGATCTTTGATTGACATGATCTATGTAAATGGACGATGGTCTGTGTAGATTGTGAATTTCTTTCCATATAAGTAAGGGCGGAAATACTTAATAGCCCATACGATGCTTAGTAATTCTTTTTATATTGTTGAATACCTTTGCTCAGTGTCCGATAGCGTTCGTGAAGCGTACGCTACTGGTTTATCTGAACCTAATTGTCCTTATGATAATACTGCGCCTATTGCTATGTCTGATGCATCTGTGGTTAGAATGAAAAGTTTTTCGAAGTCTGGGTATTGCAGTATTGGTGCATTAATGAGTACTTTCTTGCATTTTTCGAATGCTTGGGTGTATTCGGGAGTAAATGTGATTTTACTACCTTTTTTTAAGCACTTTGTTAAAGGTTTTGTTAATTTTGCAAAGTCCTGGATGAACTTCCTGTAATAACCGACTAATCCTAGGAAGAATTTTATTTCTTTTTGTGTTTTTGGAAGAGGGAACTTTTTTACTGCTGCAATTTTATCCGCGTTTGGCTGAAGGTCTTTATCTGTTAATGTGTGTCCTAAAAATTTGACTTGTTTCTGTAGGAATTCTGATTTGTTTAACTGTATTTTGAGATTATGTGTCCTGAATCTATCGAATACCATTACATTTATCCAAGTGTTCTTGTAAAGATGTGGAATATATAATTACATCGTCGAGGTAAGTTAGAACGTTGTCTAATCCTCGTAGTACAGAATCCATCAATCTCTGAAATGTACTTGGTGCATTCTTTAAATCGAAGGGCATTCTGAGAAATTCATAATGTCCTCAGTCTATGCTAAATGCAGTTTTTTCGACGTCGTCTGGGTGCATATCGACTTGGTGGTAACCTGATGCTAAATCTAAGGTGGTAAAATATTGGGCACGTCCTAATTTGTCTAAAATGTCGTCTATGTTAGGTAGAGGGTACTTATCTTCTATGGTTCTCTGGCCACCGTCATAGCCAAGGTACTTGACAGCGTGCTCAACTCGTATTTGATTAGGCATGTCAAGATTCATGACGCCCAGTTCGGTTTTCGGGCACGGCTGTCAACGGAAACGGCCGTACTTAGTTTGAAGCACGCTGTTAAGTATTACACGGATAGACAGACTCCAATCTACCCGGTGTTCCTGGACCTATCCAGGGCTTTTGATCTAGTCTTTTACGATTTACTCTGGCAGACGATAGAAGATACAACACTGCCGCCAGAGCTCGCATCTCTCCTTAAATACTGGTACCTACACCAAGAGACTCGGGTGAGATGGGTGGGGGAGTTTTCGGAGCCATGCAGGCCGGAGTGTGGGGTGAGACAAGGGGGACTTTCCTCGCCCTTACTCTTCAGTCTCTATGTGAATGACTTTGTTAAAGGTTTTGTTAATTTTGCAAAGTCCTGGATGAACTTCCTGTAATAACCGACGAATCCTAGGAAGAATTTTATTTCTTTTTGTGTTTTTGGAAGAGGGAACTTTTTTACTGCTGCAATTTTATCCTCGTTTGGCTGAAGGTCTTTATCTGTTAATGTGTCCTAAAAATTTGACTTGTTTTTGTAGGAATTCTGATTTGTTTAACTGTATTTTGAGATTATGTGTCCTGAATCTATCGAATACCTGTTTGCATTTATCCAAGTGTTCTTGTAAAGATGTGGAATATATAATTACATCGTCGAGGTAAGTTAGAATGTTATCTAATCCTCGTAGTACAGAATCCATCAATCTCTGAAATGTACTTGGTGCATTCTTTAAACCGAAGGGCATTCTGAGAAATTCATAATGTCCTCTGTCTATGCTAAATGCAGTTTTTTCGACGTCGTCTGGGTGCATCTCGACTTGGTGGTAACCTGATGCTAAATCTAAGGTGGTAAAATATTGGGCACGTCCTAATTTGTCTAAAATGTCGTCTATGTTAGGTAGAGGGTACTTATCTTCTATGGTTCTCTGGCCACCGTCATAGCCAAGGTACTTGACAGCGTGCTCAACTCGTATTTGATTAGGCAATAGGCATGTCAAGATTCATGACGCCCAGTTCGGTTTTCGGGCACGGCTGTCAACGGAAATGGCCGTACTTATTTTGAAGCACGCTGTTAAGTATTACACGGATAGACAGACTCCAGTCTACGCGGTGTTCCTGGACCTATTCAGGGCTTTTGATCTAGTCTCTTAAGGCGGAAACATACTTACGTGTCGTTTCGTGTCGTGACGATTACTGTCGTGACGGTGAGTGTGCACACTAAAGTGTCGTGTCGTGGCGTACTCTGGCGTTATTTCTGAACAGTACTTGACGAACCTTTGCAGCGTTCAAACATAAATAATGTTTTCTTCTGATTCGGATAGTGATTTTGATGAAGACCTTCAATATCTCTTAGCAATGAAACTTCTTAAGAGCAAAAAAAAGAAAAGAAGATACTGGGTTCACCCTATAAACAGAGGGAGACAAGACAAAGGTGAATTTCATCGTCTTGTTAAAGAACTGGAGAGTGACGATGAGAAATTTCATCAGTACTTTAGGATGAACCAAGCACAATATGAGGAAATCCATTCGCTGATTGAAGGAGACATAAAAAAAAGTACATACGAAATTTCGTGAACCCATAGGTACTAAAGAAAGACTTGCGTTATGTTTAAGGTAAGTTTTATTTTCTTTGAAAAATATAATTGACTGTGCTGTTGCACGAGTTAGGTTAACAATCATTTATCATGAAACTAACTTATATGAAATCAACGTTTAAGTAATCACAACCTGCTGTCTTATTTATTAGTTAAAAAATTATCTGTTTATCATTAAATCATTAGTTTAACCATTATTTTGAATTTATTCATCTTCAAAATTTATACTGTCATAGTATGCTTTCATGTTATCTGAAACAACAGGTTTTGAGTGTGATCCGGATGGAAATGATGATGACTGGATATATGTGGGTGACTGAGCGTGTATAGGTGACTGGGTGCATGTTAGTGATTGATGAACGTCTGCAGTAGTTTGGATGTATGTTGAAGAATCAGCATGATTTTGTGCGCGAGATGTACCTAGTAGGAATTGATAACTCGATATATGTGGGTGACTGATCGTGTGAGGGTGACTGGTTGTATGTTGGTAATTCAGCGTTTGCAGTAGTTTGGATGTATGTTGAGGACTGATGTTCTGGAGTTGATTGGATGAATCTTTGAGTTATTTTTATAGGCGTTTTTAAAATTTTGTCTCTGTGTTCCAATTGCCGTATTAATGCTTGGGAAATAGCGGTGTGCAAGTCTAATTTTATTTTTGTTTGTTCAAGTTTTGGCAGCACTTTTAATTCTTTACTCATGCTAAGGAAAAATAGATCAGTTTCGTCCATGTCTTGTCTAAAATTTTGCTTCTGACGTCTTAAATCTTGGGAAGATTTCATCAAATCATACAACTCTTGTAATTTGGGTTCTTTATTAGGTTTTCCACGTGAGGAACTGGATTGTGATTGACTGCGTGAAGTACTGGGACTTTCTGGAAGACTTTCGTCGGGAGACTCTTCTGTGGCTGGTGATTCTGGTGTAGTTGTCACATTTGTTTTTGTACTCCTACATTCCATATAAGGAAGAAAACTCATGCTTTCTTCATATTTCCAGGGCACCAACGCCGCCGCAGCCTGCCCACTTTTCTTATTCCTTCGTCGCTTCAAAGCGCTGGCGAAAGCATTCCTTAGTTTTGCCCAGTCATCCTTGCACTTATTTACTGTAACAAATAATAATAATTGTTTATTTCTTTTCAGATTTTTAGCTACTGGAAACACTTTTCGATCATTGGCCTTCAACTATCGAATGGGATTTTCTACTGTGAGAGTTATAGTACAAGAAGTGTGTGAAGCCATTTGGAAAAATATGGCACCTATTGTAATGCCTACACCTTCTGAACAAATGTGGAAAGATATTGCAAATAACTTTAAACAATTTTGGCATTTTCCAAATTGTATTGGAGCATTAGATGGCAAACACGTTAACATAATTTGTCCTATAAACGCAGGTTCTACTTTCTATAACTATAAACAAGAACACTCCATAGTTTTACTTGCTTTAGTTGATGCTCAATACAAATTTATCATGATTGACGTAGGTGCGTATGGTCGAAACAGTGACGGTGGCATATACGAGAAATCTTTGATGGGAAAATTATTTGAGCAGAAAGCATTAAATGTACCACAGGATGAACCACTGAGTGTAAACTCACAACCTATGCCATACACTATTGTTGCTGATGCAGCATTCCCGTTGAAACCATATTTGTTAAAACGTTATCACAAAGACAAGCTAGTTAACAATGATGCAAATAAAATATTTAATTACCGCTTATCACGTGCACGCCGGTGTGTAGAAAATGCGTTTGGTATTTTACGGGCTCGATTTCGTGTATTTCATGGACCTATGCAAGTCCAACCGGACATGGTAGACAAGATTGTGCTAGCTGCCTGCTGCTTACATAATTTTTTAAGAACAGAAACATTGCTCCCTGAAGAAAATTTGATGGATTCTACTGACCATAGCAGCAACATCGACTGTCTAATTAATATTGAATCTTTACCAAGAAACCCATCAAAAAACGCTGTTTATGTCACAGAGAAATACAAAGAGTATTTTATTAGTCCAGAAGGGAGAGTACCATGGCAAATAGAAATTATTCGCCGAGGTAGACAAAATTCTTAAATAGTATTAATTGTTAATTTTGTATATTTATTCATTATCTCTTTTCAAATAAATAATAAAGTAAAATACAACTTTATTGACTTACCTGGTTTTTCTAAGATTTCAGCGATTTCTTCCCAAGCAGCATTTCTCATGAAATGATCCTTGTAATCTTTACACTTAGAATCATATATAACTTTTCTTTGGCGTACGAGTTCTATGAGATCGTCAGTCATTTTTTAAATTAAAATTTAATAACCGCTAGATGTTTGCGCCACGAGCCACGCGCCGTATAGAAACACATTTGTCTGTTGTGCCGTGTCGCGCCATAACCCCCACCACCGCTCTGGCGCAATCGGTGGCGAGCAGTCCGCGCCACGACAGAACGCTTTGTGTCACGACACGACACGCAAATATGTCCCTAACCTTATTAAATGTATGAAACCGATATGCTCCTGGCGCGCCACGACACGCCACGACACGTAAGTATGTTTCCGCCTTTACGATTTACTCTGGCAGACGATACAAGATACAACACTGCCGCCATTTTTTTTTTGATATGGCATCTCGTAGGTAGGCTTCTTTAGAGACCGTTACTACTTAATCGAACTTTCCTGTGAATGCCTTAATTAAAAATTAAAGCCTCCAGCCAGGGCATAAGACTACTTAAAACTAAGCGACTACGCACTAAGGGCACCCCCTGTGGGGTACGGACCTCGGCTTAGGACGGCTGGATCGAAAGTTATACTTGATGGTTTGATGACCACGGCGTTTCCTAGTACTAGCTCTGAGAAGAAACGCCGAAACAAACTCAGAGGTCATTGTTGGGACATTATTGTAATTACTGGCTCAGCTGCGGCGCGGGCTGGCCTTCATCGGACAAGGGACGGGGAAGGGGACTACTACGTGGAGCGCGTCGCGTTGGACCTCGGCGGCGAGGTCGGTAGGTCGGTCTGTGTTTATGTAGTGTGCTGGTGGCCCTATTGGCCTCTTGGAGGAGGGTAATGGGGTCATCGGGGTCTGTGAGAGCATGCCGAGAGCGGCGAAGGCGGGAGATGGTGGAGGGAGTGTAATTAGCAGCCGCTGCTATGAGAGGATTGCGGTGCTTGGCAGCAGTGTCAAAGAAACGCTTGGAGAGGCGTTTCATGAACTGCTGGATGGTGGGGATTTTGAGATCGAGATGGAGGATCTCATTACGGACGAACCAAGGGGCGTTTGTGGCTTTACGGAGGAATCGGTTTTGGACTACTTGCATCCTATGGATATAACGTGGCTTGGCATGTGCGAACCCTGGACAAGCGTAAGTCATAATCGGGCGTATGCAAGCTGTGTACAAGCGCATTTTGCACCTGAGCGATAGCTTGCTACGCGGGTTGAGGAGGGGGTGGAGTCGACCTAGAGCGAAGGCGGCGCGAGCGCGGACCGTCTTAATGTGCTCTGAGAATTTAAGGTTTTGATCGAGGATAACACCAAGGTACTTGGCTTGCTTCTCCCAAGGGATCGGCTTGCCGTCCATGGTGATGGGACGTGGAAGGGTGACGCTGGCCCGCGGTTTCCTGTAGAGAACCGCTTGGCTCTTAAGGGGGTTGACTTCGATCCTCCATTTCTTAAACCAGGCAGCTAGACAGTTGACTGCTCTTTGAAGATGGAGGCGAATCTGAACTGGACTGTATCCCGAGTAGTAGATGGCTGTGTCGTCTGTGAACAGAGCGACTTGAGCTTTACTGCTTTTCGGGATGTCGCTGGTGAATAGCGTGAAAATGAGGGGGGCTAATACAGAGCCCTGGGGGACACCTGCACGGATGGGGCGGGGGGAGGAGAGCGCTCCTTCGATTTTGTAGCGAAAGGAGCGGTTTGACAGAAAGTCCCGTAGGATGAGTACGAGACGGTCAGGCACACCGAGTTGGTACAGCTTGTAGATTAAGCCGTTGTGCCAGACTTTGTCAAACGCCTTCGCTATATCGAAGTAAACTACGCCTGTGTACATACCACGCAGGAAGCCTGCGTGAATGTGTTCAGTGATGCGTAGGATCTGTTGCGGACAGGAGTGTTGGGTACGGAACCCGAATTGTTCTAATGGGATAAGGCCCTTGTTCTCGGCGTAGGCTCTGAGACGCTTATATATAAGCCTCTCATAGATCTTACCGAGAACTTTGAGTAAGCTGATGGGACGGTAGCTAGTGGGTTCGGCTTTAGGCTTACCGGGCTTAGGAATGCCTATCACAGTGGCTTCTTCCCACGTTTGTGGGAAAATGTTATTACCTAATGCACCATTGAAGATGGTGGTCAAGAGGATGATCAGGTGGGCAGGGAAGAGGCGGATCACTCTGTTGGTGATGCCGTCAGAGCCGGGAGCTTTCCTGAGTTGAAGACCTTTGACGATGTCCTGCACTTCATCAGGGGTGATGGGGGGCAGGGGATCCTCAGGGTCGTCAACAGGTGGGAGGGAGGTTCTACGTTCGACTTCAGCGTCAACCTCAAGGAGATGAGCTTGGTCTACTGGTAGGAGGCTGGGGGAACACTGGGCTTCTAGGCAAGAGGCGAGGCATTCAGCCTTGTCATCGTCATCGAAGGCGATGGAATTATCAGGGCGAACCAGGGGAGGCATGGTCACAACTTCATTGGATTTTAATTTCCTCTGAAGGTTCCAGAAGGCTTGATGGGTGGGCTCTAACTCATCCAGCATCTTATCCCAGCCAGCTTCACGCCACTCCGATACACGTCTTTTTACAGTTCTCTGTAAATAGCGCATATGGGTTTTGTTAGCCGCGCAGAGGAATCTGCTGTAGGCTCGGACCGCCGCGTTCTTCTCGGTCAACAGTTCACGCAAGTCAGCAGGGAGTTTCCAGCGACAGTCTTCTGTCACTGTGACCTCCCTTGAACATTCGTTCAGTACCGACTGTACGTGATCCGTGAACGAGTCGATCGCAGCTGTCGTATCAGCGATAGAGTCGAGGCGTGCAGGTATGGAGTCCAAGTGGGGGGATGTGGTGGATTTCAGCCGATCGCTTACTTTTCTCCAGTCCGTTACCACTTTCTTCAGGGGTGCTAGACCTGGGTCAGGGAGGCCAGTACGGGGAGCCAGTCGGATGATGACTGGGCGATGGTCAGACGATAGCTCTGATAGCGCTTTTATAGAGTCTAACCGTAGGTTGACGTTCTTTAGGAGCGCTACGTCGAGGACGTCTGGGGTGAATTCGGTTTGATGGGGGAAGTGCGTGGGGGTCATGGGGCCTACGACATCGAAGTTTAATCGAGTGGAGAGGTCAAGCAGGAGTCTGCCTCTGGAATTGAACCTGGTGCTATTCCAGGCAGTGTGTTTGGCGTTGAGGTCGCCCGCTATAATAACGGAGTCGCTCAACCCAAGAAGAAGGGTAATGTCATCTGCTAGGAGTTGATGGTCCTCTGCAGAGTTGCTGGGAGGGACATAGGCTGACACTAACGTGATAGGTTGGTGCCCTGTCATGCCGAGACGGCACATTGACACTTCGAGTCGTGAGAGGGGTGAGGGGTCCAATGGGATGCAATGAAGAGCCCTTTTGAAGTAAATAAGGGTACCGCCTTTGTGACACCGCAGCCTGTCGTTGCGAACTTCACGGTAGTTAGCAATTAGAGGATTGCGGTGGCAAGGCTTCAGAAAGGTCTCCTGAGCGAGGAAGATGTCAACCTGGTACTCTCTAAGGAAGGTTGAGATCTCGAACTTCTGATCTCTGATGCCATCGGCATTGAAGTGAGCCAGTTTAAGGGATCGGGGCTTGGTTCTTTGTGTGACCGTAATATCCATAATTAGTTCTTGTTGGAGGCGAGGGAGGAAAGGGCGTGCGTAATCTCAGGATACGCGTTATAAATATTAATTATGGCTTGCAGATTGCCTGCTGCCATGGCTACCTTTAAGTCGCTTGCCATTTGTCTGGCGCGGGGCGACATAAAGATAAGGAAGGTCCCCGAGATGACGTTAAACGCATCTGTGGGGCCGTTTCCTGACAAGGGGGTCGAGGGAGGGGGTGTAGGGGTTGAAGCTGCAACCAGAGGTGCAGGGGCAGGAGGGGACGGAGCCGCCTTTTGGGCCGTGGAAGGACGGATGCGAGGATCCTTGTCCTTCCAGGCGGGGGTGGCTGGGGGGGTCTGGGGAGCAGTCGCCACGAGGGCCGGGAAGGCCCTCTGGTGGTTCAACTGGTTCCAGGGACTGGGCCTTTGGGGGCACAGTCGCTCTGGGATCTGACTCCCTGGGGATTCACGCTTTTGGCGTGAGTTGGCCCGGGTGGCTAACTTTGAGGAGGAGGATTTGGGGGCCTTGGGACACCCGCGATAGTTGGCCGTGTGGCCAGTCGCGCCGCAGAGGACACAACTAGGAGGCTCTTTGCAGAGCGCTCGGTCCCTGGGGCGAGGGCATTCTGCCGTGCCATGATCGCCCAGGCACTTAACGCACCTGGGTTTGGCGTGGCAGTGAGCCTGGGAGTGACCATATAGCTGGCATCTGTGGCATTGGCCGACGATGCCGCTCTTGTGAGGCTTCTCTATGGAGATTCCTGTGAGAGAGCAGACGCTCTTCACTAGGAAGATGGGGTGGTGGGTAGTTCCCTCTGCTGGGTTGCAGATAACGAGAACCATATCGTAAGGGATTTTACCGCGTGCCTTGTGCATGCGGTGGACCTCCTTTACAGGGATTCCCTGAGAGGTGAGGTCCACCTTGATGTCATCGGAGGTTAACTCCTTTGGCACTCGGCGAATGACGACTCGAATGAGGCGTTCTTCCGGGGGGGAGTAGGTGTGGAAGGCCACACCTCTGTTGCGGAGGAGCTTGGTCAGTTCCCGGTAGTCCTTGGAGGACGGAAGGGTTACCTTTATGCCAGTCTGTGTAGACCTGGCATTGGTGAATTGGATTTTTAACTCAGAACACCAGCTGGACACATTGGTCCATTTGGCCTTGTCCTGAATGAAGACAAGCGGAGGAGGAGGGATTTTGGTGGCGGCTCGGGGGGCTGAGCGAGCGGGGTTAAGAGTCGCTGCGCGCGGGGCGGCGGTAGCGTTTGCGGGGGCGGGGGCGGGGGTGGGTGAGCCGCTGGCGGATGCAGCGGCTGCCAGTTTGGGGGCGGGATTGGAGGAAGATTTCTTCCTCCTCCTCTTTCCCGTGGCAACGATGAAGCCGTCGGCTTCATCGTCCGGGGACGAGGATGGAGACCCCTCGGAGGAATCCGAGGAGACGGGGATGGGGCGCTTTGCCGAGAATACCTCGGTGTCCATGGACACCTCGGTTTCGGCAGGGGCGGGTTGGGGGGCGGGGGTTGGCTGTAGAAGGGCAGCTAATTTCTGGCCATATTTGGCGCGGACTTCGGGGTCCTTTAAGAGGACCTCGTTCACCAGGGCCAGAAGGGCCTGGTAATGAGGGGCGGGGCTAGGACATGCGTCCATTATTAGAAAAAGGGGGGTACCTAGTCCTCCGGGTTGTGGGCCCGGGGGGTGTGTGACCCTCCCTGTCCTAGTGACAGGGAGGTGTGTACCTCACTAACCTGGTTCGTCCGGCGCCGAGCAGCTTCGGTGCACCACACGACACTACACTACACTGCACGACACACACACCACACACACCCGGGGGGAACGGGCACTGCCGCCAGAGCTCGCATCTCTCCTTAAATACTTGTATCTACACCAAGAGACTCGGGTGAGATGGGTGGGGGAGTTTTCGGAGCCATGCAGGCCGGAGTGTGGGGTGAGACAAGGGGGACTTTCCTCGCCCTTACTCTTCAGTCTCTATGTGAATGACTTGGTCGAGCGACTCAGCAGCATGCTTGTCGGCTGCTATGTGGATGGAGTTTGTTTTAATAATCTGAGCTATGCGGACGACATGGTGCTGTTGGCTCCCTCGATCAATGCTCTCCGAAGGTTACTGGCTGTGTGTGAATCGTACGCGGAGTCTCATGGGTTGATATACAACGCCAAAAAGACGGAGTATATTGTCTTCGGGTCTGGAGCCAGGTGTCCATCTACGGTCCCTCCTCTGTTCCTTAAAGGTCACCCAATAAACAGGGTGTATAAATTTAAATACTTGGGCCATATGGTAACAGATACCCTGAAGGATGATATAGATTTGGAGAGGGAACGCAGAGCGTTGTCGGTCCGGGCGAACATGCTGGCCCGCAGGTTCTCTCGGTATGCAGTATCAGTTAAAATAGCCCTTTTTAAGGCGTATTGTACATCACTGTACTCGGGGGCCCTGTGGTTCAGATATACCCAAAGGGCTTGCAACGCTTTGCGAATCCAATACAACAATGCGTTCAGGACGCTGTTGCGACTGCCGCGCTTCTGTAGTGCGTCGGCGATGTTTGCTGACGCGCGCGTTGACAGCTTTGACGCAGTATGGCGCAAGAAATCTGCCTCGTTACTTAGCAGGTTGCGTGACAGTCCCAACATCATTCTGCACTCGATAGCGGCCCGGGCAGATAATCCGCTTGTGTGGGCATTAGCGGACCGTACAAAATCGGTTTTAGTTATTAAGTACTAACATAGGTTTAAGTGAAATTGTTACTAACACAATGGACCACATGTAGTCTGAATAAACAATAAGTGATAAAATAAATAAATAAATATGGTCTTATCATTTAATTTTCTATAGTCTATTACTAGCCTATATTTTTGTTCGCCTGAAGCATCTGCTTTCTTAGGGACTATGTGTACTAGACACGACCACGGGGAGTTGCTTTCCTGTATTATATTATTTTTCAGGAGTTTGCTTATTTGCTTTTTTATTTCCTCTTTCTGTTTTGGTGCCTGTCTATAATTACGTACAAAGGTTGTACAATGGTTTTACTGTCTTTTAATCTTAATTGATGTTTTATTTCATGTGTGAATGTTAAAGGAATCTCTTCGCAGTGAAAAATGTCTCTGTAATTGTAACAAAGCCTTTTAATTTCGCGATGTTCTTCCTCGTTCATGTGATTAGTTCGTAATCTCTCCAAATTTTGTTTTTGTAGTTTATCTACTTTTTTGTTTAGTCCTGTAATATTGTATAGTGAGTTTGTGGATTTTTATTTTTAATTGATGCAATTTTAATGGAAAACTATTTTTTAGAAAAATTGTTTTATCCGATCTATTTACTACTGTCATTACAGCGTTTCCGTTTTTAATTGTTACTAGTGCTGGTGGGAAGCTTAATCCGCTTTTGTCGTTATTTTTTCTGAAAGTGTTCTCCTTCTTTATAATTGCAAAGTAAGTTTACGACTTGTTCACATTTGGGTCCTATTTTATTTTGTGATTTTATATCGTCTCTGAGTGGTATTATAGCCTTATCTGTGCGAAGCACCATGTTTTAAATGTCTATCTGACATTTCAGTGGGACTAATAAGTCTAAACCTAGTAATCCCTAAAATCTGAGTCAAAATTAAATAATAAAAACTTATGAGTAATTTCCCTATTGAATAGATTTTTCGGAAATTTTATGTAGGCTACCTGTTTGTGCTTAGAGGTTGCGTGAGCTGTTTTAATAAAATGTGTTTCGTTTTTTATTTTTATGTCAAAATTTTTACGGTCCTGTAAGATTCGCGGGTTTATTAAGGATTGTGATGCTCCGGTATCTAATAAAAATCGGCCACCTAGTTCACTAATGTAAATGTGAGGGAGTCGACTGTAATTTTGAATGTTACTCATAAAAACTACGTTATTAGCAGGTTTTCTATACTTGTTAGAAAATTTTCGTCTTCTATTTCCTCGGAAACGTCGTCATTTTCCTGTTCGGGCTTCCGTTGTTTTCCTCGTCCTCATCTACTTCGTTTTGGAAGTGAATGGGTTTCTTTACTGAATCGGTACTATTCGAAGTTTTATTTTGGAATTTCTTTTGGAATGTACCTGGTTTGCTATTCTTATTTGTTTTAAAGGAATTAGGTTTGTTTTGTTCGGAACGTCTAGCCCTGGGCTTGACTTCTTCTTGTTTAGCTACCGTAATGGCTTGATCTAAGTTTTGTACATATTTTAATCTAATTAAAATTGCTGTTATTGGGTTAAGTTTATCGAGAAAAGTTTCGAGAGCCATCTGTTCTTAATAGTCTTGTCTTTCAGGATTCGCGGAAATGAGCGTAGTCATTAATAACCTAATTTTATCACCAAATACGTTAATGGTGTTGTTATCTCTTTTAATATTCATTAGTTCCTGAACTAATTGAATTTCTGTTCTGAATTCGCCAACTTTTTTTGAAGAACATTTCTAACGTCTTCCCAGGATTTGGTACCTGGGTTCTCTGAGAGAGCTTCGACAGCTTTACCTGTCAATTTGTTTCTAAAGACATGCAATGCATTCGTCGTCCTTATTAGTTATTAATTCTAAAGCATTTTCATCACCTTCAATGTAAAATGCTAACGTTCTCCTGTTCCCGTCGTAGCAGGGTAACAGTTTAGAGAACGTTGAGTAATCGGTAGGAACCGACTTCTCATCAGTGATAAGTTTCTTATCTAATTCTTTCTTGTCATAAGCCATGTTTATCTAATGATTTCGAGAGTAATAAGGGGTGAGAAACAAGCGATAAATTGTATTAATTAAAATACGAATACCTCAACACTAAAAACACCACAAAACTTGCTTATAGTTAATGTGCTAGGAATAGAAAATAAAGGATCTCGGGAATAATCAGAATAAATGCTTACCCCACGAGCATTGCCGTTGCTAGGCTGTTTGATGGTAGGTGAGTCTTCGTCTTTGAGTTGTTTCTGCTGCCTTCCGCTTCTGCTGGTCGCCCACGGTAGGTTCTTTGTTCACGCCACGGAATCTAGGTTTACAGAATTTCTTCGCTCTGGAAACGATAGAACGCGACGTACCGACTGCGCCAGTTAGGTTGTATGCTGAGGCGAGAGACTTTTTTAAAAGGAATGAGAGGTGTGTTCCGCTTGAAGAGCTGATTAAGACTGACTTTATTTAATCTCAAACCTTACAAGGTAAGTACATATAACAAAGGGTTCTTATGTTAGCTATCTTCCTGTTATCGCAGTACCAGGAAGTTACGTGATATAATGCTTATTAATAAACTTATATTTATGTCTTCCTGTTATCTTAATACCAAGAAGTTACATGATAGAATGTTTATGTCCTAATCATAATGGAGGCTATTGTCTAATAGCCTTGTTACACTTATATAACTCTCGTTTAACAAAATTTTATTATTGGTGCGTTCATCCCGAAATAACTAAAATCTCAGAAAGAGCCGATCAATGCAATTGAGGGACAATATTTTACAATGTATTGTTATTTTTTTATTTTTTTTATTAGGTTCACCAACAATTGATTACACAATAACAATCAAATAATACATTCACAAAGGTAAAATAACAGTGTATCAATTACTTATAGGTAAACACAACATGCATACAAAAATGAATTATGGAGATAAGCTAACTTAACAATAAGCGCTAATATTGATAAAATAGCATTGGTATGTAATTTGGAATAAAAATTAAAAAAAGCAAAAATTGAGGTTTTTTAAATTATTACATTAATAGAATTGAGTGAAATAAAAATAATTTAGAAGAAATTCTTAATAAATTAGTAAGTAACATTAGGTAAATTCATATTTTTTTTTTAACAATTATTTGAGTTTAATCTAAATAGAACTTAAATTAACAACAATAAATTGATTTCAAGTAATTGATAATATTAATAGGAATAAAATGTAAAATTAACAAAATAATAGAATAACAGTAGTAACCTTGACACATTCATAATCAAATTAAAATCGACTAGAATTAGGGGTTGCTCGGTAAACGATACAGAGTGGCTTTCTGTTTAGCAAGAGAGTCAAAGTGGAGATCTATATAATCACTGTAGCCATTTACTGCCTTACACGTTCTTGCGAGGGGTGAATTGGCTCCCAAAACTGTTCTTCTAAATGGTGGGGCGTGATGGCACTGCGCGGGATTCTAGAGGGTGCACGAAATCTGAAGAGAGCAAGCAAGCTGGGACTATCTATTTTATGTTTAATGATTTTATAAGCAAATATTGCATCAATTAAGTGTCTACGTTTTTCCAGGGAAATCATGTTAAAATGCTTAAGCCTTTTATTGTAAGACCGTATTTTTTTGGCGACACCATTGGAGAATGCGAGGTGCCATACGAAGCGTTTCTGGACACGTTCAAGTCGCAATGAATGTGTTGCGTAGTGAGGGCGCCAGACTACACTATTATATTCCAGAATGCCGCGAATGAGACAAAGCAGTGTTTGTGTTTTATTGCGTCGAAATGTTTTGCAATTTCTAAAAACGAAGCCTAGCATTTTCGAAGCTCTTTTTATAATGTTGTCGAGATGTGGCGTGAAAGTTAGCTTCTTGTCAAAAAGTACACCAAGATCCTTTATTGTATCAACTTCCATAATTTTTTCTCCACTTATATTATAATTACTGCCTATTGGGGTGTTCCTTCTAGTAAATTTAACATGGTAACATTTTTTGGGATTAAGTTTCATACCGTTATTTGTACACCATAGAACGAGGCGGTTGAGGTCACCTTGCAGTATTAATGAATCTTCCTCAGCCTTGATAATTCTCATAAACTTTAAATCATCAGCATACATAAAAAAATCGGATTGCAAAAAACACTCTGGAATATCATTTATAAAATAAACAAACAAAACTGGTCCCAAGTTGGACCCTTGGGGAACACCAGAAGTAATGCACCTAATGGTCGACTGATAGCCATTAACAACGACAAAAAACAATCTATCCATTAAATACGAACGCAGCCACTCCAACAAGGACCCAGAAATGCCGTAGGCGCGTAACTTGGTAATTAAAATTTTGTGGGATACCTTGTCAAACGCTTTACTGAAGTCCGTATAAATAACGTCAGCCTGGTAGCCTGCATCGATAGCCTTAGTGAGCAGTTCTGTAAAAGGTACTAAATTTGTACTAGTGGATCGACTCCTAACAAAACCGTGCTGATGGTCGCTCAAATACATCTTTAAATGACCCTGAATATATGGACATATCAGAGACTCGAATACCTTGGAAAACGAAGGTAATATTGAGATTGGCCTGTAATTGGATACCACGACATCATCATCCGATTTGTGAACCGGCACAACCCTTGCGATTTTCCACCTTGAAGGAAATATACCGGTCGTCAATGATTTATTATAAATCGACATAAGTGGGTGAACTAGCTCAGATGAACATGCTACAATAAATGCTGGGGGTATTCCATCTGGTCCAGCTCCTTTTTTTGTATCAAGGCTAATTAATTTCTTGTGAAGAGATTCGCAAGATATAACTGGGCTAGTTAGACATAAACTATTATTTTCTAGGAATTGCATGTATTCGCTATTGTAATGAATATCCCTATTGTCATCTTTGCTATAAACAGACGAGAAATAGTCAGCAAATAAGTCGCACACTTTTGTTCCATCTGAAGTAGCGGTAATTCCGTCGGTTATAGACAAAGGGTATGCACTTGAACCTCCTCTTTTTGCTTTTAGATAGGTCCAAATTAGCTTAGGGTTAGACGTTAATTCGTCTTCCATATGTTCCATGTAATCCTGATAACAAATACGAGCAAGATTTTCACACCGTTTACTAATTATTTTTAATTCTATTGCGTCGAGTGGGTTTTTATATTTTTTAAAGCGCTTTCTGATTTTATGCTTTTCGTTAAGCATTTTTATCAATTTGCAACTAAACCATGACGGGAATTTTCGATTTTTAATGTTTGGAAAACGAAGGTAATATTGAGATTGGCCTGTAATTGGATACCACGACATCATCATCCGATTTGTGAACCGGCACAACCCTTGCGATTTTCCACCTTGAAGGAAATATACCGGTCGTCAATGATTTATTATAAATCGACATAAGTGGGTGAACTAGCTCAGATGAACATGCTACAATTAATGCTGGGGGTATTCCATCTGGTCCAGCTCCTTTTTTTGTATCAAGGCTAATTAATTTCTTGTGAAGAGATTCGCAAGAAATAACTGGGCTAGTTAGACATAAACTATTATTTTCTAGGAATTGCATGTATTCGCTATTGTAATGAATATCCCTATTGTCATCTTTGCTATAAACAGACGAGAAATAGTCAGCAAATAAGTCGCACACTTTTGTTCCATCTGAAGTAGCGGTAATTCCGTCGGTTATAGACAAAGGGTATGCACTTGAACCTCCTCTTTTTGCTTTTAGATAGGTCCAAATTAGCTTAGGGTTAGACGTTAATTCGTCTTCCATATGTTCCATGTAATCCTGATAACAAATACGAGCAAGATTTTCACACCGTTTACTAATTATTTTTAATTCTATTGCGTCGAGTGGGTTTTTATATTTTTTAAAGCGCTTTCTGATTTTATGCTTTTCGTTAAGCATTTTTATCAATTTGCAACTAAACCATGACGGGAATTTTCGATTTTTAGGTTTGCGCAATGGCAAAAATTTACGTATTGCGGTATTAAGAATATCGTAGAAGACTTCCAGCATCCCATCAACGCCACTTTGTTCACCGAATAACGAATTCCAGTCCAATTCTGCTAAAAAATTACGAATAGGATGATAATCCACCCTATGAAAGTCAGGAGTCGACTTAACGCGATTGTAGGGGAGCCTTGCTATCTTGCTAAACGAAATAATAATATCAAGAGGGGGGTGATGTTGATCCACATTACTTAGGGGATACACACTTTCATTTACATAACATAATGGTATCGTGGACAGCACAAGATCCAATACACGACCAGCAGCATTCGTAATAAGGTTACATTGTTTCAACATATTGACACAGGTGAAGTCCAGCAAAAGTTCATTAATACTGCATAGTCCAATACTATTTCCGGTGCCGTCCACACGTTTCCAGTCGATGTTGCCCAAATTAAAATCACCTATGAGACAAACGTCGCAGTCATTTATTTTTTCAAAGGTCGCACTACAGGAATTCACAAAATTTTCCAAAGTAGAGCGACGTACTGGTGGAGGTAAGTATACTGCGCAGAGAGCCAGTCGACTGACGGTTCGTGTCCATGGTAGTTCTATTGTAACCCAGAGATCTTCACAATCGCTTTCCCAGTCTTTTAATCGTTTGGACTTTATACCTTTCTTAATAGCCATCAGCACACCTCCTCCCTCTTTTTTTCCTCCCATTAAATTTGTATTTTCCCTGTCCCTTCTATAGACTACGTACCTGTCGTCGAACAGCTCGCTGCTCAGAACAGAACTATTAAGCCAAGTCTCTGATAATATAATTACATCAAAGTCGTTACAACATAAATTCCTATAGAATACATGAGACTTTGTTCGTAGGCCACGGCTATTTTGGTAATATAATTTTAAGGATTTGAATTTATCTTATTGAGATGTTCCATAGAAAGCAAAAAACGAAAAAGAATGATATAAAGAGAATATAGCTACACAATCTTATTTAGAGTGTCCAAATTCTTGATCAAGATATGTCCCTCGTTATCAGTCCTTCTCACAAAAATCCTGCAGTTTCTCACCCAGACATACCTATATACTTTTTCCCTTGCCTTCAGCCTTGTGGCAGCATGAAGAGATTTATTGGAAGAAGACAAATGTTCAACAACATAAATCGGGGACTTTTCACCAGCAAGACCAAAATCTGCACTATTAAGCTTGTTGCTTTTATTACTTTTGTTGTAATTTATAACGGCGGCCAATAACTGGTCTCGAACCCGTGGTGAGGCGAGCCGAACCACAACAGAACGGGGTCGAGAACTATCAGTTTGAAGCTTAGCAGTGCGGGTGCAGTGTAGAAAGTCGCTATCCCTCAACTCAACGTTGACCACAGAACCCAGCTGTTTAAACACGGTGTATAGGTTTTCTTGTTTATTTTCAGGAAAGCATTGTATCTCTAGGTTGTTGCATCGCGACTGCTGCTCCAAGTAATTAAGACGCTGACTCAAGTCGGAGTAAGAACTTTCTAAGCGGATGTTCTTTTCCTTTAATTCTCTCACAGTATTCTTTAAGGCAACATGTTCAGATTGAAACTCTTCAAACTGCCTAGTATGAAAGTTAAGTGATGAGCTCAATTCTCTCACCTCTTTCCGTATCGGTTCCAACTCCTTACTGATAGTATTTACAATAGTTATTTAATTGCTGCAACATAGCAGCGAGCTCTCGTTTAATAACGTCTTGCACAATTTCACGAACTTCGCAGCTGGTCACTGATTTATCATCGGGAGGGGAATTTAAGGCAGGTCTCTTATTACCCCTCGTGGTGGATACGTTGCGAACAGGTGTGCAATCCATATTAGAAGGGTTGCGGATCAGATTGGTACAACTCGAGCATGCCCATTTATGGTATTTATCGGAGGCGACAGGAATATTCGGTACAGATATACAATCATAGTGATATTTCAGATTACAACTCATACACGTGATAAACGGATCATTATCTTTCTTATCCACACCGGTGCAGCAACCCCATGAATGTGAGGTTGCCATAATAACAGCAGATTCGCAAATTCGAGGAGAAACTATTGCAAATGTTTGTTTACTAAAATGTAATTATAACAACATTCAATCCACCTTTATGCCGCCGCCGCTAGAGCGAGCGTGCTAACGTATGTTCGCGAGAAGAACGTCGTAAGTCCTCTGCATACGGCGTCGCTTACGCGTTATACACAAACACTAAGTACACTGTTAATGACGGTAATTCGTTATTGAGAATTAACAAATATTAGTCAATATTCATCAAATTATACTGTGTTTCAAGTAAACTACTGTGCACTATACGATAATAGGATCTTATTAGAACGTAATAATCTCTAAAAACAAATCGGCTATTTATTTTAAACACACTTATTGAATAATATTATGAAGAGCACTTTTACTTAGATGTTAACTGTACGGTAGCTTACGAATATGTAACTGTTATGAATGGACCTTATGTCGACGGCATAAGGTTCAATATCGTGTGACATGCAGTGTGTCACTTTTAAACTCTATATCCCCCTATCTAGACATTTTCTAGGTGCAATATAAAAACGCATTGCTAGACTTAGGATGGCCTATCGAATGATACAGGTCTCAACATTTTTGTCAACAAAGTGTCGACATCGAAATTTCCAGAAACCCGTTTCCGGGAATTACCGTAGGTACTTACTGAATGACCTTGTTGAGCGTGTTCTTCGTTTACTAGAGGTTATTAAATAAAATGTGACTGCACTATAATCAATGTCTATAATTCTGGTTCCACAATATTTTACTATATCTAATTATGTACTAAGTACGTGCAGAGGCAGGGTGTATTGTAAGCGACTGGCGAGCCGTACGCTCGCGTCTCCCTATATCTCAAACATGCGACTCAGCACATCGTGGTTACCAAGCCACTACATCACAGCCCGCGCAGCCCTTTCTCAATTTTTTTTTTTTACAAAAAAACATTTTTTCACTAATCTATTCTAATATTTAGTTACATCACCAATACATAGTTACATCACTACTTGGTATGTCTCAGTTACAATGTTGCTTATGCTATCATTCTACACCTGTCAGCATTCCAACAGTCGTATGCTGCCTATTGTTTTATTTCTAAATATAGATCGTACACACCTTTTTTTCTAACACCTTTAAACCCACTTTTGCACATTTCACAACGCCGCTTTGCTACACATATCCTGATACAGTTGCAGTAGGTGTCTGGTTGTTTGCTATTCCGGGCTTTCCTGCCAGTATTACCGGTACCTCCCTTCTTAACCATTTCCTCGCATGGCCTACGCAACCCCTCTTGATTACGTAACATAACAATATGCCAATTGCGACGACGATGATAATGAGTACTGTCCCGAAGTAGTTCAGTTTGCTCTCTGTGGTGTTCACTATAATCACTTATAGGGGCTTTGAGGTTTGAAGTAAAACCACCAAATTATCAGTAAGTACACACAGCTTAAGGGGCACGTCTAGTCGCCACTCGGGATAGAGTGGGAATGCCTTGAGGTGCTACATTAAGCTGTGTGCCACATTTAATTGTATATACATCACATCTCTTCCTTTTTATATGTTAATTGATGTTTAACAATATTTATCATTTAGACGTTAATTACTTTATAAAGTAAGATAACAATTTGAGACATTTAATTTCAATCCATTAAGTTAAAAGTAGCCACTAAAACATTTAAAATAATTACGTTTTAAGTACAGTTCAATATTTCACATTAAGCTACAATCATTAAACAGTACCTATACAGTATGAATTAAAATTATTTATCTGATATAGTTCTTCTTTTACCTGATAAGATAACAATTTTAAACATTAAGATTAGTTCTTATTTATCTGATACGATAACAATTTTAAACTTTTACGTTAGGTCTTCTTTATCTGATATGATAACCATTTTAAACATTTAGATTATTTCATTAAGTTTCACAAATTAAGTTTCACAAATAATTGTGCTTTCAGTATAATATAGTACATAAATATTTCGCATGAAGCTTATATTTATACAATCGTTAATATGTGAATTCTTCTTTATCTGACGCTTCGTGATCGAGAGCGTTTCACATAAATATTTCGCATGAAGTTTACAATATTTACACAGTCGTTAACATTTGAATTCTTCTTTATTAGACGCTTCGTGATCGACAACTTTTCATTGACCCTCTACCTTTTTGGTGTACGATGTTCAGTCTGTACTCTTTACCAGTTTCATCATTTCTTGTATTTATATCGCTTCCTTGAGCATTTGTGTAACTGTATGCGGTGTGTGATTAAATTCTTGAATCAATTTGTTTTCATTTATAGTGTTCTTATTATGCTTTTCGTCAATTTCTAATTCTATGTATGTAGGTTTTTTCTTATCTTCGTTTATTTAACCTCCCTTTTTTTTCTGTCTGTCTTCTGGATTATTGTATCTATTTTCGCGATCTCTCGTAACTTAGATAAGTTTGGAAGTAGATTTTCTTGTGGAGTAATAAGGTCTTTCCAGTCTTGACTTCGCCGCGCAATCTGATTTTGTTTTTTTTTTGGTTATATGTATAGTTGTCTGAGAGGCCGGTTCATTCAGTTTCCTTTTGTTTAATTTGTGTAGATTTCATCATTTTAATGTCTTTTTATCGTCTTCAATACGATGATAATAAAATTATAATTCCCACTACACAGCGGATCCGAAAACCAACATCAGTATTCAGTCAAATTTTTTAATGGTTACTTGTGGAATTAGGCCTGAGACTAAGGTATTTTAGTCTAGTTAGTATTTTAGTAGTCTGTTTTAGAGGTTTTATAGCCTCTGCAGTAATTTATAACACGGTGCTGCTCGTCATCTGTTACTTGAACTTGGCTCGACACGCTACCGCGTGTCTAGATTACTTTCGCACCTTTGTGCGTGACCCAGTCTTTATATTAAGAATGCCTGGGTGAACTTCTTGGGCTGCTTCTTATATACATATAATAAGACACCATAATGTGTCAAAGTTCATGTTCTATTAAGTTGTAGCTGTTTATTGAAACCTCCCAAGCATTATTTTGTAAAACGTCTTTGATTATTTAAATTCATGGTCATTATTCAATGATATAATGATTGTTCTAAGGGATAATGCTACGGGTCGCTTGTGTGAACATCTAGCTAATATGATGTTCATGTTCAAAACTTTTTTGTATGCTGTTATTTTTATTTATTTTTATTAACCTCTAGAGGTTATGGTCTGTGATAAGTTAATTTTTTTTTAAATGGTTCTTTAGTCGATTTGACAATACGTTTTTAACGTTTATCATTCCGAAGGAAATGATGCGGCGCCTTTGGCGACGTACTGAATCGGTAGGTACAGCCTCTAGATGAACAGGACTTGCATCAGCAATTACTGAATACGGTCTTTTGAGTAGCCAAGCCTGAGAATCTCAGACAGACATGTTTTATTGTTTGATCCTTATGCCAGAATGTACCTACCTATATATTGACATTTTGTGCATATTGCTTTTTTGTATTTGACAATGGGATCTGTTAAGGTTGACAAATCGGTGATCGATCAACAAAATTGAAACCTTTTGTTCAATGGTTTCTGGTGGTCTAAAAGACTCTATTGTTCAAATTTATTTGTCACATGGTTGACGCTTGATGATGATTTCTTTTTTTTTTATGAATTTCTCCTGTATCGTGGGTGCGTTTACAACATATAAACTCACATACACAAACAACTAGTCCCAGAAAAACTATTTGTAAGTCGTACTAATATGTATTTGTTCCGTGCGGGAATCAAACCCGCGACACGAAACGCAGCAGTCAAACATTTAACCACATACGCCAACCGTGCCGTCATACGAAAATTCGATCCATAACACAGAATCTGAATAGTGTTGAACTGAAGAATTATTTAGTTTTGTTCAGTAAATCATTATTGTCCTTCAGATGTTCTCTTTCATCACATCCAACGACAACAATGACGTGAATAAAATTTTCATTGCATGGCAATAAGATTATCCATGATTTTTTTTTTTAATATTCAAGGACCACTTTATTGATTTTCTCTAATGACAGCTTTGTTGATAGCACACTACAAATATCACCATCGGGCTTTAGAATCGCATTTTTACCAGTTCGACTTTTTTTTTTTGTTTTTTTTTTTTCATATCAAGGTAATTGTTTGATTGACAAACGGGCGTACCTTTTATACATCTATCGGAACATCTTTTAATTAGGGAAATGATTTAACCCTAATGGAATTGAGATGAAAACTTAGTTTCTTGATAAATTTTTTATAGCAAGGTTTTGCCGATACCTACTGATTTCGACCTAGCTTTTATGGGTGCATCAAACAATCCCAATATTTTTATAGATGTTAGGCACCATAAGCCATGAATGTTTGGTCCAGAGACATTTGCTGGTTGGAGACTATACTTTAGATAGTTTCATTAACTTTCAAGTTTTATCATTTATTATGATAAATCTACTACGGGAATCAGTGAGCATTGTCTATATGTAGACAGACTTTTTATTTTTATGAGTTTTCATATTTTTTTTTTGGGGTCGTTATCTTTATTGTTGTCAATTGACTCAAGGTTAAGAGCTTTTCTTTCGTTGATCCTGGTTCTGCAGTGGGTCTTGAAATGTCCTCGGAACCATATTTTATGTAATTCTGGTTAATTGCAGGGCAGGAACAATACCACTTTTGTAATTTTGCAATTTCTGTTTTTGCCATAATTTATGCGATTCTGATTAATTGCAGGGCAGGAACAATTATCACTTTTGTGATTTTGCAAGTCATTTTGTTTAGTGTCAATTTTGCCATATTTTATGCAATTCTGATTAACTGCAGGGCAGGAACAATTATGTATCACTTTTGTGATGGGTTGCTTGAGGAACAATTATGTATCACTTTTGTGATGGTTTTGCAAGCAACCTCTTTTTAATTAAAAGTATTTGGTTTTAGTGTCAGTTTTGTTTAGTGTCAATTTTGTTGAGGCTGGTACTTGTTGAACTTGTACTGACTATTGTGGCATTTCGCACCGTCGTTTTACAGATTCACAGAATACAGAATTTTATGTCTTTTCGATTGTTGCTGTCACAAATTCAGTTTTCATGTTGCTGTGCCAAGTCAGAGATATAGACAGCACGTATTGTAGTAAAAGAATTTACAGATTACTCAATAATTTAAGGTAACTTGAATTATTTCTTATCATCGTTTAATAATCAACAAAAGTACATGTATATTTCCTGTTGAAATATAATCAACAACTTGGGTTATTTATAACCAATTGTTCTTTCTCGACGTATAGACGGGTTTTTGTGCTTAAGCGCTCTCCTCACAAAGGTTCTTTATTAACGCTCTAAGTATTAAGTGTAAACTTTTAAATAAACAAGCTTTAGTAAGCGAGTCTCACAGAAGGAGACACCTTAATTACGCTCTAAGTGGCGTGCCACAATTCCAACGGTCACTAGAGTTCTTTTGTTTATTACAATAGCCAGCCAAAATGCATTGATTTGACTAAAATTAGTTCAATCATTACAACCAGTTCAACCTTCACAGATTTTATATAGACACTAGTTAGTTTTAACCGGCAAGAATAATTATTCTTTACCTTACTTCGATTTGACCGAAGGGGGACTTTTGTTAAAACTGATACATTTACGTTATTTTATTATGACACTAGTGTTAGTCTTAACAGTAAGATAATAAATAATTCCGTACTTTTGTTGGAACTTCTGTTAAAACTGGCACATTAACGATATTTTCGTTGGAACGTTTTTTCCTTATTTATTTTGTGTAATACACTGTTTTAATAGTTATAAAGATATTTTTTTTTCTTTACTTCGATTTTACCGAAGTGGAACTTTTGATCAGATTTATACATTCACGATTTTTCTTTAGAATGTATTTTTTATTTTCCTAGAGTTGTGTGTACTTACATTATTGGTATTTTCGTTACTTTCGTTGTGTCACTTTTCATGATTTTTTCGAATAATATTTCATTGGTAGGTATTATCTACATACGGATTTGGTCAACCATTCAGTAAGCATTTAGGTCATAATTTAAGGTATTGTACCCATATTTACATAAATGGTATTACCTCATATATGACGGTTATATAATATCATCACCCGTTTAGCTTTTCCTATGTTGTATGTTGGAGTCGGCTTTCAGTCTAACCATTTTCGGCAGAATACCAGTATTTTCAACGGAACGACTGCCTGCCTGACCTCCACAATCCAGTTATTGGGTAATTCCCCATGGTAAGACTGGTTGTCAAACTTTCGGGCTACTGACTACCCCTAACGACTGTCAAATATCCATAAATGTCAGCCGGGAGCAACGGTTTAACGTGCTGTTTAATCTTGTGTACTATCAGTACCAATGGGTTTCATTTTGACAGTTCAACAACATTCATTGCATTATTTACGTTGTTGAGCACACATTTTCGAACATAATATGAAACAATGGATTGGCAATATGCTTCGAAATGATTCCAATTAATAGTAATGGCGCGTTACACAATTAGGGTGCTGATCGATCGACCTTTGCGGGGCTGTCAATGGTTAGCCACGAGCCCCACGATGGTTTTATATTAGGTATTTGAGTTGAATTTAAGTGATCGATCTGTGCATTACGTTCTCGTCTCAGCTGATCGCCAACATAGATTGAGCATAGATAAGAAGATAATTGCTTAAAGATACATGAATTTATATGAAAATTGTAACCACCACGACTAGTGTATGGTTACACTTAAGTTTTTTTTTTTTTTTTTTTTTTTTGTATATATAAAACTCTCTACACAAACAAACACTGTGCAACCATATTTTCATGCTGACCAATTTCCGTAAGCAGATAATTTCAGTAATAGTTTTACTTACTGCGCTTTTACTCGTCGCCAATGTGGTGTTCACTATAATCACTTATAGGGGCTTTGAGGTTTGAAGTAAAACCACCAAATTATCAGTAAGTACACACAGCTTAAGGGGCACGTCTAGTCGCCACTCGGGATAGAGTGGGAATGCCTTGAGGTGCTACATTAAGCTGTGTGCCACATTTAATTGTATATACATCACACTCTCTAACTGCTGTCCTGCTACTACTTGGGCTTGAGCTGTGGCTACATACTCTTTGTTCTGGTAGTTTCACATCTCGCCTTGCAATTCAAACAATTATAATCTAAGTTGCCGCAGTGAAATGTACAAAAGTTCTTAACAACATTCTACATACTTAAATTAATTTGTCAAGTGAGCAAAAACCGCACCGGTTGCCTAATCACTCGACCACAGCGTGTGGTTTTAGGCATAGGCGGTAGCGTTTTTTTGCCCACTTGGTTCTATATCTGATTCGCACTGATTATTGTTAGTACTACTATTTTCTGGTGACTTTTCTTCCCTTATAATGTACGCTGGCTTTAATCTGTCTATGGAAACAATTGATTGACGATCACCCATTTGTCTGTAAAATGTTTTCTTATCTCTACTGATCATATAGCGGCCCTTACGAAGATAAGGGCCGCTATATGATGGGGTTAATGGGCTTTTTACTATATCGTTTCTTACGAAAACATGAGAACACTTATTTAAATCGTTGTGAATGAATATTTTTCGCGAATCGCTGTTTTCCCTTGACTAAAGCCGCATACTTTTTATGACGTTTCGAAGAGTGCTTACAAACGTAGGTAAGTGATCTACTTTGGTCTTCTCGGTTTCGCAATAAAAATCGCCAGGTAATCGTAATGTTTGTCCTAATACTAATTCTGCCGAACTCACGGTTTCGTCACTTTTGCAAGCCGCACGAAGTCCCAACAATACTGTCGGTAATTTATCGACCCATGACCTATTTATTGTCTTGTAGCCTAGCCTTAATTGCAACCTTAAGTGAACGATGTATCCTCTCGACCATCCCATTTGCTTGTGGGTGGTATGCTCTCGTACGTGTCTTTTTTATATCTAAACTGTTTAGCAAACTTCTGAAAACTTCGCTCTCAAACTGCCTTCCCTGATCACTCGTTATTGTTAGGGGGCAGCCGAACCTGCATATCCACCCTTCGTATATGGCTTTAGCTACTGTGTCCGCGGTAATATCTGTAACTGGAATTGCTTCGGGCCATCGCGTGAACCTGTCAAGCTACGGCCGCACTCATCGCGATAACATTCGGGCGATAAACTTCGTCTTCGGGCTACGGCGAATCTTGGTGGCCACATATAATAGACGAAGTTTATCGCTCAAATGTTATCGCGATGTACAAACGCAAAAACAACATGGACGCCGCGGTTGCTCTGTATTTTATGGCAGCAAATAATTATTTTTTACATCTATATCAAATAAAAAACAAATCTAAAGCAAGAAAAAGAAGAAAGTGGGTGATAAATATTCACAAATCAAGAACTCCGCGAGTAAAAAGTGTTAGTCAATGCATACGTAATTGCATAGAAAGAAACCATAACATTTTTTTTTAATTTGTTCACAGAGACTTCATACGCAAATTTTTTTCTGATCTTACTGCTGAGCCAGCCCAATTTTTCAACTTCCTACGCATGTCTACAACCGATTTTGAAATATTGCTACAGAAAGTGGCACCAATAAACATAAAAAAAAAAAACTAATTTTAGAGAAGCAATTCCAGCAAAAGTCCGCTTAGCGGTAACACTTCGGTATTTAGCAACAGGAGACAGCTTTCGAAGCCTGCATTTTCTATTCAAAATGTCTCACCAAATTATTTCCGAAATAGTGCACGAGACGTGCAACGCTATCCTAAAGGTTTTAGAGGACCAAGTTAAGGTACGTAAATAAAACTCCTTAGGTTCGATCATATTTCAGTTTTATTTCAATTAAAGTTATTTTATATCTAAGTGAGTGATTTTATAAATAATTTAAGAATCAGCTAACATTATTTCCCCTGTTTCGGAAATTATAATTTGTGCAGCTTTTCTCGGTGGCAGTACTCCGGTGTTCTGAACGGATGAAGAGTTTTGGACAACAGTCTGCAATGATGTCGATGGTGATGAGATCAAGAGTGGTTGATATGGTTCATTGTGTGAAGGTGACTGGGTCGATTGTTGTTGTTGGCTGTATGGGGACTGTGGCGATTGGTGTTGCTGGATGTATGGAGACTGGGGCGATTGATGTAGCTGGCTGTATGACGACTGTGGCGATTGGTGTTGTTGGCTGTATAGGGACTGTGGCGATTGGTGTTGTTGGCTGTAAGGTGACTGGGATGTCTGATGTGGTAAATTATTCGTTTGTAGGAATGATTGAGGTAATCCTGCAGTCGGTTCATTAAGTCTATCTACCATGCATGCTTTGAAAACAATGTTATGAATATCATTCATCAAAATTTCCTTTGCATGAGGATTCTGAATTTTCCTTATTTTACTTGCTATTAACTTTCCAAACAATTCATATTCATCATTTTCAGTATTTTTTATATATTTAAATGCTTCGTTCATTTGTTGCCTGGCAGTCTTTATTTCAGAAGATAAATCATATCGTGCTCTTTTTGTTTGTTGAGTATTTACATCACTGCTGGCCCCATTTGTATTTTCTTCAGCTGCTGCAGAAGTTGTAGAAGCTGAAGCCTGTTCCTCACCTTCAGTAACCTGTTGAACCAAAAAATAATATAATCATTTGTTTCAGATGCCTACAAATGAACAAGAGTGGTTGGAAAAAGAAGCCGATTTCCATAGTGTGTTTCCACATTGTGTAGCAGCAATGGATGGGAAACATGTAGTCATATTGGCACCGCATCACAGCGGGAGTGAATTTTACAACTACAAACATACATACAGCATTGTACTGTTAGCTTTAGTTGATAAAAAATACAAATTCATATTTGCAGACGTTGGATGTCAGGGACGAATTAGTGATGGAGGGGTATTTCGGAATAGTGTATTATTCCGAAAATTAAACAGAAATGATCTTAAATTACCACTTCCTTCATCACTACCTGGTTGCGACGATGCAATACCATATGTATTTGTAGCCGATAATGCATTCCCACTTCATACAAATATAATGAAACCCTTCCCAGGTGAACACCCAGAAGGAAGTTTAAAAAGAAATTTTAAGCTAGAATTGTAGTGGAAAATGTATTTGGGGTAATGTCTGCTATTTTTAGAGTATTAAGAAAACCAATACCACTACAACCGGATCATGCCTCTAACATTGTGATGACATGCATATTACTACATAACTTCCTAAAGAATAGCGAAACATCCAATAATTTTTATGCTCCACCAGACTTCTTCGATAGGATTGAAGAACAGCCAGTTGACGGTGCCTTGCGCTCTTTTACAGCTAATAGCCAGAAAAAATGCTTCTACACCAACAAATATACGGGACAAATTTGCTCAAGTTCTCGCCAACCGTTGAAAATGTTTTTTTTTTTATTCCGTGTTTTAATTAATTCACTGTTTTAATGTTAACTTGGTAATTTGAAAAATAGCGAGGTGAGGTATTTATCTCTTTAAACTTAATAATAAATAATCTAAGCATGCATAAAGTAGTTGTTATTTCCTACCTGTGTATGGATCGTTTGTTTACAATCATAGATAGGCTGCAGAAAGCTGTTAAGGGCATCAAAAGCAAACCAGTTAACTTGGTAAACTTCGTCTGTCCCAGCTCCAGATTTGAAAGATTTTTTTTCTTGTTTAGGTGTTGCCTATAGTATGCCATGAGGGAGTCGCGTTTTTTCTTCAAATCTTCAACCGTACATGCCCAGCTTAAGTTGTTTTTAATCCTCATCCAAGCGTCATAGCAGAGATCTTTTCTTTTATGGCCAGTTTCTAATGGGTTCCACAATATCGGCTCAGTCTCATAATTCGCAATGAATTCTAAAATTTTTTCGTTGCTCCAATCCATGTTCGTTCAGCACTGTAGTGAAAACTATAGAGAAAATACTAGCGTTGAAAACACGTCCGCTTGGCCGATGCGTACGGGCCGACGGAAGTGTGGCCGCGCACCGCGAAGTTCATCGCAATAAAACCCTTTGATCTGCGAGAGTTTACCGACAGCGAAGCGATAAGCCCGAAGCTTCGCCCGAAGTGCCGAAGGGTTCGCGAATACTTGGCTATATCGCGATAACGTGAATATTTGGGTTATCGCGATGAGTGCGGCCGTAGCATCATAGTAACGCAATATCGATAGCCTTCGACGTTGCTAAAGGACCGACTATGTCGACGTTTATGTGGTGGAATCTCTCTGTCAACGGAAAACTACCTAATTTGGAAACTGTATGCCGCTGTACTTTTACTTTTTGACAATGAATGCAAAACCTAGCCCATCTGGTCACGTCATTGTTCATTTCTGGCCAAAAGTAACGCTTTGTTACCATCTTACGTGTGGCCCTAATCCCGGGGTAACTTATGTTGTGTATGGAATCGAACGCTAAATTTACGAAATTGTTGTGGGAGATATGGTCTTACCTGATTATCTGAAACGTCACAATAAATCGTATTGTTACACAGCGGTGAATGAATTTGTTTTAATACAATGTTACCTCGTGGTTCTGCTAACATACGCGACATTTGAGCGTCGGTTTCCTGCGCCTGCACGATTTGGTCGAAGTCTATAGGCGTCGGGCAAACGACGGTTTCTACCCGTGATAGCGCGTCAGCAACCGGATTCTCGTCACCGTTGACGTATTGTATGTCGCTCGTGAATTCGCTGATATACAATAACTGCCTTGTGCGCTGTGGGGTCTCTTGATCCGTACCTATTTTAGAAAAAGCATATGTTAGTGGTTGGTGGTCTGTAAAAACAGTTATTTCTCGACCTCCAATCATGTTTCTAAAATGTACGATAGCTAAGGCCGGTTACAGTGCTCCACCGACCGTCAGTACGTACGGTCCGTCCTGACGATATGGTTGAACCGACCGTCAGTTTCTATCATTCAGTGCTCTCCTGACCAACAAACTGACCGCACTGGTACAGTCGCACGCAATGGAACAGTTTACGAATTGTTTAATTGCTGCTTATTATCTTCGTAGACGTTTTAAGAATAGAAGAAGACGTAGATATCATGTACACCCTATCGTCGCACTAAGGGAAAATCGCGTATGTTTCGTCTCAAAACTCCGTATCTCAGTTATTTCAAAACTAAATGATCTGTAATTTTGCATACATATACGTGAATGTATAAGGTTTAAAAGAAAAAATAATAATTTTGAAAATTATGTTTATTAATTTATTTAAAAAATAAAAAAAAAATACATTCATTTATAAGAAAATATACTTTTTTTTAAATTTACTTACATAAAATAGAATTAAATATCATTGTATAAACAGTGTCTAACGAGAAAAAAATAATGTACAAAATTCAACAATCTCCTACAGATTTTCGTTGACAGCAAGAAGGGACTTGGCTTCATCGAAAAGTTCTTTCGATATTGTTTCTGAGGTATTTCTCAAACTTGATATACAGCGTGTAATTTTAATGGTTGTTTTCCCGCAGCGAAACGGTTTTGTCTTAGTAATACAATCGTTTCACCAATAAATAAAATATTAGAAACATGAAATGGGAGATTTAACATAGTGATAAACAAAACTCGAAAGTGAGTACGAAATAATAGTAACCTTCTGATATCTACAGCTGAATGGCGCGGGGCCATTGACCCGCATGCTTCAAGTATTATCCAACAAGTTATTCAAATTTTCCCTTTATACTTTTACGGGCTTAGGACCGTCATAAATACCTTTTAGCTGCAATTTACTGAACACGAAAATAAAATTATTATTTAAGATAATTTTTCAGATACCTAAAAATGTATTTGAAGCGTATTTAAAAAAATTGAATCAACTTATTTACAATAATTCTGATCAGCTAAACTACTCCTAAGTGTTCATTATTTACAAAAGTACTTACTTACACTTCCCGGTAACGAAGTAATTGTTCAAAATGTAAGCCTCTGCGTTGTATACACAATCGCGCACGTTTTAACTGATTGTCTTTTAATTTCAATAAGGTGTCTCTGTCACTACGCACGATATTAAAAGCGTCCACTATCGCAGTCGTTAACGAGTCACAAGTTTCATACTCTTCTCGATACACTAGGCGCTTAACCTCAGACCACAAGAAAAAGTCTAATGGAGTTAGGTCTGGGCTTCTTGGTGGCCATGGCACTGGCCCGGCGCGCCCAATCCAGCGCTGGGGAAATACCGAGTTCAGGTGCTCTCGTACAACACGGTGATAATGAGCCGGGCACCCATCGTGCTGATAAAAAAGATTTTCCGTTGGCACTGATAATGGAACGTCATCTAATAGTTCTGGGATAAGACCACGTAACATTTCCAGATAGGTTCCACCTGTTAAGTGTCCTGTCACAAAAAGCGGTCCAATGAGATGGCCATTAATTATTCCGGCCCACACATTAACACTAAAACGTACTTGATGCGCACACTCACGGATAACATGTGGGTTATTTAAAGCCCAAAACTGTTCATTACGCTGGTTAAATATTCCAACTCGCGTAAAAGTTGCTTCATCCGTCCATAAAATGTTTTTATCCTGATTGTCGATCAACCACTGACAGAAGGCAATTCGGTTTTGAGGGTCATTTTCACTCAGAGCCTGAACGCCGCGAAAATGATAAGGGTGTTGTCCTTCCCCGTTCAGTAATTTCCAAACGTAATAATGGCTTACGTTAAACCTTGCCGCGGCCTGACGCGTACTTCTACGAGGATCCCGTTCGAAGTATTCGATGATCTCCTCGTCGAGCGCTGCCGAAATAACGGCCGATCGACCTCTGCTCTGTGCATGTGCTGGTGTTTGAAATTGACCATGGTCTAGTAGCCGCTGTGTCGCGGTTACGATGGTCCGTGGCGATGGAACTTGGGGGTTCGGAATCCCGCGAAGACGGAGGGACTGCAGGTGTTGCTGCTCCGCGTAAAGTCGCCGGGCAGCATGGGAGTCATAATTAGCCCTAGCATAAAACTGCACCATAGCGACGGATTCCAAATTGCTGTAGTTATAATGTCGATCCATATTGCACTTTTGACTAATAGATAACACGTCCTGTGTGTACGATATTCGCGGGAATACTACTACTAACTACTAAGTGTAAGTAGGTTGTCGCCGCATGGATACAATTACAATTTACAATAGATAGGCAATAAAATAAACAGAACATTTGTAATTTTTGCGCGCAGACTACATTATGTCGTATTACTAAAATCGAGAGCTTATTTTACTTTGAATATTTATAAAGCGGCCTTTCGCCTTTGAACGCTTAGCGGTAATTTATTGTAAGTTATTTGAGCTTTTTTTCTTTTGTCGGCATGGCGGTGAATTTATGGATTGTTGCCTACAAGCTATTTTATGATGTATCACTATGCACGGGAGCTTATTATGGTTTGAACATTAAATGCATTGCTTTCTTTTGAAGCCATTTCATGTCCCTTCCGAGGAGTACCTACAAGTTGTATGTAGCGTAACTAAGTTTTCTCACTTTTTCGAGTTAATGATTTTTTTTTTGCAATTATTTTTTATTATTTTATAACACAAACATTTTTATTTTTGTCTTTTACTCTATTCATCGAAAGTACTCCTTAAAGCAAATCGTTCTGCCGCAGGAAAACAACCATTTAAATTACAGCGTGTATATGGATCAGAAGTGTACAATAAGGTATGGAACACGTCTGTATTGGTAGCCGCTCTTGAACATTTTCTAGAATGATGAAGTCTAAAATTTTTTTTTTAAATCCTTGTTGCGGGATTCTTGAGCGTCTTCGGACAATTGTCCGATAGGTAATATAGCATAGTACTCAATGATTTTTTCTCCGTGAATAAGTATTTTATGTACGGAGGAAGGCATATAATACCAATTATAATTATTTACGTACAGTTGGGCGGTACTATATGCGTATTCACCGAACTTTTTGAATCAATAGCCATTCCAGATGACATAGTTTGTAGTATAATGTACATTCGTTTTATAAGTTCTACGTCTACACCTGTAATGTCTGCAGAGCAAGAGTAATTCTGAAAAAATCTCCGAGCTGTGTTGCCGTCATTACTATTTCCAGTGCCTTGTCGAGGTTTATCGATATGCAGTCCCATTTCCTCCCTAAACCGCTTTTGTACCAGTTTTTTCTTTTCGTCTTTGTTTTTTTTATTTTCTGGTGTAGTGGCTGACCACTTTTGGAAAGACAAGTTATAGGAAATGTGTAAAATCATCTCCATACTTCTAATCCAAGCGTGTAGTGTTGACAGTCCATATTGAAATGAACTTTCATTCACATCTCGTGTCCTAACTGCCTCTAAGTTATTCATTTGCCGAGGAGTAGCACCACAAATTGTACAAGAAGCGCTCGAAGGAGTTTCAGTTAAAACTTGTGCTACTTTACCATCAATCATGGTTAAAAATAGGTTATGAGTAATTTCAATTACTTCACCATTCTTATTTATCATGGAAGGAGACAGGTTTTCAATTTGATTTTTGATATCAGCCACAACAGAAGCGGTTTTTTCAGGAGTTTCTTTGGCAAATTCTATCAATATAGGTCTGCAATATCTTACGGATGAGCAAGTTTCATTTTTCCAAATAACAATATTAGTTGTCTCATCTATGAGTTTAATGGGTACAAGTGAAGCAATAAAAAGGTTCGCATCTGATGTGAAATCGCTTTCTTCGGGCAAAACTTGCTTGTATTCACTTTGCCCTGATGACCCGTCACAACCCCATTTGCAGAATAGTTTCAACTGTCTTAAACCGTTTTTATAAACTGAACCAATTAGTAATATACGTGCCACAGTATGATCCAATAAGTCTTGCAGATTGACTTTTGCACTTATGTTAGTAATGGTTATGCTCGAATCTGGTGGGTAACACATCTTCTTCGCTTCGGCTAAAGTTGGATAAGAAGGAAACACTGAGCAGTTTTTGTCCGCCAAACAAATACGAAGTTTCCCATACTGTTCTTTGTTAAGGTCTAAGTCAATAAATATCCGCAGTGCTTCTTCCTTTGTAAAAGGTATAACATCTTCAGGGTTCTCAGTTATGAATTTAAGAAACTTTTTCTTATCATTTTTTGACGCAGTTCGTATAATATTAACAATTGTGGCCTCCTCCGTCTCACCCATAGACCGCAACTCCTGAGTATATGCATTGAGCACACAGTCCAGTCCGTACTCTTGTATTAATTGCATGTTTTTTCGTTTCTTTGTTTTTTCTGAAGATGCTTCGTATGGTTTCGATGGTCTGCCACCTGCACTGCTTCCAGACGTATTAGGGTCATTAACTGTGACTCGACACTCCAGTGGAATACGAAATTCACCATTTAACCAGTCGACGTTATTACTTTCAAAGCGTTCTCTTTTCCGGGATGCATTTCTCCAGCGTTCGTTACATTTAGATACCAAGTTTCTTTGAATGTAGGAGACCACAGTATTCATATCCTCTGGTGACAAATTGAAATTTTCTTGCAAGTAGTTTTCTATATTATTCCCATTTATCAACAAATTGCACAACTCTCGTTTACTACAAACAAATTCACCCATTATTTTCAAATCAGATAACTTCTGTGAATATTTGAAAATAGGTATTAACTGCTTTTTTAAGGCAACTGAATTTCTGATGAACAACTGTGGATGTTTCAGGGTTCGCCTTTCTTTTATAGGCCAATGAATTAGTGCTATGTACAAAAAGATAAGAAACTAATATTTGCACTCTTCCCATAACCAACCTGTTTTTAATTTGACCCTAATTGATATAGTGACCATATTTTATCAAATATGGAGGTCAAAACTATATCAAAACCACAAATAACTATAAATAATAATGACCATTTTATCAATTTGACCTTAATAGATAACATATGATTATGTGAGCAGTAAAAAGATATTGGAAAAAAATTATCTCGCGATATGTTTTGGTACCGTGTCAGAAAAGGCGCAACTTTTTTTTTTTCTGCTTGTGTAAACTAATGTATAAAGATCGTAATACAACAAATATCTCGACAGCGGCAAACAGCGGTAAACGGGTAAGTCTCGTTAACCCGTTGAGCGTCTTATGCACACACGGTGGTACATAAGAGATTTGCGCCCGACGTGTCTTATGCACCGACGTCGGAGCATAAGCGACATGGCTGACTTCACGTCATTCAAACCTATTACTACTGTGATTGGTTCACATAAAAATACTTCTATAGACAAGTGTGCCACTTTAGCCAACATAATAACTTAAATGTTTACTATTTTTCAAGCGACAACATTTAAAAATTTAATTTTTTCTCGTACTCGGAAGAAGTCGTCCGCCATATTGTAATCACTGTGAACTCGGTCGTGTTTGGTGCTTTTTTAAAATGGATTTTAAAAGGAAACGGTAAGTGATTTTATTGAAATTATATATCAGATTACTGGAAATATTGTGTAGATTGTGATTCAAATATTGGTTTTAGATATTTTATCGTATATTTTGGTGAAAAAAGTGTGCAAAGTTTATGAGGCGCCAATTTTCGTTAGTGATACCGGATGTTTTCGATGATAATAGCTGTTTATTTTACAAAGTATTCTGCAAAATTTATATAAGTAGGTAGGAATTTTATCTAGGAAACCATTTGACCAATGTAAATTCTCGTAATTCTAGTTCATAACACGTAAATTGAAGAATTTTGGTCAAAGTCAACAAATGCTCTGTCTCTTTCTAACGCACACTCTAACAATTCGCGTAAAAGCGCACACTCTAACAATTTGCGTAAAAAGTACATTCGCAAACATCACCCCATGTCCAGTTACATTATTTTTGCTAGAAAAACTATTTTATCACTTACACCATGTTTATTGAAAGTATTGTGATTTCTCATAATATGTAATATTATAGAAGATTTTAAATTTAATAATATTTTATAGATTTAGATAAATAGTAGTACACTGTTACTTATTGAAATTAATATTTGTTATTATAGTGGAATTTATTTTATTGATTCTTAGAATGATGCAATCAAGGTCACGATCTCGGTCTCGGTCGGTGACGCCAGGGCCGAGATCCTGTGATCTTGAGCGCCAGAGCCGGCGTCAACTGATGATGAGGTTGGCAGCGGACAAAACCAGCGAGCCGACGGTGGAGCCCGAACCAAGGGTATGGTTGCCCCCTCCACCCCATTGTGTCACTCCGTGAGTATTTTATATAATAGTCGTAACACGATTCTATGTATTCTACATATAGTATCTACAAATATATTATATAATAATCTTATTCATTTATCTTTTAGAAAACCACTGATGACGGGGCTCCAGGTGAACATGACCCCGGGGGGTACAATCAAAGTATCCGACATTGTCGAACTTGAAAATACCCCCCGGGGCTCCATCAGAAGAAAAACGGAGCTGGAGGAGTCAGTGCAGTAAGTGTTGCTATGACACCACCGTAGTCAGATTCTTTTATTAGACGCTGACTATGATTTTTTTTTTGCAGTATTGGACACTTGGAACGGGCGGCCGCGTGTGATCTGGACTGGGAGGATGGAGATGCGGAGATAAAGGAACACTACGATCATGTGAAGCAATGGATCAGTGAGTTGCCACCGCCAGAACCTTCCTCGGGATACTCCCGTATCTGTAGGACGCCAGTTTTAGATGTGTGCTCTGGTAGCGCTGGTGCTGTTATTGTACAGGCTGCTGAAGCTAATCCTTCAGAGCCTGGGCCTAGCGGTAGCCACGGGATACCAGTGCCGGCATCTGAAACAAAAGATGTTGTCCCATCCGTGTCGGGTTGTATGGCAACATCTATACGGCGGGTTACAGATACGGTGAACGATGGCAGCGATTTGGATTCAGATTTTGACGATGAGTTTAATCTGGATGAAATCGCTGCTACCGGTGGTATGCCGAGGACTATTCCGGATGACGAGGAATTGGATGAGCCTACAACTCATATCGTAAATTCGATTGAGAGTGCAATGGACGACGTCATCGATCAAATGGTTGGCACCTCTATTGATTTCGAGTGGCGAGAAGACTTTGATAGTTTCCGGGGTGTAGCCGAAGTATTTTCGGGTCCTACCGTCGGGCCTATTGAAGACTATGATACGCCTTATGATGCCTTTACTGCTATTTGGGGTAGAGACATCATAGTGCATATAGTCACCGAAACAAATAGATATGCCAAACAGGTGATCGATGCACAAATGGCAGCAGGTACATTGAAAACGTCATCTCGTCTTCATAAGTGGACTGACACTAATGAAGATGAGATGTACGTTTTCATTTCAGTACTCATGTTTATGGGCTTGGACCCACGCACGTCCCAACATGAGTACTGGAAGTCTACTGGCTATCTCGAGATGCCCAAATTCCGAAAATTGATACAATATAACCGCTTCATATTGCTGAACAAATTTATTCATTTTGTGAACAATTCTGCAGGGAGCCAGGATTTGTCTCAAACTGAAGGAAATTTGCTTCCAGCAAAGTTGCGAAAACTTGCACCAATTATTCGGCATTTAAATAACAAGTTTTCAAGCTTGTACAATTTGCATCCCGATATAGCCATAGACGAATCATTGACACTATTTAAGGGTCGCTTGTCTTGGATACAAGCGATCCGCTCGAAGTCTGCCCGCTTCGGCATGAAATCTTTCGAGCTTTGCGAGTCGAGGACGGGCTACCTGTATAAATTTGAAATTTATGCAGGTAAAGACGACAGTCAAAGTCATACTTCTGCTCCCAGTGTGGCTTTGGCTGGAAAGAGCGCTAGTGTCGTGATTGACCTACTGAAAGGCCTAGAGAATCGGGGTCACTGCGTAACGATGGACAATTTTTATAATTCTCCAGCGTTAGCGCGGTACCTCAAATTTCTAGGCTTTGATTGCTTGGGAACGTTGCGTCCAAATCGCAAGCATGTACCAATTGAGGTCAAAAACGTTCCAAGGAATGTGGCCAGGGGTAGCATCATAGCTCGCCACTGCGGTAACGTTTCGTGCATTGCATGGAAAGACACCAAAGTGGTGACTATGATCTCCACTTACCACACTCCAGAAACATTAATTTGTGGGTCGGAAGGCTGGTAGGCCTCTTATAAAACCTGTTGTCGTTCGTGACTACAACAACACAATGGGAGGGGTTGATCTTAAAGATCAAAAACTTTCAATGTATTTAATTGAAAGAAAAAGGTGCGTCAAGTGGTATATGAAAATGTTTAAGCGGTTGTTGAATGCAAGTGTGTTGAACGCTTACATTATTTTGTCTGCTTCTTTGAAACGTAGAAATATGCCTCCCATGACGCATCGTCAGTTCCGAGAACAGCTGGCTAATTCTCTTGTGGAGAATCACTTCCAATTTCCACAAGAAAATTTGCCATCGTCCGAGGAATTGACGAGGCTTAGGCGAGATATAATTCACGTTCCAAAGAACCAGCCAAGAAACAACCGCAAACGGTGTACCATTTGCTACCGAAAAGGTACAAGCAAAATGGTGACTACATATTGCGTGACCTGTGATGAGTATATCTGCTTCGAAAGTTGTTGGTTAGATTGGCACTCTCTCCAAAAACTTCCTGGGGCAGATAAACATCGTCGAAACAGGTCACGCCGTGAGTAGTATGCCGTTTTGCATATGCCTTATATATTTTCATGTACCTCTGGACGCATCTTCCTTCCCGTGTTGTTGTATCATTCACCCTGAACCAAATTTATGATATGATCCGACAGGTTCAGCCAAAACTTCGTACAACTCAACAATCCAATGTCTTACAGATCGTATTGTTCCTTTTTCGTTGCATCAATGTCCTTTCCCACACCTCCAATCAATCACCGGTATCGTCGGCATCGCTTAACACGGGCTGAACTTCGCTACGCCTGGAGGATTCTCCTGTAGCGGCACTACAACTACAGGCATCTACCCAACTGAGGAAGAACTAAAATCACAAGTCCTACATCTCGCAAGCCAAGTTCTCCGCGACTTAGAACATATAATACAACATTCTGACAGACTGTCAGGCAGTAGCCCACCGGACACAACACCCGTTCGATCGGAGGATCCTCCCTTTTCCTTGAACGTCAGCGCAACCTTCGTTCCTGCGAAGTTTGAAGACTTCTACACTCATACGCCTTCCTTGGCGACCCCGCAAGGAACATCACAGCCTTCGAGCAGCGTGACGTCATCAGCATCTTCAGCATCACCTGTTCCTCAAGTTTTCCAGTAGCGAGTCATCCAGCCAGCTAGCTTCACATGGGCATACCTAACCACCAGCATGTATATAACCTTGTGTCCGTTTGACTCTACAGCTATGTATTTTTTCAACCTCCATGGCGCAGCGGTCAACAAGCCTGCCTGCGACGTGGAGGCCCCGGGTTCGATCCCCGGCCAGGTCATGATGGAAAACGATCTTTTCCTGATTGGCCTGGGTCTTGGATGTTTATCTATATATGTATCTATTATAAATATAATATCGTTGAGTTAGTATCTCATAACACAAGTCTCGAACTTACTTTGGGGCTAGCTCAATCTGTGTGATTTGTCCGTATATACATACATTTTTTAAATAGGCAGGTAAATTCAGTAATCTTAATTGTTTATTGTTTGTAATGATGACTGTCGAAAGTTCCTTTTATTAGCCTTTTCAAGGTTACATGATGCCCACTTCTAAACAAAAAAGACAAAAACATGTATTTACATCCTTTTCTCGTCTGTTTTCAACCCTAATTTATATAAATAAAAGTGTTTGTAAAAAACCTACTTAAGGAATAAATATCCTTATTTTTGTAAATAAATTTATTTTTTTTAAATTACGTATTTTTATTCCCAAAATCTTTCTTGAAAAGACAGATATTATAATTATTTATGTTACTACTTAAATAATTATAATATCTGTTTGTTCAATTGTGTTCACAAACAACAATATCACTAGTATAAAATACATTCAACAAGATTTTTCACTAAAAATAATTAAACCCGTTAAAATAACTAGCCAGTTTTACCTGAGTAAAACTCACCCTGAGGTGATTACTCACAGTGATTCCCACTACAAAGATATACTGCTTATACGAAATTAACGTACTTATATGAATGCTAACATATATACATAGGAGTGAGCTGTTATCTTAACTGGGTAATTTAGAAAAGTTAGTAATACCTACTTCTTTTGGACAATCGTAGGAAGAAACCAACTGTATTAACCATTTCATATACTTACATGTTGCTATTATGATCGTGGCAAAAAATTACGCTTGAATTGGCAGTCACGCTGACGGATACACATAACTATCCTTCCTCTAACCTATATCACTTGAAATGACGTAAAAAAATGTTAGGATATCCAAATCGAGCAAATAACCCATATTCTTACACGGATCCTTATAAAACACAAGCGGCCGCCAGAGACTTCGTTCGCGTGGAGTTAGTTATGCTCTGCTCCTATTGGTCGCAGCGTGATATTATATAGCCTAAAGCCTTTCTGGATGAATGGGCTGTCAAACGCAAAAAAAAAAATTCAAATCGGACCAGTAGTTCCTGAGATTAGCGCTTTCAAACAAACAAACTCTTCAGCTTTATGTATTAGTATAGATTACACTACTTTTTTTGGTAAATGATGTACCTAATAACTGTCCATTACGGTCAATATAATCATCATATGAATACATCACATGTTATTGAAATACGCTTAAAAATATCTTCATGTTTAAAAGAAATGAAGTTATTATTGTAGGTTAGTGTTACAATAATCAAATTTAACGCCCTGTAATATTTCGTACTCAGCATAATAAAAAATCACATAGATACATAGGTACGCGTAATGGCTCGGGGATGATATTTTGCATTTCTTTTTTCCTTGTTTGATTTGAGATTCAACCCAAAACTAACAACGATGTATAAATATTGACTTGTATTTTATACCAAAAATATTCCATTATCCCGAAACTAGCAAAAAAGTGTAATTATTAGTCTACTCGAATGTACATCACTCCGCCCACTAGCGCCCTCTTGCGCCGAAACTGAGTAACCAGTAGTTCACGGACCGACGGAAACTAAACAAAATGCCGCCGTTTTTTGTTTCGTAAACAAATGATTATTATAAAGTCATTAGCCAGTGTTGTACAAAATAAATGCATGTAATCGTCGCGTAATGTATTAGTGTTATCAGTGATGTAGTGAGATTGTGGTTTTTGTGAATAATTGTGAAGTTTTGTGACAAAAATGTTATGGATAACCTACGAAAAAACATAAACAAAGGTAATAATTTTATATTTTCATTATAAAAACGTAATACGTGATTAAAATTAATATGCTACAATCATGACCCATATTCTCAGCTTTGTTATGGTGTATAATTTATTACATATAAATAAGGAACATACGAGTATTATCATGTTTTCTAACCTAAGTCGTAATGAAAAAAACATTGCAATAATTTCGCGATCGCTTTGGGGATTCGCGAGCGCGGGAGGCCCTGCGCTCCAAAGGTTAAAAAAAAAAGTAACCTGAAAATTATACCATCTTAAACTACATTGGTTAATTTTAATTTATTTATTTATTTTATATAATATTATTTAAGAAACGTTATGAGGAGATTATAAGCATTTCAAAAATGTATAATACTTATACATTTATAAGAAAAACTTTCGAGTAATGTCTCGTTGAATTGTAGTAATGTCTTGTGCCAAAATCACATCATTGAACATGAGTTAGCTTTGATGCCTTTTTATATACATTATGGTTAGCAAAAAATAATTAAAAAAATATAGAAAAGAAAGCTTATTTATAAGACTAAATTAATTAATTAGTTCTACTCCATAACAACGACTTTCACGTGAAACGGTTTTGAGACGGCCTTGTATGGGGCTTTCCCATAGTGCGTCGCCCAAAGAACATTACAAGGGGAATTCACTACTATATATTCATTATTGCGCGAAGATGAAGAAAAGTTTTTTAATTACTTCAGAATGTCGATCAAAAGTTTTGATGAATTATCAGCGAAGTTACAAGACTACTTAAAACATGTAAACTTATTTCGAGCTCCTGTATCACCGGTGGAAAGACTTGCAGTCACTTTAAGGTATGTAACTATATCTATAGTACAGATTACATAAATGTAGATATCAATTTAAATATATTAATCCCATTCCACTAATTACTAACCCTATTAATCCCATCCCACTAGTATGATAGAGATATATGGGACTCAATGACAATATAATGTTTAAAATAATCATGATTTTAAAATACCTTAATTACAATAAAATCACAGTTTCTTGTTTAACTATTATTATTTAAAAATAAAAATTCAGTTTTGTTTAAATACAATAAGGTCAGAAAAATCTGTTTGCTCTACGTTGGAATTGGAAACCATAACAGGCAGCATGTTAGGATAAATATTTGTGAGAAGCTGTTCCGATTCTTGTGCAGTAATATTGTTTGATGTTTGTGAATAAGATGAATAGGACTCTGGTGACGTGACGAAGTATGTCGTACTGGAAGACTGGGACTGGGGACGACTAAGAGCATTGTCACCATCATGAATCTTCGTAGCTATTTTTAGTACTTCAGAACGAAAAGTCAACTTTTGACTAATAGAAAATGAGTTTAATTGGTAACAGCGATGTGAAAAATGCCATGTCATCATTTTGTAGTATTGTACTATTCTCTTTAAACATTTGCAGCATCTGTTTGTCAAACTCAAATTCTTCTTTATTTATAGACCTTTTAGATTTTGTAATTCGTCTATTTTTTTTATTTTGACTTGTCTGGGATGCAGGCTCAGTATTTTTTTGTTCGAAAACTCTGTCGAAAATAGTGCTTGTCGAAGGTTGTGGCTCGGGCTGGGGCTCGGGCTCAGGCTCAAAGTCGGGCACCGAAATATTTGTCTGGGAATCATCTGCTATTAGGGAGTCCTCGACTTGAACTGTGTGTTTCTTGTCGAGAAATCTCATGTGATCGTAATATATATACTTTTTTTTTATCGCTCCGCCGCCAGATCCGGACTTCGTATTAATAATTGCAGCTTTAGACCTTGTATACGCATCCCGAGCTGTTCTCCATCTCTGTTGTATAGTTTTATCTGTAACATAAAAGTAACTAAGCTTATTTCTTTCTTTCAGGTACTTAGCTACTGGTCATACATTCACAGACTTGCATTACAGTTATCGTCTTGGGGTGTCAACAATCAGTTTTATCGTTAAGGAGGTGTGCAAAACAATTTGGGAGATTCTTCATGAAGAATGTCTTACATTGCCAACATCCCCTGAGGGGTGGCTTCATATCATCAATGAATTTAACGAAATAGCAAACTTTCCAAATTGTGTTGGATGTATAGATGGCAAACTTGTGAGAATAATCAATCCTGAACACAGTGGAAGTATTTATTCCAATTACAAGAAATTTTTTTCAGTTGTTTTACTTGCTATGTGTGATTGTAACTATCGTTTTATATACATTAACGTCGGTTCATGTGTAACCGACTCTGATTCTACCATATTCAAAAACCGTAATTTGTTTCAAAAACTACAAAACGAAGAAATGTGTTTTCCTCCCCCCAAACCATTGCCCCATACGACCGAACCACTGCCATACGTTATTGTCGGGGATGCGGCATTCGGTATTTCAAAACAAGTGTTACGACCTTATGCACGTAGTAACATGACTTACAAAAAGAAAATATTAAACTACAGACTTAGTCGTGCAAGGAGATATATCGAGTCTACATTCGGCATAATGAGTAACAAATTCAGAATATTCCACAGACCTATGACCACTTCCTTGGAAAACACAATTACAATTATCAAAGCTTGTTGTATTTTACATAATTACATCAGAGAACGAGATGGTTACAAAATAGAGGATACATTAACAATTGCAGGATTTGAACCGCTTACCCACGGCAGTGACAGTCAAAGACATAATATCAGATCAGGGGATATGTTGAGAGAAAAGTTTGCTAATTATTTTATATCTCCAGAGGTGCTGTGTCTTGGCAAAATAATAGTATTTTTTAAATTATTTGTATGTCTCGAAATAAATAAATAAAGATGAAGATAGTTTGTTCTTTACTTACCTATATCTTTTTGTTCAGTAGGAGTCATTTCATCGAAATTAGGAAACAATGCTTCACACACTTCTTGCCAAGCCTTTAACTTTGCATCACGGTCTTTATACAAAACGTGGCTCATGTTCCAGAGTGGTTCACTTGCATTACAGTTATCGTCTTGGGGTGTCAACAATCAGTTTTATCGTTAAGGAGGTGTGCAAAACAATTTGGGAGATTCTTCATGAAGAATGTCTTACATTGCCAACATCCCCTGAGGGGTGGCTTCATATCATCAATGAATTTAACGAAATAGCAAACTTTCCAAATTGTGTTGGATGTATAGATGGCAAACTTGTGAGAATAATCAATCCTGAACACAGTGGAAGTATTTATTCCAATTACAAGAAATTTTTTTCAGTTGTTTTACTTGCTATGTGTGATTGTAACTATCGTTTTATATACATTAACGTCGGTTCATGTGGAACCGACTCTGATTCTACCATATTCAAAAACCGTAATTTGTTTCAAAAACTACAAAACGAAGAAATGTGTTTTCCTCCCCCCAAACCATTGCCCCATACGACCGAACCACTGCCATACGTTATTGTCGGGGATGCGGCATTCGGTATTTCAAAACAAGTGTTACGACCTTATGCACGTAGTAACATGACTTACAAAAAGAAAATATTAAACTACAGACTTAGTCGTGCAAGGAGATATATCGAGTCTACATTCGGCATAATGAGTAACAAATTCAGAATATTCCACAGACCTATGACCACTTCCTTGGAAAACACAATTACAATCATCAAAGCTTGTTGTATTTTACATAATTACATCAGAGAACGAGATGGTTACAAAATAGAGGATACATTAACAATTGCAGGATTTGAACCGCTTACCCACGGCAGTGACAGTCAAAGACATAATATCAGATCAGGGGATATGTTGAGAGAAAAGTTTGCTAATTATTTTATATCTCCAGAGGGTGCTGTGTCTTGGCAAAATAATAGTATTTTTTAAATTATTTGTATGTCTCGAAATAAATAAATAAAGATGAAGATAGTTTGTTCTTTACTTACCTATATCTTTTTGTTCAGTAGGAGTCATTTCATCGAAATTAGGAAACAATGCTTCACACACTTCTTGCCAAGCCTTTAACTTTGCATCACGGTCTTTATACAAAACGTGGCTCATGTTCCAGAGTGGTTCACGAAGCCGAACTTCGGTGATTAATCGTTCGGTGTCGATAAATTTGTTCATTTTGAGTACCTACGAAATAATTTTTCGGCGACGATGATACGCACATCCGTGCGGTCGGTCCACCGGTCGGTGCAGCACTAAACGCATTCATATATTTCCATAGCGTGTCGGTCGACCGACGGCATGCATGCGGACGCGCTCGACCGACAGTCCTCGTACGCAGTGCGTAGCAATATACGCGTGCGTACGGTCGGTCGAGCACTGTGACGACTTGTGAATTTTCATACAAATGAGAAGCGCGACCGATGTACGCACCGACGGTCGGTCGAGCACTGTAACCGGCCTAAGTAAACTGCTAATAGCTCTCGGCCGTAGGTACTGTACTTTTGTTGGGCTTGTGATAGTCTCTTTGAAAATTAACCTAATGGCTTTGTCCTTCCGGCCACTCCCTGTTGCAGTACTGCCCCCACGCATGTATTAGATGCATCACACATTAGGGACAATCTACCTTTGTCTTCCGGGTATGCCAGTGTAATGGCGCTTTGTAGGCTTGCCTTACACTGCTAAAACGCCGCCGTGGCCTTTTCGTCCCATTTTATTTTAGACTTATACTTTTCTTGGCCCCATGCAAAAACTTATTTAACTCGGACTGATGTTCAGCCGCTTGTTTTATGTGTAGCCTATAAAAAATCACCATTCCGAGGAGTCGTCGCAACTGTTCGACGGTTTCCGGCCGCGGATAGCTTTGTATGGCGTCAACCTTATCTTTCAAGGGCTTAATTCCTTCTGCGTTGACGCTATAACCTAAAAATTCTATCTGAGGTTTGCCACAACAACATTTTGACAGTTTAATAGTTAATCCGAACTGTTCGAATCTGCTAAAAACGAGTCTTAGATGTTTACGAAGCAATTCTGCGTTAGTACTTGCGATGATGACATCATCTATGTAACAGAATAGGTACGAACAGTCTCCTTTCTGTTCCCCGTTTAAGTACTCTAAACCCTGTAAGACTAGTGTTCATAAACCTCTGAAAAGTTTGCGCTGCATTGCGCATACCGAATGTCATTCTAGGAAATTCGAACAGTCCAAAAGGGGTAATGATTGCTGTTTTTTCTACGTCCTGTGGTGCTATACAGATATTATGATAGGCTCTATTTATATCTAAACGGGCAAATGTTTTCTTACCTGCTAGTCCGTAAGTGAAGTCCTGTAGTCTTGGGATCGTTCCGTGGTGAAGGAGATGGTGATGAATGTATCGGTGACTGGTAAGTTTGGTTTTGTGGTGACGGAGATGGTGATGAATGGATAAGTGACTGGTAAGTTTGGTTCTGTGGTGACGGAGATGGTGATGATTGGATCGGGGTTTTGTGGTGACGGAGATGGTGATGAATGAATCAGTGACTGATAAGTTTGGTTCTGAAGTGATGGAGATGGCGATGGATGTATTGAAGACTGCTAAGTTTGGTTCTGATATGAATGTGCTCGGTCAACCCGTTCTATCATGCATGCTTTAATAATCATAGTATGCATATCATTCATAAGAATATCTCTTGTATTATGGTTTTTAATTTTACGTAATTTACTAGCAATCAATTTCCCAAACATTTCATATTCGTCACTGACGCTGCTTTTTACATGCTCAAATGCCTCTTGCATTTGCCTTTTCGCATGTAATATTTCTAAAGGAAATTAGGTTTTGCTCGCTTATTTGTTGTTCTTGGGTTAAGCTCTTCTGTATTACGACTAATCGTATTTACTTCATTGTCACACTCGGCATGCTCTTCTTGTGCACTCATCATTCTCCTGCCCTTATCCCAATTTATTTGGGGTCGGCGCAACATGTCTTTTTCTTCCATGCATCCCTATCAGAAACCATCTCGGCAGTCACCCCCTTCTTAGCCATATCATCCTTCACACATTCCATCCATCGTTTCTTTGGTCTTCCCCTACTCTTATAGCCATCAACATTCATAATTAAGACTCTCCTCACGACATTCTCCTCAGTTCTCCGTAACACATGCCCGTACCATGACAACCGATTTCCACACAACTTTTCAGCTACCGGTGCCACTTTCAGACTTCCTCTTATGTACTCATTTCTTATTCTATCCATTCGTGTAACACCACACATCCCTCTTAGCATTCTCATCTCGGCTGCATGCAATTGCCTTTCATTCATCCCTTTCGTAGCCCAACATTCTGATCCATACAAGACAGCAGGTCGGATCATGGTTTTATATATTTTCCCCTTAAGTTTAAGGGGAATGCGGGAGTCGCAGATTGTTCCCGTGACCTGCCGCCATTTCATCCACCCAGTGTTAATTCTGTGCTTAACCGTCCGATCTATTTCGCCATCGCTTTGCACGAGTGAACCGAGATACCGAAAGTCGGAGCAGATTGGTAGGAGTGCGCCATCAAGGGCTATGGCTCCAGAAGTGGAGAGACCGCCGAAATCGCAGAACATATATTCGGTTTTGGTTCTGCTGATTTTCAAGCCAACATTCTCCAGCTTCTGTTGCCATCTCTCCAATCTGCTCTGGATCTCAGGTCCATCTTCACCGACGAGAACAATGTCATCGGCGAACAGCATGCACCAGGGTGCCTCCTCCTGGATGTCCGACGTAAGAGCGTCCATAATCAACAGGAAGAGGTACGGACTTAAAGCCGATCCCTGGTGCAAGCCTACCGCCACACTGAACTCGTCGGTATTGCCAGCAGCCGACCGCACGTAGGTACGAGATCGGCTGTACATAGCACGAATTAACTCTACATACTTCCCAGGCAAACCTTTCTCTTTCAGGGCCCACCATAGCACATCACGAGGTACCTTATCATACGCTTTCTCCAGATCAATGAACACCATGTGCAAGTTCTTGTGTGCACGTCTGTACTTCTCGCACGCTTGACGGAGTGCAAAAGTGGCGTCCATTGTTCCTCGACCTGGCATAAACCCAAACTGGTTTGGGGTAATCTCACTCTCCTCTCGCAATCTTTTCTCAATCACTTTCTCCCATACCTTCATACTATGTGACATGAGCTTTATCCCTCGATAGTTGTTACAGTCCTGTACATCACCTTTATTCTTAAAGATGGGCACTAGTGAACTATTGCACCATTCTTGTGGGATCTCTCCTTCATGCAACAACTTATTGAAGAATAAAGTCAGCCACATACATCCATCTCCTTTTAAACACTTCCATACTTCTACTGGTATATCATCTGGGCCCATAGCTTTTCCATTTTTCATACCTTGAACTGCTATTCTTACTTCATCCATGCTAATTTCTCTTACTAAACCCATATTCTCTTGTACCTCTTTGAGCACGCCACTCCATTTATTCTCTTCGTTCATTAGCTTTTCAAAATAAACCTTCCATCGCTCTTTTATTTCGTCATCCCTGGACAGAACCTTACCAGCATCGTCTTTCATACATTTGATATTACTTATATCTCTCGTTCTCCTTTCTCTTGCTTTTGTAATCCGGTAGAGCTCCTTCTGGCCTCTAGGGCTGTCCAGTGAGTCATACAACTTCTCCTGCGCCTTAGCCCTCGAAACTGCTACCGCCTTTTTTGCCTTCCTCTTCCATTCATTATAAATCTTCATCTTGTCCTCTTTTAAACTATCATTCCCGTTTTCTACACCTTGCCATTCTTTAAAAGCTATTTTCTTTTCTTTGAGTATCTTTTGCACATCTTCATTCCACCACCATGTATCCTTTTCTATCACACCTTTCCCTTTGGATTCTCCAAACACATCTTTAGCTACTCTCCTTATATAGTCCGCCATCTCTTTCCAACATTCATTCACAGATTTTCCTTCCATATCCCCCATTTCAATCATCTTATCTACCACTTGGCTCTTAAACACACTAGCATATTCCTCTTTTTCTATCATACGCCATCTAGTTGTTGCGTAGTTTGTGCACTTTCATTCTGAAATCATAATTAAAATTGTTTCAGATGCCTGCAAACGAAGAAGAATGGCTGCAAAAAGAAGCTAGTTTTCGTGATATCCTTCCACATTGTATTGGAAGCATTGATGGGAAACATGTTCAAATTTTATCACAGACTCACAGTGGAACTGAGTTTTACAATTACAAGCATACATTCAGCATTGTTCTCATGGCTTTGGTAGATAAGAAGTATCGCTTCATGTATGCAGATGTTGGTTGCCAAGGTCGAATTAGTGACGGTGGAGTATTCAGAAACAGCTCATTATTTGAGAAACTACAGAGAAATGCCCTTAATTTACCAGCTCCTTCTGCGCTTTCCGGTTCTGATATCATCGTGCCTTATGTATTTGTGTTAGACAACGCGTTTCCTTTACATACAAACATAATGAAGCTATACCCTGGAAATCATCCAGAAGGCAGTATTAAAAGAAAATTTAACTCTCACCTGTCAAAAGCCCGTATAGTTGTAGAAAATGTGTTTGGAATTACAGTGGGTGTTCAAATTATTATACTCTCCAAAGCCAAAGCCTAGAGCACAGGCGTAGAGTAGCCAGCCTTTCGGTGTTCTATAGGATGCATTTCGGGGAGTGTGCGATGGAATTGCTTGATTTAATTCCCCCATCTCCGTTCCACCAGCGGACGACCCGTCGTACGGCTGGTTTCCACTCTTACGTTGGTAACACCTCTACGATCCGGACGAAGCGTTTCGCCTCCTCCTTTATACCGCGTACATCGAGGGACTGGAATAATTTGCCAACGGCGGTGTTTCCGTCGGACTACAATTTGAGTGTCTTCAAGGCTAGAGTGAATAGGCTCTTAATAAACTAGTGCGCTTTACCATCAACGATTGCGTCACTGCTTACCATCAGGCAGGATTGCGGTCAAGCGCTAGTTTATAATAGGTATATAAAAAAAAAACCAAAATTTTCATTATTCTTAAGTTTAAATGATTGAAACGCCGAACATACCGAAACAACATAGTTATGAAAATAACTATGTTGTTGCGTATTAATATTATATTTTAGGCTTCTTATTTTTATTTGGTACGAAAATAAAACTGTTTTGATAAGATTATAAAAGTATATTTAACAAATAATGTATACATTAATATTTCGTAAACCCGCCTTTTTGCGCAATTACATTTTTGAGACGGCGTGGCATGCTTTTTATACATGATTTCGATATTTCTACTAGGTGTGGAGTATTATGCCATGCTTTTATAATCTTTTCGATGAGCTCTTGCCTATTGGTTATGACTTTTTCCTTGGCCATTTCGTTCTTTAAAGAGGCCCATACATTTTCGATTGGGTTGAGGTCTGGGGAGTTACCCGGCCAATCTAATACTGATATATTATTATCTTTGAGGAATTTTGTCACTTTTTTAGCTTTGTGACATGGAGCCGAATCGTGCATAAACACAAAGTCGCCATTGGGATACCACTCTTGGGTTTGTGGAATCACCCTACCCATCAGCACTTCTATGTACTGATCTTGTCTCATGCTATTTTTAACAATATAGAGGCGACCATTTCCCTTGCTACTAATCACTCCCCAAATCATTATTGATAGCGGATGCTTGACTCTTTCCACTATGCAATCATCGTTGTACTTTTCATGTGGTCTTCGGCGAACATACTGCGTGTTATCTTGGAGAATTTGTATCGATGATTCATCTGAGAAACAAACCTAAAAATAAAGAGGATATTACTTCAGAGACCATGAATGTTACATATTCTAAAGATTTTACTGCTAACGAGGATTCAGTTACCTTTTCCCAGTCCTCTTCTGTCCAATCCTTGTATTTTTTTGCAAACTCCAAGCGTTTCTTTCGCATAGCTGGAGTCAATTTAGGCTTTTTCAAGGGCCGACGGCAAGAAAAGTTTTGCTCCTTCCTTCTTCTTCGCAATGTCATATCAGACAAGACCACACCTGACTGCTCAAGTATCTCCTTTATTACTTTACGTGGTTTTTTACGGTTCTCCAGTGTAATTTGACGAATTTTCCGTTCGTCTCTAGGAGTAGTTATTCTTTTTCGTCCACAATTACCAACCCGCTTAGGAGTCACCGTATTGCCATTTTGTATGGTTTTGTTGATATTTCGTACTGTCGACTGAGAAATACCAAACATTTCAGCAATTTGTCTTTGAGTGTATTTACAGTGTTCTAACAACACTTTTACTTCGGTTTTTTTCTTTGGAGACACATCAGAAACCCTCCCCATCTTTTTATTACCTGAAAGTTAGGTTATGTCACTAATAATTATTATTTTTATTAAATTATACAAATATTCATAAGTTTTACTACATACAGATATCAAAAACCTAATAGTAATAAAATTTGATCATAAACATACCTTTTTTTTTTATCACAAAACACAAACAAGCAATTTAAAACAATCACAGCTGGTAAACAATTTCACAGTTGAACACGGATTGACGTACAAAATGGCGGCAAATATGTGGTTGCCATACTGCTAAATAAAATGTTTCTATATGAAATTAACGCTAACCTCATGGTTCAAAAAAGGCGTAAGCAAAATCTATATTTTCATTAATATTTTAGTCACCACTAAGAATAAAAGTTTAGATTCTACAAAATTTGCTTTTGAGTATAATAATTTGAACACCCACTGTATGTCTGCCGTATTTCGCGTACTCAGAAAGCCGATCGCACTTCAACCAGATCGCGCCTCTAATGTTATCATGTCTTGTATGTTACTACACAACTTCTTAAGAAACAGTTCATCATCAAGTACTATGTATATACCACCAGGTTTTGCAGACACTATTATAAATGGACAAGTAGTTCCAGGTGCATGGAGAAATGAAATACCAGAAGAAACTGCAATGCGCCCTTTTTCCGCGGTAGCTAGACGGGGCGGTCTTTTACCAACACAGCTCAGGGACAAGTTTCGCTCAACATTTATCACGTTAATAAAAAGTATATTTTTATTTTGATAAAGTCACACCTGTGGAATATATATGAATATACGATGTATTATAAAAACACGCTTATTTAAGCGTGTTTTTTATCTGTGTATCTATAGTCCGGCGACAATCGTATATGGGCTGAAGAAAACTATTCATAGCCGAAAAGGCGAACCAATTTGTCTGGTATATTTCGTCGGCGAAAAGCTGCTGCCAGCTCCTGACTTCATCGATTCCTTAATTTTATTGAGATGGGCTCTGTAATACGACATCAAAGAATCTTCTTCTTCATCTTCATTTCTTCTACTGTGTTAGGCCAACTGAGCTTGTTTTTAATCCTAACCCACGCATCATGTACCAAATGTTTCTTTTTGTGGTCGGGGTTACTAGGATTCCAAATGACGTGTTCAGTTTCATAAAACTGAATAAACTCTAACGTCACTTCGTTACTCCAATCCATAGTGTACAAAAACAAACAAAATAAAAAAAAACGAAAAAAAAAATACAAAAAGAACGTCAGTCCCGCTTCAAAGTCTGGACGACACTGAAGTGACGTAGGTGTAGCCACTCCAGCGAATATTGTCGCGACAAGTCCTTTGAAGCGCGCCAATTTACCGACAGCGCCCCGATGCTACATCGTCTGCGCACGAATACATTGCGTTGCAACGATGTACCCGGCCACATACATCGCCGTAGCCCGAATATTCGCCGTAGCCCACTCGATGCTACATCGTCTGCGCACGAATACATTGCGTTGCAACGATGTGTACCCGGCCACATACATCGCCGTAGCCCGAATATTCGCCGTAGCCCACTAATGTAGCCCCGGTATTACCCGTCGATGTTTGTAACAATTCTGTGTAAATTGAGCATTTCTTGTAAATAGCTTCGAATAAGCGAGGTGTAGGGTTGTCATTTGAACCACCATGTGATCTCATGTTAGCAATAAACAATTCAATGTGATCCTGTGAAATTTTGTGCATTGGTATCTTATGGGACAATTTTCATTACAAATTAAATCTTTGAATAAACCTTTAGTATTTTCGATTTCAACATAAAAACCTAGAAATCCAGTGAACCGGGGTGAATCTATCAATTTTATTTGTTGTATCTTCTTTCGTTTTGTTATGTTTGTAGTAACAGTCATCAAAAACTTTTTACAGTCTTTTAATTTCTCAAAAATTCTACTATAATTATCAAGATTCAAAGCTCGCTTGTATCCATACCCGTGAACTCTGGAATCTAAAATATCAAATTAATCGTTTATGAGTAGTATCATTCTTGATGTCGCTCCGACTCCTTGAAAGTCTGTCAATTTTAATTCTGCATCACAAAAGTCTAATGCTGTTGCTACGCTGCGACTAAACAATTGTGTAGCTAACTTAACTTTCATTATATTTGATTTAAATTGAATGTGTTCAGCGCGTAGTTTATTGGCTAGGTGAAAATTCTCTTTTTCTTGAACCTCCTGTAATAATTTTACGTAATCCCAACGTATAGTGTTACCGTTCTCATCTTGAAATTCTTGGTATTTTTCAAAAGTATTTCTGATTAATTTGAGCATATGTACGGGGTCCAAAAATACGAAAACATTAGCACTCGTCACAGGATGTTTAAAGCTCGTCTTTAGCTGCTCTTTTTGTAATTTACATCCTAATTGCTTTGCCATTGCCATTTTGCTGGACAGCCGTCAAAGGTCAATGCTTTGACTGTAATTTGGTTTTCATGACATAGCTCAAGAGCAATATTCACAAAGTTAGCTTTTTGTTCTCCACTGGTTTTATCGACTAGGAAGTAACCAATTGGTACTTTGAAACATCCGTTGACTGGGACTACTAAAAGCACTAGTGCTTCTGTGCATTCATTATTGCAGTCAGTTTCCAGTTAATGACCAAAATCCACGTAGCCGAATGAACGTTGACTTGATGGTTCTTAATCTACCTTGCTTTTTATTTTCATTTCGTCGAACACAAAGGTATATATCAACTCTTCTTTGGATGATTCTGCTCTGGATTTTAAGGCGTTGAAAGCCTCTTTTGTGAAACCCGGCCTTCCGTCCACAGTCTGGTACCATTTTGTTAGTGTTCGCAGAGAAGGTAAACAAGTATTGAATGTATTTCGTACATACATATTTGTAAGCTTTAGAAGAATAACAAATCAATGTGAGAGCAAAAGTTCTCAATTCAGGTGAATATTTACATTTAAAATATTTTCCTGTTTTACTTTTCAGATATTGTTGATGAACAATTTCTTGGTTAAGAACACCAATTTTTTTTTTTAAATACTTTTTTACTTTTTTTACGTTTTCGGCTTTAATTAGATTTTTCTTCTCTAGTTCCTTAATAATAACTTTTAAGGATGCCTCTCTTTTTTTATAGTAACGGACTTTGTCACGCAATACCTTAATTGTTTTATTTTTATGCTTAATCTGACTTGTTAACTGTAAAACACGTCTGTATAGACATTTATTGGTCGGAGATTGAAACTGTGAAGGAGTTTGTGGATCGGTAGCTTTTCGTTTAGTTGCTCTTGGTGTAGTTGGTATCGACTCTTTTTGAGAAGACGATGATGGTAATCGGGCTTGCACTTTTTAGCACTGGTATGTTACTCTGCAAAGAAAACAAAACAATACCTGAATCCAGTCTGTAAATAACCTATTATGGGTTTGATAATAAAGTTCAGCAAAATAGAATATGTATTATTCTAACTTACCACTAGAGGCAAATTTAATGTAGTAATTGCGGTATCAAACAAGCGACGGCGACTTCTTGATGTCTGAAAACAATCTTCTGTAAAATGTCTAGAGCATACGACGCTATGATAACTTGGAAACCAGTTTTCCCTTTTCACACAATCTATCTATCTTTTTCTAAGAATCGGATCCTTAGGAAACCTATAAAAAACATATTACAATTAAAAGGTGTGAGTTACAAGGGTGAGAGTGGGTTCATTTTAGACCCCGCCCCTAGTATAATTTTGTGCTTAAAATGATGTATATTAAGCACCCTTAAAGATTGTCCAAATTGTAGGCAAATATCCTATATAGGTACCAGCGTCCTAGTGTAGATTTTGTTTAAATACATAACATCAATTAGTCATTATTAATTAAAACCGTTATAATTTTTTTGTTAAAGAAGCTTACTGAAATTTTGTAGTTTACCTATTGTCTGTCACTATGTCATACCGAAACGTATTTCAACTCTTGAGACGTTATCGAAGTCAGATCTACTTAAATGATTCGAAAAAAAAAAAAAAAACTTACTACCTATTACTTTAAATACACATAACATATTTAAAATTTGCCTTGAAACGTATTCAATTTATTACATTTACTAGGTAATTTGTTTGTTTACCCTTTTTGGTTAATATCGATACACAATGTGTGTAGCACAGTGCAACACTAGCAAAACCCTTAAAGGATAGAAAAGGATGGCATAATATCGGTTACACTTAGTAAGAGCAAGACGCATAGACAAGTACCTGCTGTTTGGTTTTTCTTCACCAGTTCAACTTGAGCCCTGATTATTCCCCGATTCCTGATTAGCCCCCAAATTATTCTTAAGTTATAAATAACTAACATATCATGTTTAATAAATACGTCGTAAAGGCATTGATCTTGCTTTTCTAGGGTCTATAATTTCTGGTAATATGCAGTCTAGGTAAAATTGAGTTAATTTCGGAAGCGTCTTTTCCTGCCAAAAAACATATTTGACTACCGTTACTACTTTTAGAGGAAAATCAGTACCAGTCCAGTTTTTTTTCGCAATGTGTAATTGACCCTGTACCTGGTGGAACCATTCATGGCTTTGGTTATTTTTTATTTGGCCCTGACTGTTCACTTTAAAACATTTAAGTTTTTTAGCGTGAACAGCGGTATCAGGGTCGGTTCCGAATATTCAGCTAGGACATTTAACTTCTACTAATCCTTCACTGCACAATCCATCCGGTGTCGCACCTAAATAAAAATGTTTTTCGTCTATAAAAAGACCACATTTTTCTATAGTTTTCTTGCACACTGAGTTGTGCTAAGGCTTTTGATTCGCTGTCCTTACCATGTTTTATTCATTTTATATGGTCTAAATTGTAGGAATATAAAATGGATTTCACCAAAGGAGCAGAGTTTTGATTCGGTCGCCGTTTGCAAATCTTTCCAAAGAAGGATGCGGTAAGAATGGACCTTCTACATAAGTTCGAGCCACAAAGAACTTTCGGCTTGTAATAGAGTAGCTCTTTCAATTTCATGGCGATTTGTCGTCTGTACTTTTAAATTTTCTAAAAATAATTTTGTCGCGTGTTCAAAGTCAGCGGCTGCCATATCCAGTCATTCACATTCCTTTCCGTAATGAGTATCTACAGTATTATAGTTTTTTTGCGAGCTCGTAAAGGTAGTCTTTACGAGCTATGACTTCTCGAGAATTTTTAGCAAATCTCTTGGTCTAAAATGATTTTAATGATTTTTCTGGGCTAGCGTGACAGATTGATTTTTATAAAGTGTATTGGGGCTTGCCTGTATTAAACGATACCACTGCGGCATAGCATCGTGTAGTGTAGGAGTCCTTCAACGAAAAGTTGACTCGTTTCCCTCCTACCATCTTAGCCACGATGCTATTAAATTGTTCTGCGCAATTATTAGTGGAGCAATGTAAAAGACTCCGGGAATTGTAGGCAAGTTGAGATGCGTTCTTTTTTAATTTTATAAGTAATGTTGGTACAAGAGAAACTAGATTGGGCTCTTTTTTTCTCTCATTGGGTACAATAGTAACGGTCACATTCTGAATGGTCTCCAAAGATATGTCGTGGACTGTTTACAATATCGTTTTGAAGATTTTCTATTTTAATCGATTTCGAACCATTGCCCTGTTGTCTGTATTCAATAGCAGCGCGAACAGCAGTACGCAGCCTTTTCAATCGATCTATATTTAAAAGTTTACGTTCATTCAGTGGTATAGCTGTATCTTTTTGAAGTAAAAGGTTCTTTCCATTGTAATTCCTCAACAAATGGTTTGTGCATTCAATTTTTTGGTAAGGTCGACTCTCTAGAATACTTTTATAAGTAAGGTAGGGCGGGGCTAAAAGGTCCATTTTGCGTATATTGAGTCATAACTACGTTCGTTTAAGGTTCCTGGGAAAGACTTTAATAATAATAGAAAGTTTAATCCTTTATCTATAAGTTGCAATGGGTGAATACGGCCAATATTTACCAATGCGCCCAATATGGGCGATACAAAATGTAATGTCCAATGGTCCTTTTTACCCCGCAGGTGAGGTAAAAAGGACCAGTCTTGGGGTAAAAAGAACCACGACAACTAAATCACATTTTGTGGGCAAATGTAGGAAATAAATAAAAGTAAATGATCTTAATATTTATTATATTTATCTAGAAAATCAACAGTTTTATAATTATGGCACAGTTATAATCACAGTTATACTATGGTCTTAATAAAAAATCTTTATAAAAAATAAAAGTAAGTTCAAAAAAAAAAAAAACTAATAACTAGTCTTCATGAGACTCACAATTCTTACATTCATATGCAAGAGATAATGAGTGTTGTTTGGCACACTTATCGTGGGCCCAACCTTTACAGGTAAAACACTGAATCCAGCCTTCTCCTGCAACACTGTCAGCAAATGACTCGCAGCATTCCAGACAAAGGCATTCTTCTTCTTCAGAACTCGAACTCGTATCTTTTTGTTGTAAAATCTTTCTTTTTACTTGTTTATTTTTATTTGTATCTTTTTCTTGTAAAATCTTTTTTTTTACTTCTTTATTTTTCTTCGAGACAGCTTGTTTACGAGAGACCGTTTTCTTCTTCTTTTTGTTTTCTTGTTCCAAAGACAACGCTTCTTTTTCGGGGGTGTCTGTTAATATAGCTGCCTTTCGTCGTTTCCTGCTGGTAACATTACGCGGTCCTGCCTGAGGGAAAGGCCTGATAGATTCCGGAGAAAATGTTGATGGCTGAGCAAACAAGAATGAAGCTGACGTAGATGGTTGAGGCTCAATGTTTGAAGATGGAACTGTACAGGACCTTAATGGCAGACGATCTTTTTCAACAGCAGCTGTAGAAGACAACAGTGGGTCACTTGAGGACAGCAAAACTGAGACGGTGGGCAACTGAGCCTCTACTGTAGACAACTGAGAAGGAGATACAGGAGACATACTTGCTGAAACAATTGCTAGAACTTCGGGCTGTGACTCATTAGGTGCAGAAGACGTTGTTGGATTGTTCGGATTTGGTCGGTCTGTCACAAAACTTGGAGCGAAGTCGGACTCATCAAACAATTCCCGATTGAACGGGTAAACCCCGGCTTTTTTAAACCCTTTCGAGATGTTGTTGGGAGTCAATGCCAAAGGTAAAGCTGTTCGGACGATGCCTGGGATGTCGTGAATGCTCATTGTTTTTCCTGGGTGGCTACGCATCCATGAATCTTGTGCTGACGATAATTACCTTTTAAACGGGCCGAAAACAGACACGTCTAAGGGCTGCAGCTTATGGGAACAATGGGGAGGATACGACAGCATCACTACTCCATTATTTTTCGCTAAATCCAACACTTCCACTGACAAGTGCGAACTGTGATTATCTAGTAAAAGCAACACTGGCGATTCTTTAGTTGGCTTTACATAACTGATGAAATGTTTCATAAAAAGCAACAATTCCGTATCAGTCATCCAACCGCTTGCATTTCCTGCGCCAATGCATTCTGTTGGCCCATCTCGCACGAAGTGATCTTGGTATTTCTTTCTTGGAAATACGAACATTGGAGGTATCGAAGATCCAGTTGCCGAAACAGCTACCAACAATATTACATTAGTTCCTCTTTCAGCAGATGTGACAGATCCGACGTTTCTTTTCCCTTTGGCTGCAATTATTTTTGAAGGTTTAGTTACGGTCGAGACACCAGTCTCATAAGCATTCCATATAGACGAACCTCTGAATTTGTGACGATCCATCACGTGTGCCAATTTATCAAAATATTCACAAACGTTCGTTTGATTGAATGAGGTGGCCCTGCTCAAACTAGTAGCCTCTGGCTTCCTGATAGAGAGACGGTCATTCCTTGCCAAGAATCCCGTCAGCCAGTCCTTTCCAGCCATCTTATTTGTGCGCCATATCTCAGGAATCTTCAAATTATATTTTACAGCGCATTTATAAGCCAAGCGACGAGGGAGGGAGAACAAGAGACAAGAACTTTGGGGCCTATACCGTGAAAGATTTGTGCAAGTGTCAGTAAATACTCGCAGAGAGATGTTTCTTGTATTTGGTCAAACACTAATCTGGGAGTGCCGTAGCCAAATTTTGGCGACTCCGGATTTTCCTTTAACCGCGTCATGAATCTCTTTAAAGAAGTTCTGCTAATCTCATACTCACGACTAACTTGCCTTAATGATTTGTTTTCATTGGTGACTAAATCAGCCGCTCGCTTCATCAGCTCAACGGATTTCGTACCACGCTCAGTGGTTTTTTTATAATTCCGCATTCTGAAAATAAAATAGAAATTAATACATAGAATCATAATAGTTCGTGGGGCTTAAAGGTCCACCGCGGTCCTTTGTGCCCCAATGGTAGGTGCAATGTTGTTTTTGGTTATGTAGAAAAACGAAGTGATACAAACAAAAAAACAATGGCACTACGTGAAACTTAATACCACTAACTATTTATATAGAGAAATTATGCTTCGTAAGTTTAAAAATCCAACAATGAAACTAAAACTAAGTAACATCTAAAATATTACTTACGTGTAATTTTCGCACGACATGCGCGTACACTCTCGCTGGCTGTAGAAGAGCCACTGCGCGGGGCGGCATGCGTACCCGTCCCTCGCCCCCTTCACGCACCGGTCACCCCGTTGTCTAACGTGCACTTAGTTTCGGAGATAGGCATGGTGGACCTTTTTACCCGCGGACCTTTTAGCCCCGCCCTACCTACTAAAATCGCCGTCTGCAATTAATGTTTTATAGATTAAATTTCTTTCTTTGATAGAATTTTTAAAACCTATAACTAACGGCGCGTACACATAGAACATCCGTTTTACAGGATCCTTTTTAACTGATCCGTCGCTACTGGAGGTAATATTGACACAGCATTTACAGGACCGATTTTAACAGATCCGACGCTACTGGACTTTCGTTCTTCAGTGTATCGCCTACTTTCTACGAGAATGGAAGTTGTCGTGTTGTATTGGTACTATCGTCGTCTGCGGCGGAGGAAGCCCCGGCGTTATTGGATACATCCACTATTAAGGCAAAGATTTTGTCGTGGTGCTGTTGTGCGTCAGCTGAAAGAAGACGAATCTAAATTTTTTACTTATTTCCGAATGACGACGTCTACTTTTGATGACCTTCTTAAACGATTAGAAAAGGATTTAAAAAAGAAAGACACAAACTGGAGGAAAAGCTTGTGCCCTGAAGTAAAACTAGCGATATTTTTAAGGTAAGAACTTTAATTTTTGTTATTATCAATTAAAATTAAAAATGACAAAAAGGTTTACAAAAATGAAGATTTATTTCAAAACATAGACAGATCTGGCAAGTCTGACTCCTGGCTGAATGTAGATTCTACTGATGGCGAACCTTCTACTGATGGTGTAGAGTCAAGATGATGTGGCCTACTAAAATAACCTTGGGTGTGGTAGTGAGGAGTGCTAGAAGTTTGTGAATATGGAGGCCACTCGTAGTTTGACTGACCATATCTTCTACTTTTAATATTTTGTAAAAGGTTTATCACTCCAGACTGAAATTCTAAAATTTGATCGCCATTAAGTGAAGCCAGTTGCGGCAAAATACCTTTGAAGAACGATAAATTGGGATCTTCAAACTCATTTTTACTTTTTTTTAACTGATCATTCATGTATTCAATCATTTTGGCGTCTACTTCATTCACATTTCTTTTGATTGCCTTGCGTTGCGGCGGGGCTAAATTTTGTCTTTCCTTTTGTCTGTCACTACCACTTTGTTCCGTAATCTGATCAGGTTCATCTTCGTTGTCTTTATTACTTTCTACTGTTTCCGTGATGTTGTCATTAGCAGGGACGTTCTCGTGTGTATCACCTGGGGTGACAACTTTTTTCAAAAATAACATTTGATTGTGATATTTGTAAGGCTTGGTATTTGAGGCAGCAGCTCCAGATTTCTTCAATTTCTTTTTCCCACTCAATGTTCGTATCCAGGCATCTCTAGTCGAATTCCATTTTTTTATAACATATTTTCCTGAAGCAAGTAAATAATAATATAAGATGGTTGTCAATAGCTTAGTAAGTGAAAGGCGAATAAGAAGGTAGAATAGACTTGTCAGTAATTAATTACCATATTGGTCAGTGGATAAGTCAAATTGACAGTGCAAGAACTAATCGGTCAGTAAATAATGGGAAGCAAAAAAGTATTACTAATGTTTAAATCAATTTATTTTAATTAGGTAATTTTATAATTTAGTTCAGTTCAGTTTAATTTTATTTTATTTATGTACTATATATATAAGTATGAGTTTTGATTTACGACTTTGCTAAAAACTCTCACAAAAATTTCGACTTTCCATACAAAATTTGTTGGTCACTATAATATTTTATAGTTTTATAATAAAACAAGACTTATTCATCAAGCCATCTTTAATAGTCTGACCATAGAGAAGTACCTCTACGAAACATAGACATATACATAATCAGTAATAGACAAAATTAACTAAAACTAAACCCTTACGGTCACTAACGTTACTTTGTATGGGAAGTCAATATATGTGTAATAATATAGTAATTGATTAATTTATTTTTTTTAGGTATGCAGCGTCTGGGTGTACATTTCAAGAACTTTATTACGTCTTTCGTGTCGGTGTGTCAACTATAAGCAACATTATTAAGGAAGTTACACGATGCATATGGAACAACTTGAATGACGAGTTTATGCGACTTCCTACAACAGTGAGTGAATGGGAGCATATATCAAATGGATTCGACACAAAAGCAAATTTTCCCCACTGTTTAGGAGCAGTGGACGGTAAACACATCAGACTTCGAAAACCAGCAAAAAGTGGCTCAATGTACCTAAATTACAAAGACTTTTTTTCCATCATATTATTAGCGATCGTAGACTCTGACTATCGTTTTCTAAATGTTAGTATTGGGTCGTATGGAAAAGAATGCGATTCATCAATATTCAAGGAGTCGACATTTTGGAAAATGATGCTAGATGGCAGTTTACAAATACCAGAACCTTGCCCATTAATAACAGGCTCAGAAACGAGAGTTCCCTACGTCATAATCGGCGATGAAGGTTTCGGTTTACACGAAAATTTAATGAGGCATTTAGCGGGACGCATTTAGACGTAAATAAGCGAATATATAACTATCGTTTGACCAGAGCTAGACGATACGTTGAATGTGCATTTGGTATTCTTGCTAATAAGTGGAGAGTATTCCACCGGCCTCTAGACGTCAACAAAACAACAGCTATATGGATAGTTAAGGCATGTACCGTTCTACACAACTTTGTAAGGGAAAAAGAGGGCTTAAAGGATGGCAACACATCCGAATCTGAAGCATTTCATTTCAATAGCCTACCTGATGATGAAACGCTACGAGGTGGTCGAACTGCAAATTCAGTTCGAACGGAATTCGAAAACTATTTCGTGTCCGAATCTGGGTCAGTTTCTTGGCAGAATGAAGCTATTTAAAATAAAAAACAATGTCTCCATTACAATATAAAATAAATACTTACCAAATTCTTGTCTTTCTTTTTGTTCCATAGCTTCAAAATCCTCCTTTAGAATACCGCATATTTCGCGCCAAGCTGCGGTTTTTGCAATTTTATCTTTATAAATCTCCAGTGTTTTGTCCCAAAGAACTGGTCTACTTTCAACACAATTTATCAAAACTTCTTGCTCAACATATTTTTCAAACGTCTTGCTTGCCATGATTATGATAGCACTGGACACGTGCACTACTCTAGGAATGAAACCGGCAAATGGCGGCTGTGTGTAGCACATCGCACCCCGCGCACCCCCGTGCAAAGCCTCGTGCGGTTTCAATCCGATAAAACGGATTAGTATAGTATTACTGGATCCGGAATACTGTGTGAACTGGCTCATACAACTACATACGCTAATAACATATACGTTTAAACGGACCTGTAAAACGGATTGCTGCTTATTTTGTCGGATCAGTATTTTTTACTGGATCCGGAATACTGTATTCTGTATGAACTCGCTCATACAACTACATACGCTAATAACATATACGTTTAAACGGACCTGTAAAACGGATGTTCTATGTGTACGCGCCCTAATATGGCTTGCTCCATACTAGTAGATGACCACGAGTGATTTTTTGTGCATTTGTGGGCTTTCGCTGGCTGGCCTTTTCTGTTAGCGCGGCCGCAAATGACGCAATATTTATTACGAACGCCAATGTGTAGCACTTAACCACTATGTTGGCCAATTATGGCCGCAACACCAGAGAGTGCAGAATAATTATTTTTGTAAGAGCGTTTGCCCCAACAAGCATCCCCTTCAACCGGTATCATTGCTATACCCGAATTGCTAACATCGTCGCCACGTAATTATGCCGCTTCAATTTCCTCTTTAGCAGCATCTAACATTGTGATTTCGGCAGCAGTCTTCCACATTTCGGAAATAACATCATGTGTTTTGCTGTACAATCTAAAACGTATCGTCGGTAAATCCATAGATGCGGAGATTTCGTTTAAATTCGAAAGACCAATTCCCGTAATGATTGCTCCTGATACCGCTACTGTATTAAGGTCGAGTCTTGATTGGTTAGCTGTGTCAGTCTCCGAAGTGTTTAGTACAAACCTAGATCCACACATATTACACTTCTGTTACGTATGCTAAGTAGGTAAGCGGGCTGCGCCCCGCCCCTGCCCGCTAGCCGGGAGTTCTTATTATATTAAACAGTGTGCAACAGACTAGCTTGTTTGATTGACGCGTGTCATCGTCCTTACTCTTAACTACTCCCCGTATAAAACACGTGGCGACGAGCGAACCCAAATTATCAAAATGTCTACGGGGGCGACTTATGGAGTTCTTTCCACATTCGACCACCAGTCGCAAGAGTGGAATAGTTACAAGTTGCGATTAAATCAATGGTTTATCGCTAACGACATAACTGACACAACGGACAAAGCAACGATCAAGCGAAGAGCGATATTGTTGACGTCATTATGCGAATCGACGTTCAAGCTAGCTACTGATCTGGCGTTACCCAACAAGGTGGAAGAAATAGGCTACGAGGTGATAGTAAAACTTCTCGACGAGCACTTCACACCCAAAAGGTTCGGGTTTGCAGAGAAGTCCATCTTCTATGCAGCAACACAACGACCAGGGGAAATGCATACTCAATGGGCGGCCAGGATAAGAGGATTAGCGACGCACTGTGCATTCAAGAATTTGGAGGAAGCCTTGCTGGACAAATTCATCATGGGCATGGCAGCAGGACGAGAGCGAGACAAACTTTTCATGCAGGATCAGCGGGAGCTGACCCTCGCAAAGGCCATTGATTTGGCGGAAAATATGCGCTGTGCGCGCGATGCCTCGTCGCTGGCTGCGCCGGCGTCGGGCACTAGCGGCAACAGCGCAGCGGGACTCGACGGCGTCTTCAACGTAACGAAAAGGGAAAGGTGCAGTGTATGTGGGTTCACTAATCACAAAGAAAACCAGTGTCGTTATAAAAACTATAAGTGCAAAAAGTGTGGAAATAAGGGTCATTTGCGAAAAATGTGTGAGGGTAAAGTAAAATTGGTACAGAAAGGTTCCGTGGACGACGGAGGCGACGACGGTGAGTGGTTTTATAACATTAGGTGCGTGAAAGGGAAACCGATGACGGAGCGTGTATCAATCAGTGGTCTAACTTTAGAGTTCGAGATCGATAGCGGGTCAGCAGTGAGCGTCATCTCAGAGGAAACCTATAACTCGAATTTTAAGGGATTACCGTTGTCAGTCACCAACAAAAAGTTATTCGGGTATACAGGTGAAAATATAGAAACGATCGGAATTGTTTACTTGCTGGTATCATATCTGGGTCGAACGCATAATATTAAGGTATACGTAGTGCGCGCAGGCGGCTCGCCGCTGCTTGGTCGCGACTTTATTCGTGAGTTTAACCTGGAGCTGGCGCCGGCACATGTACACACCGTGACCAGCCATGCGAATATAGACAAGCAACTCCTTAACATGTTCCCTAAGGTTTTCTCAGGCAACCTAGGTTCGTTTAACAAACATAAAATAGGTTTACATTTAAAATCAGACGCAAAACCAATTTACTGTAAAGCAAGACCGGTACCATATGCGCTCAAAGAACGAATAGACAAGGAGCTCGACCGATTATTGTCACTAGGCATTCTAAAACCCGTGGAACATTCAGAATACGCGTCGCCAGTCGTGCCAGTTTTGAAAAAAGACGGTAGCATCAGGTTATGTGCAGATTACTCAGTATCAATCAATAAACAATTTTATACAACGTTTTTGACGCGAAACCTAGTAGACGTGCACTTTGTATTGATTTAATTATGTAAATTTTAATAATAAATATTTACAACAAAATTATATGCAGTGTTAGCTCTAAGAAGTGTGTCGCGTGTGAGTAACAGCTACTTTTGTTTTTATAATTTGTGTTGCGCAAAATGACCCTAATACAATAATCAAGATATTTTTTGTGTAAGATATGGCTAACCAAGGATCTAGCCCTTTTGGTCGTAGCCACCTAGTACGGCGAAGTCCACCGCCGTCTCCCGCCATCCCAGAACCAACTCGACCTAGTGTCCCGTCACCACCTCGAGCCTCACCCCTGGCATCCAGTGAGCTTCCGGAGGAAGTCATTTCTACCCCTGAGGTCCAAAGATGGATGGAGTCTATTGATACCATCCTAAATGAGGTCTGCACCATAGTTACGGAGGGGAAAATGAACTCCGATCAAAAACTCCGAGTCTCCACTCTCTGCCGGAAAGTTTCCAGTGGGGCATCTCAAATGGCCGTCATATACCAAGCATTAAAACAAAAAACACTCCTAGCGCACAATACAATACAGCACCTAAGGGATCAGAATGACCTCGCGGACTCCATTACTGAAATAAAGGAGGTTGTAACTAAGAAACTAGCACCATCTGATTGCGCTTCTACCTCTTACGCTAACATGGTGAAAAAAGGTTTTGATAACTTCATCCGCCCCGCAAACCTGAGCTCTGTGACCATTTACCCATGCGATAAGACCAAAACAAGCGAAGACACCAAGTCACTTGTGCAAAAAATTATTTCTCCTGAGGAACTGAAGCTTCACGTTCGTGCCCTGAAGAAAGTAAAAAACGGTGGCGTCCTAATTAGCACTGAGAGCAAAGGTGACATTGAAAAACTGAGAAATTCGACGAAACTGGTTTCATCAGGCCTTACAGTGGAAGAAGCTCCAAAACGTCGACCCAGGATAGCTGTCATCGGAGTTCCGGTCGCACTTACTGAAAAGGAAGTGTTTGACTGTATTTATGAGCAAAATCTTGCAGGTAAATTGGTAAATACTACCCGTGATACCTTCTTTGCAAATGTCAAATTGAGCCATAAATCGGGTAAAAAAGGTCTACCTACCTGCAACTACATTTTGGAGCTTCCAGCCGCCGTCAGGAAAATTTTAATAAACCAAGGTCGAATTTTCATCAATTGGACATCCTGCCCCGTGAGAGATTTTACGATCGTCACGAGATGTTATAATTGCCAGCAATTTGGACACGCAGCCAAGTTTTGCCGAGAAACCAGTCCTACTTGCAACCACTGTGGGGAACCTGGGCACGCTCACAAGGAGTGTAGCAGCAAATCTACTCCACCTCGATGTGCGACGTGCAAGCGTTTCAAGAGGAAATGTGACCATCAGACTGGTGACGTAGACTGTCCGGCACGTAAATACGCAGAGGCTAATTATATTAATTCCATAGACTATGATGGCGCCTAAGAGCGCCTCATAAATAATTTCTTATAGTTTCCGTTTATCTATACGTTACTTAGAGTTAGTTTATTCATTTTAATTAATAGGTGTTATGGTCAGTCAGCTAATCACTGACTTGGATGGTTTTTCTGTGTCTGAAACCAATACATGTAATGTAGAGGACTGTAGGCTCCTTCTTCCTGTTGGGGAAAAAACACTTACCCTGCTTACACAAAATATCCGGAGTATAAATCGAAACATGCATGGATTTGAAGTTCTACTACAAACTCTTGATATTAGCTGTGATGTTATCGTCCTTACAGAATGTTGGTTGTCTGCTCAGACAGCCAATCTCCCTTCCCTTGACGGATACCAATCTCACAAAACAAACTCAAGCATTAATCAAAACGATGGTATAGTAGTTTTCATTAAAAAAGACTTAAAAATAGTTGTTGAAGAACCTATAGTTCAAGATAGTAACTGTCTAATAATTAAAATTACTCCAGATACTGTAATTATGGCTATTTATAGACCTCCTTCTCAGAACATCGACAGGTTTTTGGACTCACTTGATGACAACCTAAAACATTTATCAGTTTTCAAAAACATCATTCTAACGGGCGACATAAATATTAATATTGCTTCCGAAAGATATAATCCACATGTTCATAAATACTTAAATATTTGTGCATTCCAAGGCCTTTTACCCACTCATTATTATCCCACGCACCAGAGCGGTTCATGTTTAGACCATTTCATCATAAAAACAAAAAATCCTTCAAAAGCATTGGTTACTAATTCATCACTTACCGACCATCAAGCTATTCTGCTATCGTTACAAATATCGCCACCTAGAATAAAATGCATGCGTAGCTATACAAAAATTAATATGACTAATCTCGAAAGTGATGTTCGAAGTATTAATTTTGACCCTGTTTACGAAACAAATGATGCAAATACTTCCTTACAGTACTTCATAAATATGCTTCAAGCTGCAATAAATAAAAATACATTTAGCAAAACAATCCCTAGAAAATATAATAATATTAAGCCATGGATCACTCCTGGTCTCGTCCGTTGTATTAGGCATAGGGACAAACTACATCAAAAGTCGAAACTTGCACCGGATAATGAAATACTTTCTACTACATATAAAAGGTACAGAAATTTTTGTAACAAACTTTTATATAAAACTAAAAATCAATTTGAGAAGAATGAATTACAGAAGGCTGGGAAAAATAGTAAACTTGTGTGGAAATTTATTAAATCAAATACATTTCGATCAAAAAATCCTGAACAGCCACTCGAATTACTGTCAATAACAACAAACCCCATCGAAGCGGCGAATAAAGTCAACAGTTTTTTTGCAAACGTTGGCAAAACTCTGGCCGAAAAAACCTTAAACCAGAGTAATCATCTTTCACAGCCATCATCAACAGTGTTCAATACTTCGAATACTTTAAATTCTTTTGTTTTATTGGACACTGATGTCAATGAAATTTTAGGAATTATTAGCGGTTTAAAAGACAACTGTGCTGTTGGGTGGGATGGCATTAATAATAATATACTAAAAAGATTTAAACATTTTCTTGCTCCTCCTTTAACCCATATTTTTCAGTCGTGTTTGTCAAACGGAATATTCCCCAAATTGCTTAAAAAAGCTGTAGTTACACCGGTGTATAAAGCGGGAGATAAGAAATGTGTTAACAACTATAGACCCATTTCTGTACTAACAGGACTGTCTAAAATTTTAGAAAAAATTATGAACAGTCGACTAATAAAATATCTAGAAACTAACAAATTGCTTTCCAATAACCAATACGGATTTAGAACTAACAGATCAACTAACCAAGCAGTTCACAGGCTGACAGAGTATATAAGTACTAATTTAGATAATGGCCTTCACACTATAGGGATCTTTTTGGACCTCGCTAGGGCCTTCGACACTATTTCTTGCCCTATATTATTGCAAAAACTTGAAACACTTGGTATAAGAGGAGAGCAACTTTCTTTATTCTCTGATTATCTTAGTGACCGCTATCAATGTGTTAAAATAGGACAGTACACTAGTTCTGAGATAAAAAGTAGTATTTTTGGTATACCGCAAGGTAGTATTTTGGCCCCGACATTATTTTTAATCTACATAAACAACCTTTGCAGTATAGGTCTACATAATGGGATAATACTATCTTATGCCGATGACACTGCTCTAGTGTTTTCCGCTAAAACCAAAGATGAGGCATACAAACATGCCCAGAACGGCTTTAATATTGTGTCTGATTGGCTTCATCAAAATCTTCTAAGTTTAAATGTAGAAAAAACAAAATACATTTTATTCTCAATGAGAAACATTAACATTCCGCTTACTAACATAAACATATATGCACACAACTGTATTCATGCTGACACTGCTTGCACTTGTCCCACTTTAACTAAAGCTGACCATATAAAATATCTGGGTGTTACGATTGACACAAATCTCAATTTCCGTAAACATATCGAGTTACTGTGTACGAGAGTGCGTAAATTAATATACATTTTCAAAAACCTACGACACATAGCGGACTATCAGTTAACAAAACAAGTTTATTTAGCTTTGTGCCAATCTGTTATCACCTACTGTATTACTTCTTGGGGTGGTGCCGCAAAGACCATACTGCTGCCTCTAGAACGTGCTCAAAGAGCTATTCTAAAGGTGGCAACCTTCCGTCCTTTCAGATTTCCCACCCACCAGCTTTATGTGGAATGCAAGGTTCTAACCGTACGTCAACTATTTATCTTGCATACCGTACTTCATCAGCACTCGGAGCTTCCTTTTGACCCAGTACCTTCAACCAGGAGGAGAAAAGATATGGTTTGCACAAAACCACAGACGAGACACGCTTATGCCTATAGATTCTATGTATTTTTAGGCCCTTTCTTATATAACAAGCTTAACAAACTATTAGATATATACAGTATAAATTATAAAAAATGTAGTCAAGTAATATCGGAATACCTATTGATTCTCAATTACACAGACACAGAAAAGCTTCTGGAAGTTATAGTGTGATAGTAAATAGTTTACAGATAAAAGTTAGATAAGATATAAAATTAAATAGTACATAAGATAGCATAATAGGTAACTAGCGTTTTTGTTTATTGAATTCCTAGTCCATAACGTTGCATAATTGAATCTTACGGACTTATTGATATATTGTGATGTAAAGTGAGCGCCTGAAACACAGGTTTAATAAACCTAGCTCGGGCATGTCGCTAATTTTACATGATTCTCTGTATAATAATACGTTCTGTATGACCTTATGTATATTTTTAGTCACACATAATACCTAGCTGTTATTTAGGCAATAAGATATGTATGTACTTAATTGTATAAGAATATTTTTGTAGTTTTGATTTTACAATGTTGTGTAAGTTTTATGAATAAAGATTATTATTATTATCTAGAACCAGTGCTGTACTACGTATAAATATTTTTTTTTTTTTATATATAATAAACAAATTTAAAATTTAATTTTAATTAATTGTCGATCAGTATCCATTGCCGACGGTAAACGATTTATTGGCCAAGTTACACGGAGGCGTACATTTCAGTAAAATCGATTTGTCAATGGCATATAACCAATTAATTTTAAATGAAGAATCACAACAGTTTACCTGTATCAATACGCATCGCGGCCTTTTTAAATTTACTCGATTAGTATTTGGGTTAGCCAGCGCACCCGCCATTTTTCAGCGGACAATGGAATGCTTACTATCGGGTATTGACGGAATCATATTTTTATTAGATGATATATTAATAACGGGTGCAAATAAAGATCAGCATAGACAGAGGCTCATAATGGTTTTGCAACGTTTAAACGATGCTGAATTGACGGTACAGCTAAATAAATGTGAATTTTATAAAGACGAAATTTCTTACCTAGGCCACATCATAGATAAACATGGAGTTAGGAAGTCGCCAGAGAAAGTCAAAGCTATTTTACAAGCTCCTAAACCAAAAAACGTGCTACAGTTACAGTCATTTCTGGGTCTAACAAATTATTATCGGAACTTCGTGCCTGACGCATCATCAGTGCTTACTCCATTATATAATTTATTAAATAAAAATACAAAGTGGGAATGGACCCGTAACTACGATGACGCATTTAACCAAATAAAGAAAATACTAGCATCCGATAAGACATTAGCTCATTTCGACCCCAATGCTAAGTTAATATTAACAGTGGACGCGTCACCAACGGGGTTAGGAGCGGTATTATCACAAATAGGTACTGAGGGATTAGAAAGGCCAATATCGTACGCTTCCCGCACGCTGTCCGTAGCGGAAAAAAATTACGCACAAATACAAAAAGAAGCAACAGCGATTGTATTTGGGGTAAGGCGTTATCATCAGTACCTATATGGTAGGTCCGAGCCATTCGTACTAAGAACAGACCATAAACCCTTGCTAGCTATATTCGGGCCCCACAAAGGTATTCCTGAAGTCTCCGCCAATCGCCTACAGAGATATGCGATATTTCTAGCAGCATATAACTACACCATTGAGTACATAAGCAGCAAGCTTAACAACGCGGATTATTTATCTCGGGCGGACGGGGGTAGCATGGAAGTGAACGGGACAGCGAGAGGGAGAGGACAGGCGACCGACGAACTCGCGGACTGTGAGGACCGCGCGACCTACGTCAACTTTGTAGTGGAAGGCGACCTACCTGTGACACTAAATGATTTGCGTCGCGAGACGGCTCGCGACACTCACCTGACCGCAATTAAGCAATATATTTTAAATGGCTGGCCTAGGAAAGTCAATGACGCAAGCTTAAAACCATTTTTTAATTGTCGTACACAGTTATCATACGAAAGGGGCATCTTGATGCGTGGACATAAAGTCGTTATTCCCTCAATTTTGCAAGGAAAGGTGTGTAAGGAATTACATAGTTCTCATTTCGGGATAGTTAAGATGAAGGCGGAGGCTCGCAAACGGCTGTGGTTCCCTGGCGTGGACGCAGCGCTTGAACAGTTGGCGGGGGCTTGTGACGTGTGCTCTGCGCTGCGCCCCGCACCACCGCGCGCTCCTCTCGCGCCTTGGCCACTACCGCCGCACCCTTTCTATCGAATTCATATAGATTTCTTGGGCCCGTTCCACGATTATATGTTTTTAGTTATTGTAGACGCGTATAGCAAATGGGTGGAATGTTATGATATGACCACAACTTATAATTCAAGGGCAGTTATAAGTAAACTAAATGATTTCATGTCGCGGTTTGGGATTCCACACACGTTGGTGAGTGACAACGGTACATCTTTTACTTCGTTGGAATTTAGAGATTTTTGTAAGCTGAACGGTATCGAGCATGTCTTATCTCCTGTATATCATCCGGCAAGTAATGGACAAGCCGAAAGTTTCGTGAAAATCGTTAAAAAGGGGCTAAAGGCTATAATTTTGGAGGGTTGCAATAAAAAAATGATTCAAGGGAAAATTGCAAAATTTTTATTCGATTACAGGAACTCTAAAAATAGCACCACTGACAAAACACCCGCGGAGATAGTGTTCGGTCGTACATTGCGCGCGCGCCTTGATCTTTTGAATCCGGCCGCGTTGTCACCTTCGTCCACGGACCTAACTCAGACCGTCGCACGCAATCAGTCCTTACAGGCTAAATACTACCGTGGAAGACATAGAAAAGACTTCCATGAAAACGAAAAAATTTGGATAACGAAAAACACAAATAATAAAAAAAACAGTTGGATAAAAGGAATAATAAAACACGTGGCCAGATGAAAGACTTGATTTTGGCCGATCCCTCAGGGGGTGTTTTGTTAGGAATACTGTAAGGATTAATTGCTAGCTGACTGCAATCCTTTTCTTTAATCACATGGCTGAGATTGCATCTCAGAATATCAAATCCCAGTGACTCATTATGATTTTTTATAAACAAGAACAAGGACATCCAGACTGTCTTAAGGTCACTATCCCCTTTGTAAAGGCACCTGAGGTAAGGGAGTACTGGGAGACCTCCGAAGTTAGATGGCCACATTAAACAAAGCATCAACTCGTAATCTGATAGGGTAAGATACCGATCATCAAATTCAATCAGGTAAGTTATAAAGATAATTATCCCTATGAAGTATATCAGCCGATGGCTTGGACCATAAGACATAGTTGAGAGCATTTCTGACATACATCCTTTAAGGTATTCTAATGGTAAGTCTCCTATCAAATTCGCAAACCCATGGATCTTTGCTACCTTCTTGAGTAAGTTCGAGCAGAATGCTGAATCATATATATAGATCTTCCCAAATCCCAACAATTGAGAAGAACTGTAAGTTTCCTGAAGTTTCAAGTGAAATCCATATTTCCTGTATTCAGACTCAAATTGTGAACTTAATTCATTCAAGTAGTCCTGCAATTCATCAGGTGGAACCTGATTTTTCGGAATCATAAGAATAACCCTTAAATCATCCCCATTGACCATTATTAAGAAAGGAAACCCAGTTATAAAGGCTACTCTGTTTGCAACTGTATCATAAATCCAAGTCCAGAACTTTTGAGCCAATCCTTCAATGCCTCCATATTGCCCTTCCCAAGTGTAGTCAAACAATCCATCTGAGACTAAGTACCGTGAAGCTTCAAAGCATTTCATGATATTTCTGTAATAAGGAACCCCAAATATTTTGTCGAAAAACTCCCTACCCACTGGTTCACAAAAGGGTCTCCTGAAATTGTTATTCCAGGCCTCAACATCGATAGAAAAATTGACCACATAATGATCCTTATTATCTTGTTCTAATCTACTAAAAGTATACATTTTCTTAAACTTCTCCAACTCGTTCAGAGTCATTCCCTGATCAGAGTTGTAATGTTTCATTAAATTCTTTACATTCTCTTCAAGGATACACCTCCTTGCCCTCTCAACATAGGGAGATTGCCCAAAAAACCTGCCTTCCAAACCAAATTTTGATTTCAATCCGATCTGCTTCTCTTTTTCTATTTTCAGATAGTGCAATATGCAACCGAACTTGTCGCTATATTTATTAATGAATACTAAACATATTTACAATCGGGTCTGAAAGTTCCATCGATTCATCAAGTCCAGGGTCTGATGTAATAGGTTCCCTTTCCTATAAAATTAAAGAAATATTATTATACTACGTACTACAGAATGCAAAACAAAAGCAATATTACAACAAGTAATTAAAATTTAAAGAACAATAATAGTAGATGAGTAGCCGAGGGCTGTAAGGCATCAATTGCAGCCCGAGATATTCGAGGGTGCAATTGATGCTTACACCCGAGCTAACTACTCTGCTTTACATCGCGATTGTGCGGTAAGTAGAAAAAAACCGACATCACAAGAACAAAACATTTTATTTGTTAAAATTTATAGTGAAATGAAAACAATTTTCAAATATTAGGGACAGTTGTTTTTTGGGTATGTTAATAGTTTGAGATTGTGATATTTGTTGGTCATGGACAAAATCTGACGGGATGATTTCTTCAGAGCTTTCTTCAGTAGAAGTTGATGGTTGTGGATCATCTTTTGAGAAATATGTTTCATTTTTTGAAAGCTGAATAGTTTCCGTTATTTTGTTGCTAATTTTACTTTTATTTTGTATGGAGTTTTCAATGTAACCTTCAGCCACCTTGCTGGATTTCCACCCACCGTGCCTTTTTATAGTGGTTAAGTTAGCCCCAGCATCGGCTAAAAGTGGAGCCGATGTTCTCCTGGAGCAATGATCTGTGTACAATTCCGGGTTTGCTAACTTTAAATAACTTGCGATTTGCTTCAGCATACTTCTGATGCTATTTTTCCAATAACTTGTTTGTAGCATTTGCCTTGGTGGTACTTAAAAAAAAAAAAAAAAGTCGGTTGGTGTTTACATTTTCAGATCGAAGATTTCTGTATTTTTGTACAAATTCAGAGAATTCTTGAGGAACTACAAATGTTCGGTCAATTTTAGTTTTTGTGTTCAGTAGTTTAATTACTAACAACTGACCCTGTTGTTCTATGTTCTCTATTGTTAAATTCGTCAAGTCAATACCTCGGCATGCGCCAGTTATACAGAAGATAAGAACCACCTAAAACAAGCGAAATATAAAAATAATTTAGTATGGTTCATAGGATTGTAAGAATTTAAAAGATAAATGATGAAGTATTCCATTATGTGATTTGTTATTTTACATACCTCAACAGCTGAATAAAAGTCATCAGGGGCTCCATTCATGAATGTTTTCACGTCTTGCGCTGTAAAAATCTTTGACGTTTTACTTTTGTGTCCAGCTGATTGTCTTTTTTAGAAAAGTTGATAATTTTGAAAAGTTCTAATCTTTGACGTTTTACTTTTGTGTCCAGCTGATTGTCTTTTTTAGAAAAGTTGATAATTTTGAAAAGTTCTTGATATTGATGTCGTGTTTAGTACTCATAGTTGCTTTTAACATTGAATAAATGCACCACAAACTAGATGGCTGCAGCTTTTTTGATACCTCACTAAAGTATGTTAAGAATGCAGTCTCAGATAGAGACTTTACTCGTTTTTCTTTTCGCCACTTCATGAACTCGTCGTAAGTTTTCAAATACCTCTCTTTAGAATTTTCAGGCAAAATATTGTTAATTGCTGCTTTAACTTCCATTTAGATTGAATCGGGAGTGCAGCTCATATCTTCATCACTTGCAGAACTCATGTTTTTTTCCTAATTTACACGTAATTATTAAAAAAAAAAAAACAAACAAACTATATTAAATGTAAAAATTTTCTATTCCCGCCTTTTTTCATCTATTTTTGTAATTTTTTTTTTTCAAGAACGAAACAGAGCTTCGCCGTTCGATATTTGAAATTGATGACTGAGTACCCATACGAAGACAAGGCTGAATAGCGAAGCGACCTCTTTTGTCATTGGGCTGAATGTATGAGATGTCTATTGCCAGTATGATGGTTAGATGTACGCGAACTTTTTGAAAGAATGAAGAGTTTTTTTTTAATTATTTACCGCCCTAGGGCTTTTCTAGCTACATTATTACCCTAGGGCGTTAATTGGTCACTTACAAGCCCAAATTGGGGGTAATAAGGACCTACTTACCGAATATGAGAGATGTAAACATATTTACAATTGCGTCTAAATGTTCAGCTGATCCATCAAGTCCAGGCTCTAATTCAGCAGGTTCTTTTCCTATAAAATTAAAGAAATGTTAATATAGTAACTACTGAATATTGCTAAACAAAACTAATAAAAAAAAAACGTTATTATATTATTGGAATTAAAATTCAAAAAGAGATTAAATTAAATAAAAATAAATATATACTACTTAGTTTGGCCGTCTACGTCGTCAGGAAAGTTATTGTCTTACTTTCCTGACGTTGATACAGCTCGTTTAGTTTATTTTAGTTATTCCTACAATGTTATGTCCTACGGTATTCTACTGTGGGGCAAAGCCTCTGACATACAAAATATATTTGTACTCCAAAAACGAGCTGCCCGAGCAATTTACCAGCTCGGTGTTAGATTTTCTCTTAGAAATTTCTTTAAAAATGTTGGAATGTTCACGGTTGCTTCGCAATTCATCTTAGCCAACACCTTATATGTTAGGCAAAATATTCACGTGCACACCAGAAACTGTGATATTCATAATATTAACACCAGAAACAAGGACAAACTGCGAGCCCCTTTTCACCGACTTAAAAGGTTCATAACTCTTTTTTCTCTGCTTAGCTAGACTTGCCTTACAATGCATTTAAAGCATAGGTCAAATCCAGGCTTTGTTCAAAGGCATATTATTCCTTAAATGATTATTTAAATGATAAGAATAGCTGGTCGCTCTGATTAACTCAGGACAATGTTTGTGTTCTTTCTCCGGAATTAGTTCACAGACACGTTATATGAGTTCATATAATTTACTTTTTACAATACATAAATATGTAAGCTGTCACGCCCTTTATGCCTGGGGCTTTTATTTAAGTAATAAGGTTTTAGTTATTTATATTTTTATTTAAATATTATATATATATAAATGAAAATATATGTATATAATGAAAATATATATATATTATATATATATTTTCTTATTAAATATATATATATATATCCCTTTGGGCACTTTGTGGCTCATACGTGCCGTATAGGTAGTAATTTGTTGATCCATTTTCACTTGTTGATCTAGGGGCCTTTTGTTGATCCGTTGCCATCTAACAATAAATATGTAGCTCCGTTTGGAGCCACATGTGTTACGATGAATAATAATAAGTAATAACAATAATTAAGGGCTGTTTTATACAAATCCACCTTTTTGGCGTCTGGGCAGTTGTTGATCAAATTCAAATGGGCCAATCAGGGCGCAGCATTTGTCAAGGGCGTGAAGCGATTGGATAAGCAGCAGTTTCTTTTATATGTATGTTCACCGATAAATCTCAGACGCCTAAACCTATTTACAAAATTCTTTCTATGTCAGAAAAGGTAAACTTTCTAAATGGTCCCATAGTCAGGATCTGATAATGTAAGACTAGAGAAATCAAGAGTAACTTCCAAAAATCGTAGGGGCGACTAGTGCATTTCTAAGTATGATTAAAGTATCTTCATTAAGTATTTCAAAGAACTACAAATTGATAAAGGTCTGGCCTAGCTGATGGTGGAGCCGGGAGAGACAGTCGAAGGAAGTCCTCAACGATTCATAGTAGTTACCTTGAGTTTGTGCTTGATTAATTTGTATTGCTAAGAACTTTACACCAAGATGGGTTGTAACTGTCATTAATGCTCTGATGATGAAAACAAAGGCCAGTTCCGGGAACTCCTCAAAGGTTAACAGTAGGTACCTTATATTAAGACTTAATTCATTTATATTGATGAGAAATTTGCACTTATATGGGTTAAAATGATGGTCTGTAGTTGATCTGATGATCAAGACCCTAGACAGCCAAGGGAACTCCTCAATGATTCACAGCAGCTACCTTGAGTTTGTGCTTGATTAATTTGTATTGATAAGAACTTTACAGAAAATGGGTTATGACTGTCATGAACGCTCTGGTGATAAAAACAAAGGCCAGTTCAGGGAACTCTTTAACGGTTAACAGTAGGTACCTTGTGTTTGGACTTCACCACACCCTTATGGGTTAAAATGATGGTCTGTAGTAAATCTGATATGAAGACCATAGCCAGTCTAGGGAATTCCTCAACAATTTACAGCATTGAAGTTTAATATTGGACAAAAACTACCTACTTTTACGATTACGCAACTTATTACTTACTTATAACGATTATAATTGATGGCAATTAAAATCAAGAAACTGAATTTAATTTGAGTAATCGCGTCATGTCTAGCCTTGCTCATACTTTCATTTTGATCTCGTACTACGGTACTTTTTTTTTTTATTCTAAAAACGAATATACTAATAAATCAAAGACACACGACGAAATTAGTTTTTTTTTTCACTTTGTAGTATTTTTTGGAAGACATTTTTTTTTATTTTGCACTTTAGTGTTGCGAAAAGAACTGTTCAGCAGCATCCGGTCAGAACGAACGCTGATGCTAATATAGTTGGGAAAAGGCCTATAAGCAAACGGCGTAATTTTGATTAATGTAATTTTTACACGTAATTTTGGTTAACCTGTCCTAACTGAACCTATTTCTATCAAATTTCTACGAGGTCAAAATTAATGTATGAACAATGCTAGACATGACTCGATTACGCAACTTAAATTCAGTTTCTTGATTATAATTGATTGTTGCTTAAACATGACAAGTAGGTACTGGTTCTTCAGTGCTAAACTTCAACGCTGTAAGTTTTTGAGGAGTTTCCTCGACTCCTGTTGGTCTTCATCATCAGATTTACGGACACGACCGATAGACCTTAATTTTAGCCCACGTAGGTGCAAAGTTCTTATCAATACAAATTAATCAAGCACAAACGCAAGGTGGTTGCTGTGAATCGTTGAGGAGTTCCCTCGATCTTCTAAGGTCTTCATCATCAAATCTACTGCAGATTTTCATAATAATCCATATGGGCGAAAATTGCTCATCAATTTATATTAATTAAATCCAAACACAAGGGAACTACTGTAAACCGTTGAGGAGTTCCAGGAACTGGCCTTTGTATTCATCATCAGAGCCCTAATGATAGTTACAACCCATCTAGATGTAAAGTTCTTATTAATACAAAATAATCAAGCTCAAACACAAGGTAGCTGCTGTGAATTGTCGAGGAGTTCCCTCAACTGTCTCCTAGCTTCATGTCTACTCCATCATCAGATCTACTCCAGATCATTAATAAATTGTGGTGCTTTAAAATACTTAATGAAAATACCTATAAATGCACTAGTTGTCCCTACAAATTTTGAAAGTTTTTCTTGATTTCTCTAGTCTTCCGTCATGAGATCCTGACCTGGTGACTATGGGACCACCCTTTGAAATAAAAAAAGAATTTTGCAAACGGGTCCAGGCGTCTTACAGTAATCGGTGAACATACATGAAAAAAAGATTGCGACTCTCCTTTTTTTGAAGTCGGTTAAAAACTTAAATTGCCAAAAGAAAATAATTTTATGTTGACAACTTAAACTATATAGGATTTTGACATTGACTACTAAATTTTTATTTGCAATTTTCAATATAAGTTCATAGGTCGAATCCTCTGGTCTCAACGCCCGCGCTGCTGCCGATGACAATAATATCATACTAAGCAGTATACGGTGAAACCACACAGGCACTTACTAACTACTTTTCTCAAACAATCCGCGGAAAGCAAAAACATAATTTTAAACTAGGACGCTGAACGAAACGCAAATTACTAGAAACAAACACAAATCATTAGAAAACAGCGCTATCTTTCGCTAAAATATAACGCGACTAAGTGAAATTATTTTTATAATACACGTAGGTATGTAACTTTTAGTAGACTGAGAAAACATCCATCAGAATGGCAAACGCACTTCGGCGGATACATGTACTTAGATCTTTATTACTAAGTAGCAAATATGATTTTATTTCCACTGACGTGCGGTTGAGTTTATCTTTTTTAATTTACAAAAATATTATTAATGAGGTACACATGTTTATTGTACACACTACATTATTATTAAAGTTTATTAGCGCTAGATGCGGCGGTCATCAACCTGTAAGCGCTTCCTTATCACATCTTCCTTCAGGCAGGATTGCGGTCAAGCGCTGGTTTATATGTAAAAAAAAAAACATGTACATCATGTAAAAAATGTGAAAAATGAAAAATTATTTCCTGTGACTAAACTCATGGATTTATTTATATAATTTTTTTATGGGTAGACTGATAGTGTGTTGAGGTATACGATGTTTAATTTATTGTCGTATTGTCAGCACCACTCTGTATACTTCGAGCGCTTCCTCGCCTGCTGTGTTTAGAAACAGTGCAATTTTTCTCTCTTCTGAATAGGATTTTAAATTAGTCTCCTCTAAATAAATGTAAAATGCTTGTACAAACTTGTCCAAATTGGCGGCTTCCCCAGTAAGTGTTAGTCCACTTGGCGGCTTAATTCCCTCCATCTTTTCTGATTTATTGTTTTGTTTTACACCTGACACCATGTATGAGATTTGGAATATATTTTATTATTGCAATTGATAAAGTTATAAATTAAAGAACAGGTCTGACATCTTGATAATTTATTTCTGCGCGTCGCCATGGACAATCCTATGCTCTATGATAAAGTTACCATATCATACAAGAATTATTTGCTGCCCTTTTTTTTTTGGCGAATTTTCGAATTAGTGTGGGTCAAGATTTCTTGAAGCATTTCTGGAGTCACAAAAATATTCCAGCATTCAAACTCTGTAGAAGCATCTTTTCCAATGTCCTTTAAGGCCTATTCAGATCTAAGCGGTATTCGCTACCGTCTGCGGCAGAGAAAACCTAGTGGGTATGCGGTAATATTACTGTTGTTCATACCTAAGCGGTATTGGGTATGCGGTAATATAACAGTTAGTAATTTCTGAGTCGCCAAAGAATATACACGTCAGTCACGTTGTAATTTCTGCAGAGCATCTGATTTTAGTGATGGATAGTGATGAAGATGAAGTTTTTCTTTTATTAGCCGTAATTGACTCACCAGTTAAGAAAATAATTTGGATCCATGACATCAACAGACAACGCCGAATTCATGGGGAATTCCACACTTTATATCCAAGATTAAGACTGGATGAAGATCGGTTTTTTAATGCATTCAGAATGACGACTGAGAACTTCGATGAAATATTAAATATGATAAAGGAAAATATCAGCAAATCATTCACTAAATATCGAGAACCCATATGCCCTGAAGAACGCTTAGCAGTAACGTTGAGGTAAGGAAAACAAATTTGAATATTAATTGACGAAAATCTTTATTTTAGATAACTAGGACGGAAATTTGGTTTCTTTAGAATATTAACACAAATTTTATCTTAACCTTAGAACCTACTTATTAGATTTCTGATTGTTTCTGTTGGTCTTAATATAAAAGATTTATATTTTTCAAATTATATTTCTAAAAGTTATTTACAAGGATACGAATATATTACACATTAAAGTTTAATAACAAGGCGTTTCGTAATAGTCGAAACCGAAGAAATTATTTTTCTGTCGCTAATTTGTAATTTTGTATTAAATGTGTGATTCAATAGATATTATGTTTCTATTATTTATATTTGTATTAATTAAAAATAAAAATGTTTTTTCATGTGTACAAAAATAAAAAAAATACTAAAAAAAAACTTGACTAGTATACATATGTAAACTAAATACTAAGCAAATAATTTAAACATAAGCTCTTAGTCTATAGATATTTGTTAGCGGTTTGGGCGACAACCGTAGGTAACCGACGAAGCCCGGCCAGTCGTCAACCCTAAGACAGTAGGCAATTAAATCGCGGATTGGGTCTGAGATAACCTACTTCCTCTCTTTATTCTATGCCGCTGCTCCCGCGCGGTATGTACTATCAGCTATAGAAGTCCATTTCCACCTTAAAAACTACTATCGCCTGCGCTAAACCGGCCACGCACACTACCGCATTATTTTTTTATCGCAGTCTTCGTCTTTCTTTAAAGTGATGCAAAATTTCGTTACTTCATTTGAAGTTGAGTTAGCGGCCGCACTTAACAATGGTGCTATCAAAAGCGAGCGACTGTGGGTTCGATCCTTATTATAGGCAACTCTTTTTGTTGTTTCATATAATTTAAAATTATGATAATTGATTTGTATTTTAAAGTAATAATGTTTGCAAATAATATTTAAACAAATAGGAAAATTTATTGAATATTTATCCCAAAAAAGGGTTTTATTATATGTTTTAGTTTACTATAGGGGTAATATAAAAAAAAAAATATACAAAAATAAAACAATAAGCATATTATAATGCAATATATTATAAAGTTATATATTATTCAGTATAGATATACTTATACTAACAAATGAAACAAACGTTGAAACGGCAGCATTGTAATATTTTATATAAAAGTAATCCTTGACAAACTTATGATATTGAAATGGTAAAAAATACAAAAAACATTTTTGGTTGTTAGATATGAAAATTATAATATTATACGTATATTATGATTAAAGAGGTTATAGCTTAATTATTCATTTTCTTAAAGAAAAGAGGATTGAAGCTTAACCTGAATATTATTGCAATCATAAAATAATCTATACTTAGAACACATAATAGTGCTTATTACATTTATATTTTTTTTACGTGTATAGCATAGTACTAGTGCTGCCATCCTGCAATGCCTTTTTTCGGAGTTTGAAGGCATGAGATTATAATCTTCAAGCGCTTTCTTAGTTCAAAAGTAAACGAACTTATTTCTTATCGAATTCCGAAATTATTGTTTTTATAATTTACCAAAAGTAATTTGTATTGAAATTGCAAAAGGCGACATCTGTTAGCCATTAAGCCAACCGAACATATTACTGTCACTTAGCTAAACTACTTTAGAGATGGTTTAGAGTCCGTTATTAAGATATTTATTGGTATATATTTAAAACACTCTGTAGGACACTTCTGCACTGTTTTTGTTATAAATAGTTTTTTTTTTGTTTAGCTCGATAACACTCCACCAGCCTCGCCAATTTATTTTTAAACCACAAATGCAACCTATCTTCTTCGCACGATTTAAAAGTTTATTCAACGGTAAATATTGTCGTTTCGTTTCACTTGTCTCGACAGCTACCTTCGTCCTCCAACCTCTTGACCTTGACCTCCAACGGCTTACAGTATTTCTCTAAAACAATAACAATTTTATTACGCACTTGCTACAAGCGATTGGTTTGCACCTTACATAAATAATAATAAAAACAACTTACACAAAAGCCGGTTTCATATGATATTTGAGATATATTGCTGCATATGCCTGCATATTGATTAAAAAGTAAAACTAATAACACAAACTGGTAACTATATGTTCACCAACCAACAACATCTAAGTAATATTATTTGAGTTATTGTAGCTAATAATAGTTATTGTAGGTAGCGGAATATTTTTTGTGAAGTAGTGATTCAGATTCTTTTAAGTCTACCGTCATCTTTTTATAATGACTCTAATATAGAAAAAATCTTAAAAGAAAGTATCATCTTTAAGTTGCAGATCGGTATTTTTAGATATTTTTGTTGTAAGCATTCATAACTCACCAATAAACATTTAAAAAATATTTTTGTAAGTTATTAGATTCGAACTCGAACCACCTTGAACGCCTATCAAGGCGAAAACCGTTAGGCCATTGAAACACTTACTGTAGATGTTGAAATTAGTAAGTAGTACCTAACAATCATAAGCGGGCAGCAAGTGTATGAGCGTGTATCAAACTTTATTATAGAAGAAGGTCGTAACTACAACTAGTATTGCTTGGCCATAGTTTTGTGAGATTGCAACTCGACTTTTGGTCTTGACTGTACCTCTACCCACAACGGCAGCGAATATCGCTCAGGTCGCTCTAGCCGCGGTACTTGATACTAAATACCTGAGCGAAACCCGCGCGGTATGTACCTCTACCCACAGCGGCAGCGAATACCGCTCAGGTTCAGGACATCGTTACCGAGCATGCTCGAGTAAAGACTCGAGTATGCTCGGTAACGATGTTTTCAGAAGGAAGTTTTACGTTTGGACGCTGACAATTTTTATACCACTTGGTACCATCTTTAGACTTATAAAAAGGTCCACTTATTTGCCTAGAAGCTGTTACTCTGTCTTAGTAGTGACCAGTGATATATATGATACCCTATACAAAGTATCTGAAGTACAACATGTAAGATACTTTACAGAAAAGTATTTTAGATACAGATAAAAGTACTTTTCTAAAAAGGTATTTGAAATACAATAGGTATACAAAATACCTATCCTTAAAATACTTTTTAAAGATAAAATACTTTTGTAAGGAAACAACATTTAATTCAACTTAAGTTTATATATTCCAGAAAACAATAAACAATTTAGACAAAATATGGATAAAAAATAATGATTAAGTCTCAATTTTAATAAGGTATTGAAATTGAGACTTCATTATTAAGTTTTAGTTGAGATTTGAGTAAAACTAATTCCTCAAACATACTGTCGCTCATCTTCCTTCGATGAGGCCTCATGATCATGACCCCAAAGGAGAAGAGTCGCTCCACAGGGGCAGAGCTAGGCAAACAGGTGTTATATTTTAGGAAAAAAAAAAAAAAATGTTGGATAAGCATTCAAGCTTCTAAAGGTTGCATCTTTATTGTTGAGCTACTGTAGTGTTTCCAAATCACTGGTGCTGCTTGTATTTTCGCCTCTAGCAACAGAGGAATCCGAGTCCTCTAGAAACATAATAAGATTCATCTTTTGACTTTTTTTTTTGTATCACCTTCAATGTTATTTAAAGTCTCCAATTTTTGTTTTTCAGATCAATTGATCTTTCTTGTTTCAGACAAGAAAAGTTCTTTTACAGATTCTTTTTGGGCTTTTGGTACCCACTTCAGTTTAAACATGGGATGAGAGACTGAGGCTAATATAGCTGCTGGTTCCAGCTGCAAAAACCGTTTAAACCGTCTATTTACATTTTATTCTATTACATCTAGCAGAGGGCTGCAGCATTACAGATTTTCAATTCTGAGGCTTTTGATAACATATTCGATTCTGTATAATTCCGGTAACAGACAGCAATAGAAGTGTCTTTGTCCCCTGGTTGGAATGAAGGTGGACAACTCTTAAATGTACCGTCACCAAATATATTTTTTAAAACTATCAATTTTTCTTTAGCTTCTTGGGAACAAAAAATGAGTAAGCGTGTGTTACCGTAACAGTAATCTGCTAACAAAAATGATTGAAATTTTTGAGGAACCTCAACCGTTCTAACGTCATTGAAAGTGATTTTACTCATACACACATCAAAAGTGTCTAGGGATCAACATATATTTTTGCAATAACTTTTCTCCTGATTGATATTAATTAAAATTTTCTTTAAGGATTCATCAAATAAAGTGTTTTCGTTTGTCACAGTAACGATAAACCAAGTCACCTTTGCATTAATAAAGAAATTTGCCATTTTCCTAATAAAGGGATATTTGACATTTGAACCACTAACACAAAAGTTCGAAAAAAAGACTGAAATAACAGTTTTCTCTAAAATTTTATTGGGTAACTTAAACAATTAATAATCCGTGTTTCTACCGCGAACACTAACAACACAAGAACATCGGTTTGGCATACTCAAAATGAGTTCATCCAAATCACGCTGTGGAATGGCCGCCCATGTTCGTTGCAACAACAAAAAAGGTCTTCTTGCGACTGGATACCCTCCATATTCGGCAGAGCTCTTCTCTGTAGCATATCCCATGCATGCTCAATCGGGTTCAAGTCTGGCGACTGAGCAGGCCAGGGCAGGACATTGATGTTAGCTGCGGCGAGAGTCTGTCTTACAACTCTTGCGGTGTGCGGTCGTGCATTATCATGCATTAACTGAAATAAGGGACCGATTTGCACTTGTAGAGGAACGATGACGTCTGATACAATCGTTTCAGCATAAATTTGAGCGTTGAGGTTGCCTCTGATCCAAATCAACTCAGTTCTTCCGCCGATCCAAATACCCGCCCATACCATGATGGTTCCACCACTATAAGGATGGACTTCCTGGCAGGATTTTAATCGCTGTTGGCGTCCAGGGGTTCTCCAGTGTCGTATACGTCTTGTATCCGGTCTCATACCAAAACGAGACTCATCAGAAAAGCACACGAAACGCCATTGTTCTTCTGCCCAATTTCTGTGTTCAAGAGCCCATTGATATCGAATCCTACGATTGTGCATTGCTATAGGTGGTACCCGTAGCGGTCTTCGGGAATGAAGGTTCACTTCATGCAAGCGGTTTCTGACTGTTTGGTCGCTAATTAAGTTCCCTGAAGAGTGATGAAGCCTCACGGCTAACATCATGGCGGTTATTGTTGGAGCTCTTCGAGTTAAGATTTGAATGTATCGGTCTTGTCTCCGTGTGGTGCAGCGATACCGTCCTCCATGGCGCTCAGCCACGGTACCAGTGCTTCGGTAACGTGTCCAAAGTCGACTGATAACACTCTGACTTGTATTCAGAGCTAAAGCCACAGTACGTTGCCGGGAACCAGCTTCTATCATTCCCACGGCTCTGAGCATTTCTTCCCTGCTTAAATGACGTCGCCGCTCCATAATAACGTTGGTTTTAATCAGTAGTAGGGAAACAGTAGCACTAATAATGTCTTCAATGCGTTGTATGTTTTTATAGGGAAAATATTGACAGCTGATTTTCATCTTTTACTCGAATTTGATTCACAGTTCCTGATTCAAATTATGAAATGCACCAAAAAGGATCCATATAAATTTATAAAATCATAAATTTATTACAAAGCCACATCTCAATCTCAAGAAATCCGCATAAAACTGCTTGATCCCTAGACACTTTTGATGTGTGTATTATAAGTGCTATTTCGATGGCGATACAAAGTGCTTTTGATGTTTGCAAACTTAGGTATGTCTTTGGCTAACGTTACTTTATCAAGTCCTTCGTCAAACATTTTCGAAATTGTTGAATGAAAGGCGGCTGGTACGCAAGGTACATCATCAGAAGTTATGTTTTTCTTGCATTCATCAATATGGATGTCTATTATGTTTTTATTGAAGTCCGGTGTATAGGATGTGTGTGTGGTTTCTTTAAAAATTTGATCATTCTGCAACAAACGTGCATAATTTATTTACCCATTGTTTGATTTTGCATGAAAAAGCAATACAACAGCTCCACATTTGTTTTGCATTTTCCTTAAAAATTGATATCCAGCACGCAGAAGCCCGATTCCACCTTTTCTTTGTATATACTGCAAACAGCTTCTTGTACTACCAGAGGGACCAGGATGCGCTTCTTGTGACATTGTTGAGCTCTAAAAAACAGGAGACAATAATTACATACTTATTAATATAATTAAAAATAATATTTAATAATATGTGTACTAAAATTGAATACATATATTGATATCGTACGTTAGTAGCATAAATTAATAAGACATGAGACAATATAGTATTGACTATAAACAATCTAATAATATTTGTTACTTAAAATGTAGGTACCTACTTACATCAGTAGTTTTCCACAGAACTCGTGTCGAATAAATATTTTTACACCCGTTACATTAACTCCCGTGCACTTTCATTGTTTTGTCAACACTAACCCGACCGTTCTAATTTATGGATAGGAAAGGGACAGAATGTCAGGTAAACCAATAGGATTTACGCAAGTAACACAATGTTATCGGCACTCTTTTGTTAACTACCAGCATCGCCGGCGCTTCCCGCCAGCGTTTTTATATTTTGTGTAGGTAAACATAATGAAACAATGATAAACTTAGGATACGTTTTATAATTCATAAAAAATAGAGAAGAATTTTGTAAAATAATGATTAAATCTAACAAAGTAACCAATTTAAAAGTAAACTACGAAACAACAACGAATAAACATATTTCTGCACAAATCTCTTTATTGGGACGAATGGCACTAAGCGAAGAACACATTCCCATTCGTCCCCTCTTGTATTATTATAGGGACGATCGGGAACCAATTAAATATTATTTTTGTAAATTCCCGTTCGTCCCCTTCAGGGGGCCAAGTCGAGGGGACGAACGGGAATACACGGCAGGCTTTGAATAGTTTCTGCTATTGGCTTTGAACAGTCCACATATTCACTTAAAAAGTGTATTTCATCTTTTTTCAGCGGTGATAACTTTAACATTTTCATGGCTTCGGCTTAAGGTGCTTTCCGAGGCACGACCAGACCAGTGCAAATATTCATATTCATGCATACAAATATTTGTACTGTGCGGGGATCGAAACCGCGCCTCCTTGCGCAACGGCCGCGTTCGCTACCGCTACGCCACACTATGGGAAAATCGCGTATGTTTCGTCTCAAAACTCCGTATCTCAGTTATTTCAAAACTAAATGATCTGTAATTTTGCATACATATACGTGAATGTATAAGGTTTAAAAGAAAAAAAAATAATTTTGAAAATTATGTTTATTAATTTATTTAAAAAATAAAAAAAAAATACATGCATTTATAAGAAAATATACTTTTTTTAAAATTTACTTACATAAAATAGAATTAAATATCATTGTATAAACAGTGTCTAACGAGAAAAAAATAATGTACAAAATTCAACAATCTCCTACAGATTTTCGTTGACAGCAAGAAGGGACTTGGCTTCATCGAAAAGTTCTTTCGATATTGTTTCTGAGGTATTTCTCAAACTTGATATATATGGATCAGAAGTGTACAATAAGGTATGGAACACGTCTGTATTGGTAGCCGCTCTTGAACATTTTCTAGAATGATGAAGTCTAAAATTTTTTTTAAAATCCTTGTTGCGGGATTCTTGAGCGTCTTCGGACAATTGTCCGATAGGTAATATAGCATAGTACTCAATGATTTTTTCTCCGTGAATAAGTATTTTATGTACGGAGGAAGGCATATAATACCAATTATAATTATTTACGTACAGTTGGGCGGTACTATATGCGTATTCACCGAACTTTTTGAATCAATAGCCATTCCAGATGACATAGTTTGTAGTATAATGTACATTCGTTTTATAAGTTCTACGTCTACACCTGTAATGTCTGCAGAGCAAGAGTAATTCTGAAAAAATCTCCGAGCTGTGTTGCCGTCATTACTATTTCCAGTGCCTTGTCGAGGTTTATCGATATGCAGTCCCATTTCCTCCCTAAACCGCTTTTGTACCAGTTTTTTCTTTTCGTCTTTGTTTTTTTTATTTTCTGGTGTAGTGGCTGACCACTTTTGGAAAGACAAGTTATAGGAAATGTGTAAAATCATCTCCATACTTCTAATCCAAGCGTGTAGTGTTGACAGTCCATATTGAAATGAACTTTCATTCACATCTCGTGTCCTAACTGCCTCTAAGTTATTCATTTGCCGAGGAGTAGCACCACAAATTGTACAAGAAGCGCTCGAAGGAGTTTCAGTTAAAACTTGTGCTACTTTACCATCAATCATGGTTAAAAATAGATTATGAGTAATTTCAATTACTTCACCATTCTTATTTATCATGGAAGGAGACAGGTATTCAATTTGATTTTTGATATCAGCCACAACAGAAGCGGTTTTTTCAGGAGTTTCTTTGGCAAATTCTATCAATATAGGTCTGCAATATCTTACGGATGAGCAAGTTTCATTTTTCCAAATAACAATATTAGTTGTCTCATCTATGAGTTTAATGGGTACAAGTGAAGCAATAAAAAGGTTCGCATCTGATGTGAAATCGCTTTCTTCGGGCAAAACTTGCTTGTATTCACTTTGCCCTGATGACCCGTCACAACCCCATTTGCAGAATAGTTTCAACTGTCTTAAACCGTTTTTGTAAACTGAACCAATTAGTAATATACGTGCCACAGTATGATCCAATAAGTCTTGCAGATTGACTTTTGCACTTATGTTAGTAATGGTTATGCTCGAATCTGGTGGGTAACACATCTTCTTCGCTTCGGCTAAAGTTGGATAAGAAGGAAACACTGAGCAGTTTTTGTCCGCCAAACAAATACGAAGTTTCCCATACTGTTCTTTGTTAAGGTCTAAGTCAATAAATATCCGCAGTGCTTCTTCCTTTGTAAAAGGTATAACATCTTCAGGGTTCTCAGTTATGAATTTAAGAAACTTTTTCTTATCATTTTTTGACGCAGTTCGTATAATATTAACAATTGTGGCCTCCTCCGTCTCACCCATAGACCGCAACTCCTGAGTATATGCATTGAGCACACAGTCCAGTCCGTACTCTTGTATTAATTGCATGTTTTTTCGTTTCTTTGTTTTTTCTGAAGATGCTTCGTATGGTTTCGATGGTCTGCCACCTGCACTGCTTCCAGACGTATTAGGGTCATTAACTGTGACTCGACACTCCAGTGGAACACGAAATTCACCATTTAACCAGTCGACGTTATTACTTTCAAAGCGTTCTCTTTTCCGGGATGCATTTCTCCAGCGTTCGTTACATTTAGATACCAAGTTTCTTTGAATGTAGGAGACCACAGTATTCATATCCTCTGGTGACAAATTGAAATTTTCTTGCAAGTAGTTTTCTATATTATTCCCATTTATCAACAAATTGCACAACTCTCGTTTACTACAAACAAATTCACCCATTATTTTCAAATCAGATAACTTCTGTGAATATTTGAAAATAGGTATTAACTGCTTTTTTAAGGCAACTGAATTTCTGATGAACAACTGTGGATGTTTCAGGGTTCGCCTTTCTTTTATAGGCCAATGAATTAGTGCTATGTGCAAAAAGATAAGAAACTAATATTTGCACTCTTCCCATAACCAACCTGTTTTTAATTTGACCTTAATTGATATAGTGACCATATTTTATCAAATATGGTGGTCAAAACTATATCAAAACCACAAATAACTATAAATAATAATGACCATTTTATCAATTTGACCTTAATAGATAACAGATGATTATGTGAGCAGTAAAAAGATATTGGAAAAAAATTATCTCGCGATATGTTTTGGTACCGTGTCAGAAAAGGCGCAAGTATGCGCAACTTTTTTTTTTCTCCTTGTGTAAACTAATGTATAAAGATCGTAATACAACAAATATCTCGACAGCGGCAAACAGCGGTAAACGGGTAAGTCTCGTTAAAAAAAAAAGTAACCTGAAAATTATACCATCTTAAACTACATTGGTTAATTTTAATTTATTTATTTATTATATATAATATTATTTAAGAAACGTTATGAGGAGATTATAAGCATTTCAAAAATGTATAATACTTATACATTTATAAGAAAAACTTTCGAGTAATGTCTCGTTGAATTGTAGTAATGTATTGTGCCAAAATCACATCATTGAACATGAGTTAGCTTTGATGCCTTTTTATATACATTATGGATAGCAAAAAATAATTAAAAAAATATAGAAAAGAAAGCTTATTTATAAGACTAAATTAATTAATTAGTTCTACTCCATAACAACGACTTTCACGTGAAACGGTTTTGAGACGGCCTTGTATGGGGCTTTCCCATAGTGCGCCACGGAGGCTGTCAGATTAAGAATAATTTATTGTTTCCAGTATTACAGCTACACAGAACTATAATACTGGAAGCAAAATTAAATTATTTATTTTCCAATAAACTTATTTCTAAAGGAAGTTTCTTTTTCTTCATTTCAAATAACCCCATTTCCTTTTCATGTAAGGCCTTTTTCTCTTTTCTTCTTTCGTCCATGTGTTTTATCTGTAGTTGATATAAATGATCTCCTTGTTCTATGTTTTTTTTAAGCACTTCAGCTTTAAGGTCTTGACAAACTTTTTTTTCACTAAGCTTTTTACGAATTACTGGAACAAAAGATGGAGTGAGTATTTATTAATAAAATCTCCTTAATACAACGAAACAATGTAATAACTTAATAATTCTATTGGATTCTACTTACGGAGTGGTTTTGATGCTCTGAGAAATGCTGCTGGTGATTTTGTGTCAAACACATTGTCCAAAGTATCCGGAATAGTTATAATGACCTGAAAATAAAAAAAACGAAGTTTGATTGGACTTTAAATTAAATGCTATTGAACAGCTATTTCATTTAAATAAATATCAATAGGTATCTTACATTTTCAGGTTGATTAATACACTGGCCCACCCTATTTTTTTGACTATTGCTCTTTACAATTTCAAAGATAAACGTTTAGAACTATCTTTTGTTTATGGCTAGGGTCATATAAGATCTTTGACATTTGATTCCGATAAATGTTTACGAATATGAGGCTACTTAATAAACTTTTTTAAAATAAACGCAGTGTTTATTTTAAAAAAGTTGCCGCAGTGCAGTGCCGGTTTGATGTATACGTTAGTATTCACTTTAGCTCTGTTTAATTCGTAACCAGGAATTTTAATTTTTATTATGATTATTGACGATTGTTACTATATATATTGATTATCATTGTAATCCGGAATAAATTAACCTAAAATAATGGATACTACAGAAGCTGAAGCGGTTCAAGTTGTGGCTTTGCTGCGAGCGGGTTTTAGTCAAAGTGTTGTCACTCGTCGACTACATCTCAGTCGATCTGCTGTTCGGAGAGTTTATCAGAGGTTTCAAAAGACTAGGCAGTGCCGTAAGAGAACAGGTTCTGGAAGACAAAGGGTCACCACTCAAAGAGATGATCGCTTTGTTATGAATCGGCTCTAAGAAATCGGCACCTTTCTGGTGTAGATTTCCAGAGGCGGCTGCGTGACGTGCGGGGTGTGGCTACAAGTGACAGCACGGTGAGAAGAAGACTTCGTGAATAGAACTTAAGACCTCACAAGCCTGCAACGGAACCTCAGCTGACTGCAGCTCATCGCCAAACCAGACTACAATTTGCGAGGGAACATCTTGAATGGACTATAGACCAGTTGGCTTCAGTTTTATTCTGAGATGAGAGCAGAATGACTTTATAGGGCTCTGGTGGGCGCCGTTATGTCATGGGAAAAACAGGAGAACGTTACGCTCAGTGCTGTATTAGAGAAACTGTCAGTTAAGGTGGAGGCTCTGTTGTTTTGGGGCGGGATATCTTTGACAGCAGGTACAGAGTTGGTGTTTCTCAATATGGGTTCTTTAACTGCTCCACGTTACATATCGGACATCCTAGAAGATCATGTGTTGCCGTATGCGGGTTACATAAGAGAAAATTTCCATTTAATGCATGATAATGCAAGGCCACACGTAGCGCGTATTGTTACACAGTACATGGAAGGGTACATTTGTGTTATGGAGTGGCAAGCAAGAAGTCCGGATTTAAATCCTATAGAGCACATATGGGACACACTAAAACAGAAGGTTAGAGCTCGAGAACCCGCCCCTACAACCTTGAAAGCTTTGGATACTGCCATTAGAGAAGAATGAAGCCGAATTCCTCAAGGAAGCATCACCATTTTAATAAGGTCAACGAAACGGCGAATGCAGGCAGTGATTAGAGCAAGAGGGGGAAACACCAAATATTTACGTGAAAGTTTTGTTTCAATAATATGTAAGACTAAACAGTTTTAACTTGAAGCTAAAAATATGGTTAAAATAGCGTTTTTTTTTTTTTTGTATAATTGAAAAAAATGTACAATTGAGATAAACAATTTATTGACTAATTCGTAAAAAACTGACGTTATTTAGCATATAAATCAATAATTATACAATTTGTTTCATTCAAAATATGAAATCATGAGTTTTCGTGTAAAATATAGGTGGGCCGATTTTTAATTTACTATGGTAGATTTTAATTTTTTAAAAGTAGAATTAATAAAAAAAAAGTCATTTTTTTAAATCATTTTATTCAGGTGCTGGGTACACATACTTAATAGCATTACGTAATTCATCGAATGGATGTCCATGGCGAAATTTTATCTTTATTCTCCATCTATAGATTATGAGCCAGTCGGCGAAGTCCTTTTTATTTTGTTTCTGTCTGAATTCTTTCTTCAAACCTCGCCACTGGCTCTCGACTCGCTGTGTATGAACTCCATCCGCACCTACAAATCGGTTTTCTGGGTCACTGTGGTTCACCCTTTTGTGGGTGTACCCATGCTCTGGCAGAGCGAGGTAGGCTCTCCAGAAATCAGTATGAATGATGGAGCCTACCTCGACATGTTTCTGAATGAGCGGAATTAAAATTTCTGAAGTCCGCTCATTATTTGGGCACACCTCTAATCGTAAATCATCACTTTTATCTTCGATCATTCCAATGACCCAGTGACCCTCTATATGGCGACCCCGATTATATTTCCTTTTTCCAAATTTTGATTCATCAATTTGCACCACTTTCCCATGGCCACCAATTTTTCCTTCATCTTCTTGGTGTTCTAATTCATACACAACAATTGTTTCTCGACAATAATTGTACCAATCAGCAATTGTGCCTGATGATATATTAAAGTCACTATTAGTGGCCACTTGCCTTTGTACCTGGTGGTAACTAGCTTCTTCAGAAAATCCATATATATAGGGTGGAAGGCGTAAATAACTCCAATATTACTGATTAATGCAATTTTAATAGGAAAAAACCACTCTTGCGATGTTACAATGCACGGGTCGCGTCGCCATTATGTTTTGCCCCCTCACTCGCACTTACATACGTCTCGCTCGCACAATGTACGTTCCGTTACATTCCCACATATATAATTTGAAATATAACGGTAATCGGCACCTTTGCGCGTTCAAACCACGTTCCTTCAGCTCGGCTTCGATTGTGAGTGCGGCATGGGACCTTCCTGCACCGAAATTTGCCCAACTGGCCAGCTCCTACTCCACTTGTCAATGTCATGGGTCGTTTGTGATACCGACATTCCATTGAGACAGGTATCAACCCCTTCTCCTCTGCAAATTGGATACACTGCTCCTTAGTACCAATGCTGCGATAAAATCGGTTAAACTTCAGTTGGTGGACTCATAATTATTTACAACTTTCACTATGGGACCAACCAACCTTAAAATCTGAAATATTGTTCTTTTCTGCCAGTTCAAATGCCACCTGCCGAATATCGAAAGGCGTTACACCATACAAACTACTTTCCTTCTCAAGGATGTGTTGACATAATTCGGTTTCCAATTCAGACGGAAGATCTTCTTCAGATCTTACTATTTGAACATGTTCCTTAGCCTTTTGATTCACTCCATCCAATCTTCGTTTTCGTGTGGCTTTAGGCACTCCATACATCCTACTTGCCTCATTCAAACCTGCTTTATTGTTACGCACTGATTTAATGGCTAGGTTCATGCTTACTTCATTCCACGCATAATACTTTCGTTTTGTAGCCATTCTGAAACAATTTATCACGTTAACATACACGTCTAATTATTATCACATAACTAAACGTTATTATTATTATTGACATGGGACTATCAAAATCAACTAGTTTTTGTGAAAATGTTACATTTAAATCATAAACAGAAAGTTCCTATCGTTGGACCAGTCCAATGATAGGGCCACGTTACGAGTCCGATGGTAGCAACAGGGTCCTAACGTAAAAAAGGGTTATGTTATAAAAAAAACAACCAGTATCTTCAGTCTAGAATAATTATTTCCAACATAAATACAAGTAAACATTCTACAAATTAAAATATGTACTATTAACTAAATCATAGTATTATGATACTTACATCAACTTTTCCTAGTCGTATTTTTTTATATCCGGAGCGCCGCAATCACATTTACACACGTCACTCACTGGCGGCTACAGCGCGGGTACTGAGGTTGCGGGGGGCCACTCTTACCACCCAAGACATGCTTTGTAACGTACCTACGCGTCTCTGGAGTTGTGATTTTACGAAATATTTAAGTGGTCCAATGAAAGAAGCGGTCCAATGATCGCAACCTTCCCCTACGTATGTTACGATAACCAACCGTTTGAAACAACCCGCCCTAAAGCCGTTCTAGGCACGTTTGTATGCCTCATCTTTGGATTTAGCGAAAAACACTAGAGCGTCGTCGGATTAAAAATAATTTCGGGGCAAAATACTACCTTGCGGTATACCAAAAGTACTATTTTTCATCTCAGAACTAGTTCTAATAGGTCTGTTGTAATATTTACTATTTTAACACATTGGTAGCGGTCGCTAAGATAATCAGAGAATAATGAAAGTTGCCCTCCTTTTATACCAAGTGTTTCAAACTTGTGCAGTAATATAGAACAAGAAATAGTGTCGAAGGCCTTAGCGAGGTCCAAAAAGATCCCAATAGTGTGCAAGCCATTATCTAAATTAGTACATATGTACTCTGTCAGCCTGTAGACTGCTTGTTTAGTTGATCTGTTAGTTCTAAACGCATATTGGTTATTGAAAAGCAATTTGTTAGTTTCAAGTAATTTTATTAATCCACTGTTTATAATTTTTTCTAAAATTTTCGACAGGCTTGTTAGTACAAAAATGGGTCTATAGTTGTTACTACATTTTTTATCTCCCGCTTTGTACACCGGTGTAATTAACGCTTTCTGAAGCAGTGTGGGGAATATTCCATTTCACAAACATGACTGAAAAATATGGGTTAATGGAGGAGCAAGAAAGTGCTTATATCTTTCTAGTATATTATTAGGAAAAGAAAACTGTGTGTTGGATGGGATGGCACCATCCAACAGCACAGTTTTCTTTTAATCAGGTAATATTTCCTAAAACTTCACTGACATCAGTGTCTAATGAAACGAAGGAGTTTAAAGTATTCGAAGTGTTGAACACTGTTGATTATAGCTGTGAAAAATTATTAGTCTGGTTTAAGGTTTTTTCGGTCAGCGTTTTACCAACGTTTGCAAACAAACCTTCACTTTATTCGCAGCTTCGATGGGGTTTGTTGTTGTTGACAGTAATTCCAGTGGCGGTTCAGGGGTTTTGATCGAAATGTTTTAATAAATTTCCAAACAAGCTTACTATTTTTCCCTACCTTCTGTAATTCATTCTTCTCAAATTGATTTTTAGTATTATACTAGCTGACCCGGCGAACCTTCGTAGCGTAGCTTTGATGCACTACTTTATTTTGTATAGTTGACCTATCTTAGGTATGAGTACCTATTCAATTTAAACTGGAATCTATAATATCCTCCATATATAAATTAATCCCTATTTCCCTGGTCTCGCCATATCTGAAAGGACCTAATTTTATTAAATACAAAACAAAATATATATTTTCATAATAGTGTTTATTCCATAGGGTTCAATAATTCCACTTATATTTTTACAAATCGCTATTGAACAACTTGGCATTTTGAAGTAAACACTGAGCTTAACACCACGCGCGCTCTAGAAAACAACTAATAGCCTCTATACCCTTCACTGTGTCTCTCTATTCTAATGCTGCTGTTTCTTTAATCTAATGCTTTTTGGTACACTATATTTTTAGTTTTATGTTCTGGCGCGTAAATAAATAATGCTGATGGTTTTCCGACACGGGAACAGGCGACATATAATTGGCCATGTGAAAAACATGGATTTTCTAGATTGATGCCACATACACTTAGCGACTGCCCTTGTGATTTATTTATTGACATTGCAAATGCAAGCCGCACTGGAAACTGTAAACGCTTAAAGCTGAATGGCATATCGTTCGGTATCATAGGGATGCGTGGGATTAAAACATCTTCGCCTTTGTACTTCCCTTTCAAAATTGTGGCTTCGATGACGTTGTTCAATAATTTCTTCACCGCAAGCCGGGTGCCATTACACAGACGTGGCTGGTTTATGTTCCGTAACATAATAATTACTGATCCGATTTTTAATTGCAGATTATGAGGTGGTAACCCGGGCAATTCCAGCGAATTTTAAAATTCTGTTGGATAATTCACAACTTCATCTTCATTAGTAACGGAATCAACTGATTTGAAATTCTTCAATTCGCCAGCTATTTTCTCTTGAATCTGAAAATTCATTTCGTTCACATCAACATTTTTTGCGGCCAATATAACACGTTCGCTTAACCAAACGTGATTTACGTAATTTTGTGCAATGTTTGGGAAAACCTTCTCCATGAGTTCGGTCTTTGATTCACAAAAGTTACAAAAATTGGTAGGGAATGTAATGTATCCAGATGATCTATCAACAGCAATATTACCATTACCAATATCGAGTAGTTGTTTGGAAAACACTTCTCCTGACTGGTCTTCCTGCAATTCGACTCTCATGTTTATACTCAATTTAAGTGTCTTAATGTATTTCCATAAAATGGACGACTTCAAACATGCATTCAGTTCATCAGCTGGCGTTGAGCGTGGAACAACTGGCAATATTTGTCGAAAATCACCTGCCAATAGTATCATGGCACTACCAAACCGGTTTTTGTTATTTCGTAAATCTTGCATCGAGCGATCTAATGCCTCCAAAGATTTTTTGTGTGCCATAGTACATTCATCCCATATGATCAATCTGGTTTGCTGCAGCACTTTGGCCATCGCAGAATTCCTCGAAAGGTTGCAAGTTGGAGTTTCATTAATTTGAAGGTTCAACGACAGCTTGAGAGCTGAATAAGCTGTTCGACCGCCTTCCAACAACGTAGCTACAATACCTGAGGAAGCTAGGGCTAGTGCAATTCCATTTTGCGATCGAATCGTTGCCAAAATCAATGATAACAAAAATGTTTTCCCAGTTCCACCGGGAGCATCTAAAAAATAAAATCCGCCAGTTCCATCGTTCACTACTTTCATGAGCGTATCGTAGGCATATTTTTGTTGCTGATTTAAAAGGGGAACTGTCCTATCAACCATTTCTCGTAATGTTTCGGAATCGTATTGGGCTTCGCGTCTCAATTCTTGATCAAATGAGTCGTGCATTGGGCGATTGGGTGCTATCATTCCTATTTGTGCTAATACTTTGTTGGTAAGCATCAAGCACATGTCCTCAATTAAAATTAATGCTTCGCTGTGAATTTCTTCGTTCATTTGCAAATCTGCATTCGATGTTCTAAGACGCATCTGATGCAATATTTCTTCCGCCATATGATCTTTGTATTTATGCCATAAATCAGTCGGTGTTGATGGGAAGCATGTAGACAAAATTATAGAAAATAATGTTCGTATTTGTTTAGCATTTGACGAAATCACAGCATCTTCGAGAGTGTGGTCCCAATGAGTGTCATTCTCTAACAATCCCAAATGTTGACAGGCTTCTCTGTATGTGGCACACAATACACCATTAACAGTTCGCAGATATTGGAATGATGTTGGACCACGAAGATTGACTAACAGTAAACGCAAATAAAAACACTCGTCTTGACTGGGATGAACTCAAAATCAAAATCAAAGCATTTATTTCAAATAAACCAGTTACAGGCACTTTTGAATTGTCAGAAGGTCGGTCAGTCAATAAGATGAAGCTAGTCGCCCATTCCAAAGAGTAGGTACCTATGGAAAAGAACGGGCAAGAAACTCCATGGACACTCTTTTAAAATTTCAAGCTATTGTTACAAATATTTGATTACATCATTCATGTTGAAATCAACCGTGTGAGAACGATGCAGAAATAAATTGTACACCGAGAGCGTCCATTATGAAAACACACAAAAATCAATTCAGAAATTAAAATACGCCGTGGCAGCTAAGAGATGACCAGTCCCCTCCGACGGCGTCCGTTCACGAACATTACGAATGGATCAGCATCATTCAGCTCAACCATATTCAAGGGAACCCAATGACCCAACACACACGCCACCATCAGCGAGACATTTGAGTGAGCATGACATACTCTCAACAGCCAGAGCACTATCAAGTCAATAAAAGAGACTAACCCAACAAAAAAATGCCTTACAGCACATTCGTACATTGTGCTCACACGTTTGCCATGCAATTATACAATACTAAGAAATTGAATCTACACAATGCTAAGATAGTTTTGTCCAAGGTTCAGCAGCTCCAACAGTGTTCCCGAATCTGTGGAAAGTTTAGCTCCTGTGTAGCTGTAGAAGTGCCGAACTGTATAAAGACGGCCTAGTGCATCGGTGGAAAATACTTGTGGGTAACCTGGAACTGGCTGTCCTCGTTTTCGTCGTTGAAATTTTTTTGATGATTGATTCCAGGTATAATATCTTGGCATTGCAGAGTAAAGTAGCGTTCTGGCAAAATCATCAGTCTGGCACATTTCAAAGAAGCTGGTTAATGTTGTTGATGGTGGCCTGTCAAGTCGTTGTAATACGTTTGCATCTGTAAAATACACCCGTTGACCATTTTCCAAATGTACGGCCAAGTGAACAACAGTAGGGTGTCGTTCATGTATAGGAAACGAAAATATACGCCACATGCCTTCGTTACTACTAACATAGCGGCCCATTTGATATTGAGTGACTTCATCATTTGAATTTTCGGCAGCAACTCCGAAGACAGCCATGTCACTACCTTTGTTCACATACTTGCAAATGTATTTAATCGATTTTACGGAATGGCAAAATTCGACGTTTATGTGTGCTTTATATGCCTTGCAGAGTAATGGCGAAAACGGAACAACCCAACGATTATCAACTTCAATGTCCTGTCGATTTACTTTGACTATTGTTGACTTTCCATTGTCATCAATGGATCGGCGGCGATAAAGTGGATATCCATCATTTCCAGTAATAGTTTCTGGTACTAATTGTCTTGGGTAGCGTTTTGAACATTTTCCTTCAACCATACACGGAGAAATGGGATTTAATATTCCACATGGACCATGTATCATATTTTTTGTAATAACCTCATGTAACAGTGGGTCTTCATTATTATCGGGAATTTCTGCTGATATCACATTATCAATTTCATTCGGTCTTATCCTCTCAACCAACCAAATGAGGATATGTGCATGTGGCAATCCGCGTTTTTGCCACTTAACTGAGTACATCCAACAGCGCGTCTCTCCGAATATGCTATGCTTAACAATAAAATCCATGAGTGATTTTAATTTCATTTTGAACACCCTTGCAGTGATATCGTGGCGATCAATGGGTGATTGGCCAGGAAATAATTCTTGTTGAATTTCTGTCCACTTTGGATTGCATGTGAACGTGATAAACAAATCTGGTGTGCCATAATGTCGTACATAGGACATAGCATCTTGAGCATATTCATGCATATGTCGCGGACTTCCGACGTATGTTGCGGGGAGAATAGTTGTTCTGCCAACATTCTGTGCATTTCCATCAGCAGTAATGGCATCCAGAAGATGAATGTATTCCTCGGAACGGAGTTTTGCCTGGTTCAACCTGATAAATGTCAATCGTTCAGTTTCAACTTTCACATACATATCCACAGCATATTGGTGAAATAGACGCCGACATTTTAAGATGTGATTGTCCTCATTTTCCCGAACCATCAGTCTGTATGAATAATAATTCATTGAACTAACTTTTTTGTTTGTTTCGGCACCTGTAAACAATTTTTTTTTGTGTTATAATAATATAAATTTTAAGTTAGTATACATATATTTTAATGTAGTAAACATATATATTGTTAATAATTTACCTGTAACTGGATTTATCATCTTCATTGAAAAATGATAGCCGTCTTCACCTTGCCAAAATAGGATAGGATATTGTAAGGCATCATATGATCGATGTGTTTCAGACACGCGCTGAAGTTGATTGTTCCGCCGATGTAAAACAATGTCTCGGTTATCTAAATTTTCACCCACAATGACAATAGCCACTTCATCAATTGTTGGCGCATTAAAACGTCCAGCATGTTGTCCTGCAGGCGCCTTATCGGCTCTGATGACAATTTTGTGATTATCTGATGGCATGCGGTCTAATGCAGTTCTGAATAATGCAATTAATTCATTATGTTGATGGAAAAATATTTGAAGTTGTTCCACAATGGATCTTTTCACTGAGTTGTTGTGTGCGCAAAGCTGATCGACTTCTCTTGCTGAATTGCCCATAAAATATATTTGCAGAAATGTATAGTCGTTATCGGGCATTGGCAATAAGGAACCTGTTCGATGATATATTTGACCCTGAATCTGCAAGAATATAAAAATGTATATAGGTAATTTTATATCAAATTGTTTATAATATACAAATGTACACAACACTGGCTCAACATATTTTGCACCAGCTACATGGTTGTAAAACTAAATAAAATTGTTTGCCATTATTGTGCTTACTTACCTTGAAAGTAGGCATAAAATTGTCTCGAATAACTTTTGTTGCGCCAAATGATGTCATTTGAAAGCAATTATTATATTGCTGGATATGAGTCAAAAAATGATTGGAATCTGGCCTATTTCCGGAAACCAATGAATGTAATGGCTCTGGTGGCGGTACCAATGGCGTCAATTTGACTTGGCCGCTGGCGCAACACAATCCAGGGCCTTCATTTTTGAATTTCAATGCCTTGCAATGTGGACACACAATATTCATTAGTCCAATAGCAACTATTCGCTCTGAACTGTAATCAATTGCCACATTATAACTGAATGCAGCTCTGTTGGGATTAAACACAACATTTCTATGTTGATTTCGATTCCGTTGAAGTTCATTTCGCGCTTCGCGTTGCTCATCAGTTTGATTTGCTCGTAGATTTCTTTGACTTGCCGTATTTCGAGTTCTGCGGCTTAAATTTGTACGTCTGGTTGGTGGCATTGTTAAAAACTGAAAATAAAAAGCTCTCATATATTTTCTGTATAACCAAATTGTAATATTATGTAGTCACCAAAAGTTACGAAAAATCGATATGAAGCTGTCAACTTACCGTAATTAACAAACACTTATTAACAAACAAAAAACTTAACAAACAACTTCTTAGTCTTTATAACAAAACAAACTTTATCAAAAACTTAGAAAGCGGTTAAGGATGTGATGCCACAGATTACCACAGTTTTTTTTTTTTTTAACTGGCTTGGCTGTTCAGCCATTCGCCAATGACGCCAATGTCAAGTTAGGGAAACAGATACTACCACAGATTACTAAATGGGATATGCGAAATTTGTATAGGTTTACTATTTGTATTATTTTCAAAAATTTATAAAATAGTGCAATAGAATTTAATTAAGTAACCACGTTTCCGAACAAACTTAATTAAGTAACCACGTTTCCGAACAAACGATGCTCTTTTAATATAGTCTATGGCTGTGAATGACGTTGACATTCGTAACGCGCGTTTTTTAAAATATGCAAAATTAAATGTATACTTTTCAATATTTCTGAGAGATTTTCTTAATATTTTTTTCCGTAAGAACCATCCTTGGACTTCCACAAACATTTAAAAAAAAGAATTATCGAAATCGGTTCAGCCGTTCACACGTGATGCCATGACAACGCGAAACGGGTTTCATTTTTATATATATAGATTAAATAAACAAAAAAAACCACTTGCATGGTTAACTACAATTAAAAATCAACTGAAAAGACTAAAACAAGATGAAAATTCAATGATAAGGCATTTAAAAAAAAAAAAACAATGATAAATCCAGAAAGCTACTACAATCTGTCAGATTTCCTTATTAGATTTTCAACTTTATAGCATTAAGGCTCTATGTTGATTGGAAATATCTGACCGTTTGGGGTAGCTTGACCTGCTGTCGTCCGTACCTACGTAATTAATGAACACTTAGAAATTTCAGCACAAAAGTCAGTCAGTTTCAATTTTTTGCAAAATTATAAACAGAATTACATTCGGAGGCATGCACAAAGCGCGTATCTTGTACATATGAATGTATGTAATATTCTTTATTATTTTGTATCTCCAGAACCGGCTAACGGATTTTCACATTTGAGACATCGTTAGATTTGTCTTAGACGGTGACATTAAAAAAAAAAGGCGGTTGTTTGACGCCATAATTATGAGGTAATTTTTATTAACCAAACTTATCGAATTGGTTTTAAAATGAAGGATTTAAAATACGCATTAGAAAATATGTATATAACGTGCACTTTTAATATTAAATGGAACGATGAAAAAAGAAATTAAACAATTTTTTTAAGTTTTCCAACATTAGAAACATAATTTGTTAAAACTAAAAAGATAGAAATAAAAAATATTATTTAAAAACAAAAAACCCGCCTGCATAAAACTCTAACGAACTGAATAGGTAGAAACAAGTTGAACAATCGCAGTTGGGGGACTTCTTAGCTAGATAAACAAGTATTCCATAGAACAGTCCCCCAACTGCGATTGTTCAACTTGTTTCTACCTATTCAGTTCGTTAGAGTTTTATGCAGGCGGGGTTTTTGTTTTTAAATAATATTTTTTATTATCCTATATTTGTGGCTCCAAGTTCCAGAAGTTAACATCGACTTTCATAACATAACTCGGGTTTGTACGAGTGCTTGAATGATGACACAACACAAAAAGATTGAAATAGATGGAGGCACTTGGAGGAGGCCTATACTGAAAGGGGCCATGAATAATGCAACAAAATGAAATCTAAAGGACATTGCTAAAATTCCATACATTGAATGCCCCAGAATTGACAGCAATAAGAAAATGCTAGTTGTGTTTGGAATGATTCAAGTAATCATATCAGGTATTTGTTGATACACGGACAAGCTTAGGAACCGAGTATCAAACTAAAATGTGTTTGATTTTGAGGTTATATAATCGTAAAGAAAACTGAATAGAATTATTATTTCTTTTACGTTTAGTAAGAAAATGAATGTAATCATCAAATGTGTAAATAATACAAGTAATTTATAGTCTAGCCCTTTACCAATTATTTTGGGGTCAGCGTCCAGTCTAACCGGACGCCGCTGAATATCAATGTTTTACATGGAGCGACTGCCATCTGACTTTCACAACTGTTACTGTGTGTAATCCAGTAACAAAAGTGAACACTCATTGACTCATTACTCTGCACAAAGGCAAGGAAGCGAGTAACAACTTTTTTTTTTTGGTTTAATTCTTTCCGTTCTGCTGAACGGAAAAGGCAAAGGCATAGTACGCCATACAGCCTAGTCGTTAGAAATATTTTTCTTGAGTAAGTTTCTATCCTAACTTATCCTAGTTTATCCTAACTTATCCTAGCTTAACTTAACTAATCTATCTCCTTTCTTTTCCTGCGTGAGGCCGACAAGAAAGAATTTGGAGTAAGGACATGATGTGGCCACTGTGCTACATTATTTCACTGTTCTTTATAAATTATTCACTGAATGCACTTTTTACTACATAAATCACGCGATTTTATTTAGTAAACAACACTATAAATAATTTTAAAAGTCCAATGAAAAATGAGCGTGACACTCATCCCGCCAAAAAAAAAAATCGCGAGTAACAAACATAACAAAACAATTGGAGATGTCACTCATTTCCGCATCTGTAGAATCGATACCGCTATTTGAACTAACGATTTGAGAATCGATTTTATTTAATATGGATAAAAACACTATTATTACACTATTTTACACATTGCGTTTAATGTATTTTGATAACAAATGTAGTCATAATAATAAAAAAATGCATACATTAAATAAAACTTCATGTTTTTTAATTCATAAATACAATTATTAAACTATCGATTTCGTAAAAACAAGAAGCAACATCTCTAAAGCTCTTGACATGGCAGCAATTTATATGACAGACAAATTGTTTAGTAGTTACAAGCTCAGATTATAGAACAAAAGGCAGATGGAGCGCTTGCAACGAACTAATTGAGGCATGTTTTTCGTTATGTGTGCGTGACATCTGGCGACCGCACTGTACGGATACGCGTGTCTTTGTGTGTGTAAGGTTGCCAGATTATGAATAATCTCCCACTTTTTACATATATGTAGCTAGAGCAATGTTTTATGAAAATTTAAATTTACTGCCATTATTTTCGATTTTTAACCATGGATGGTTTTTACTTAATAAATAAAAAAAATTAACTTACCAAATCAATTTTTAACTACGTAGTAAATCTGTAGGTACTGTTATAGAATTGTATCAAGCTGGTGCAAGTCTGTACATGAGGGATATTTAAGACATTAGAATACATAGTATTATATGTATACATATATATACATATTATATGTTTGTTTATTTGTCTGTATGTTTGTACGCGCATCAAATAAAAACTATTGCACGGAATTGGACTCAGTTTTTGATAAAATGTAGGTAGAGGTCTAATTAAGAAGTATATATTATTTTTCATTCCTTTACTTCCTTTACAACATGACAATTAATTATTACATAAACAATTGATATTATTTACATTTTCCCTAGTTCAGGGTAAAACGCCATCGACGTAAACTGGCAACACTTGCATATTTTTTACACAAATACGATTTTTAACGAAATTAAATAGTAAAACAATCAAATAATCGATAGTTATCTGTGAAAAGATATTCCATGTTCCTGTATTTGTTTTTGAGAACAACTTTTACAATGTTTAAAAATGCAAGACGGCATTTTAAAAATTAAATTGCGTGACAAGTTAACTGAACGACGCTTCGTAACGCACTGAGCCGAGTTTGTATTCGCTTTTCAAATTGTATTTGCTTTAGTGGCCGCACGCAAGTGTTCGTAACGTTCCATCTGCCTTTTGTTCTATAATCTGAGGTTACAAGGCTTTTAATTATTCGTTTTAAACCCACGCTTGTCCGTTAACTATGGATATTTGCATATAATATAAAAAAATGAAAGAAAAATTATAATGCAGGACATTTATTTGTCCATGCTGGGGCTAATTTCGGCGATCTCCTTTACTGTTTTGAACTATTATCAAATTAACTGTTATTTTTATTGTTTTTCTTTTGTTAAATTATATTATGAACTAAGAAATTCATGGTTAAATAAAGGCTTATTATTATTATTATTTATTATTAATTTCTAGAAATTTGTAGAAAGAAAATTATAACGAATTGATTTTAAATATTAGTTTGCATTATAATTGTTACAAAAAGAATATATTTAAAAAGATGGAACAATTACTACAAAAAATACAGAAAATCGGCTGAATTAATAATAATTAAAAAAAAAACAATTGCAAATAAGAAATCCAACAAAAAGCATACAACGTAAAGCTGGGGTTTGAACCCGAACACATACAGGTGAAGAAAAATTTGCCGCGAAAAAGTAAAAAGAAAGAATAATTACAGAAAAAAATCAAATAAAATATCGGCAAAAATATAACAGTAAATTAAAAAGCATTTATTTCAATTAAAATCTACAAAAAGCATATAATGTAAACCTGGGGTTTGAACCCGGGCAAAAACGAAATATGATTATTCATCAACAAACAGACACGTAAATATAATTATTTTCTGTGCGGGGTAAAGCAAAAATTGAAATAGGTCCGTCAGGCAGCGCGCCTCAGCGGTCACTGCAAAGAGTATAGTAAGTATAAGAGTATAGTAAGTATATAATAAAGAGTGACAACTCTGTGGTAAAATTTGCATGTATGGAAAGTGCTGCCCCCTTACATTTTGTGCGTGAACAACTACTAGTGAGTGATATAGGTAGCTATGCATATGTAGCTATGTATACTATAGCTACATACCTATGCATATGTAGCTATGTATATTATTGCTACGTACCTATGCGTACGTAGCTATGTATATTAAAGGTCTGGGTTTTCAGATGAATAAAAAAAAAGTATTCAGTAATTCATTTATTTTATGAGTGGAAACTTCACAGCTGACACACACAGAAATAATATTACAAATTAGCCGAAAGTGTCACAAATTAACAGTTTGGGGTTGAAAGTTTGTATGGATTACTTATAAGTATACCTATTATTTTGTAATAACACATAACCATGGTAATTTATCCATCTGCATCCTGTCGTCATGAAGAGACACCACAATTTTGGCATTAACACGTGCACTTGTTACATTAATTCAACACAAGTCTAAATAAAATAAAATTGTTTGATTCTCTATCCGCCATCTTACTTCTTTCATGAAATTAAAATGAAAAAATATGGCATTGTCATTGACCTTTATTTGACCCTAGGGACAAGATGGCTGCCAAATTGTTCACTCGCAAGAGTTCAGGTGTCGCTGTCGACTGTAAAAATTGATGAAGTACTAAGTGTGCCCCCCCTGGGTCACTGTCGCTAAGCATAGAAGTGAAAGAGAAGGCAATGGACGCCGCGATGGAGCGACGTTTCGTTCACGTTATTTATCATTAAATACATTATTTATTTTAGAATATCTTAGTTAAATCGATAAACAAAAACAATGGTTTCATTTACTATTATATTTTACAACGCTCTTCTCAATTTTATCAAGATTTGATGATTAATAATACAGTTACAACTGTTATAAATTCAATTTTAGGGGTTACTTTAGGATTTTTTTCTATCGAGAAAATTAATTCAAAACGTGTTTTGAAAACAATGGTTTCCTGCTACATATAATCAAGATTAACATATAAATTTTTGGCTGCTCTGAAATGTATACATTTGACTAAAAAACTGTTTTTTGAAGCCTATTTTTACTGAGCACAGCGCCTTAACCTCACTTTCTCTTCCACCAGTAACTGCTAACGTCGAACCTTTTCTTGAAAATACCTAACTCGCGATGCAGAATTATGTGCCTGGGTTACTTATCAAGCTGTTTTTAATCTTCAAGAATCGAACACTTCTAAACTAGTGCGCTTTACCATCAACGATTGCGTCGCTGCTCACCATCAGGCGGGATTGCGGTCAAGCGCTAGTTTATAATTTATAAAAAAAAAAACATTATTTCCGTTACACTTACAAGTTTTAAGCTATTGCATAGCTTCTATCGCGGGCCTTGAGCGCGGGGACCGAATCCAGAAATTCCGTAACGAAAAAACCTCACGCTCCCCACTCCGACGGGCACGGATGTGTGGCTAGAAGTTTTATTTTTGTTTGCGGATAACTTCGCCTAAAAGGAGAATGCCCGTTTTGTTAGGAGATTTGGGCCCCCAGAAAAAATTTGCGTGCCGTGGTGGTTTTAACTTTATTTTGAAGAACTACAATTACCTTTTCAGATCCTGAAAACAATTTATAACTTTTCACCCTAGTTTCCGAGAATTATTGAATTTTTTTCTGATGAAGAAATTGAGGTTATTAAACAATATTTTTTCAAAAACATTTTACAATAAAACAATAAAATATCTTTAGTATTAATATTGATTCCCAAATGAAATAAAAACATTTAGATATCATCTTTTCTTGCTAAATAATATATTAAACTATTTACCTTGCAGTCAGCGGAAGTAGGTTTTGCTGGCACCAGTAGAAATAAATATACTTAGGGCTAAATTGGTTGGAGGAGCATGTGGCTACGTTACAACAGCCACAAGGAGGTATCTTAAGTTAAGCTACTTGTTCAGATTGCACATGGAGATTGCATGGGTGACCATCCATTACAAACTTCACCTGGATGGCTGCTAGTACATCCAAACTGTTGATACTGGGTGCATTATTTATACTTGTTACGAGTAGCTAGAATCCCGCAAGTGTGACAACCTCTTACCAGGAGGTAACATGTTATAACCCAGTGTATCAGGTGTGGAGGTCAGATGGGCAGTCACTCTCTGAGCAATACTGTATTCAGCTGCATCGGTTAGACTAAAAGCCGACCCCAAGATAGTTGGCAAAATGCTAGGTACCTAGTATACATATACGTGTATGTATGCCATATAGGACAGCATTTCCTGCAAGCGACAAAGTAAAATCACTGCCCTGCTACTTAGTAAGATCGCTGTGCCATCCATGATTAGCTGTAGTTTATTTAGAAAGGGCTTAATTATAAAGGAGTTTAAAATATAGTAAATGCTATACAGTAGTTTAATAAGAAAAAAAACAACCAATTAAAATAATAGACATTTATTCTTCAAGGAATATATTGTCTAGAAATTGTGCTGGAGCGCTTATATCATTAAAACGACTTATTCCTAACGATTTAACGATTTATTCCTAAATATCGAGGAACAAACTGTTCATTTAAACAATTTCTCACAATGTTATTTTTTTTTCCAATGTGGATCTTGGCATTTTAAAAAGAGTTGATAGTCTTTGATTACTGTCACCTGTTCTGAGTTTTACTAAAAATATACTGAGAGCAACAGAAGGATTTGGAAAGTGATTGTATAACAAAGGATTACAATTTAAAAGTTCATTAAACTGCTCTGCAGTAAGTCCTAACCAATAATGGCATAAATGAGAATCCATTGAGTTTATGTCATTAAAGTCTAACTGTCTCTCAGTAGCTTTTTCAAGTTTACTGAAAATATCATCTAATTTAAATCCAGTAAAATCGGAATGTGGTGCTTCTAGTTCATCCCAACGATTGCTATTTAAATGATATCGGCAAATTCTTGCAGACAAGTGAATATACACTTTATAATTTAATAAAAGAATTTCCTTTAAAGTACCTGGTACCAATAGACGTTCAATATTCGCACAACCAGGAAATAGGCAATGACGTGAACTTGCCGATACCCGTTTATACTTTTGTGAGTTAATCATTGAAAATGATTGACTTAATTGTTGTTCCTGAGGTGATGTTGGTTGTGGAACCAGCGGTGGCAGTGGTGGTGGTACAGGAATCATCGTATCTGTAATTATGTTTCCATCCATGATACCAGTCTCCAGTGCAGACTCCACAGTGTGTTGGCTACTGCCAGCAACGGGTTGCCTCTGGACTTGTCTTGATGCAGCCGCCCAACAAGGAAGACAAACTCGTTCCAAATGCAACACCTAAAAACAAAAATATTATATTTAGATACTTGATATTCATTAATATTTCATTAGTTCAACTCACATACATACGCATTCATACATTAAGTTTAAATAAATAAATAAGAATAAACACTTACGTGATGTGCTGGTGTCCATCTTAGTATAACATTCCTTTGAGGACAATCTTGACTGACTCTATGAGTTCTACGACTTGCTATTGACAAGCCACATGCATAGCATATGTTTAGGTGTCCAAGAGCAAGGGATACAAGTGACAGATTTGTGTTAGATGCTGTCTGGTTTTGTAATAATACAAAACATTCCACACACAGGATGTCATCAGACGATACCTATCTGTAAAAAATGACAAAATAAAATGTAAGTTAGTTTAGATAGTTAACTAATGAAGTCATATAAAATACATACAAAGATTATTTAAATTCAATTTATTACCTCACATCGATTTAGTAATTAACTAATTGTAAAGATTTGAAAACAATTTGAATGACGTATTGATTTGACAGATAAATCATAGCCTCGCGTTCCGAGTAGATGTTACCAGGTTAAATATTTTGTTAATCGATTTCCTAAATCGATTTTTTATAAATAATATCATTTACTAATTGTTGTGTTCCATGTATGGCGTAACCGTTTTATAGATATAGTTTAGTGGTGACTTTTGTAAGTGTTGATATTTGATTGTTTATGCAACAGTTGTAAACAGTTTTTCTTTCTTCTTTTCTGGTTTACTATTTACGAGTGCATACATAAGATATACTTGTGCATTATGATATAAGAGAAAAATGTTATTTTGCAACCTAATTCTTCGCTACAAGACAGAGACCGCCCACATTTTTTTTAAGTGAAAAGTCTTGGTTTGACCATCAAGGGCGGATCCAGCTCCGACGCCAAGGGTGGGGGCAAAACATAACATAATTGTTTTTCGGTGAGCTAAAATCATCTAAGTGACAACCCCTGCCTTTGGGTGGATTGGAAAATAATGTCAGACTTTTACTGACTATTGTAACTTCATCTTGGCACTTTTAGTGACCTGAATAGAAATATATTTTATCGATATTTTCAATCGATCACCTCGTTCATTTAAATAAGATAGTCTGTCGTCTACCTGGCAACATTCAGGTTAAGTTATAATGGCGGAACTAGCTTAGATTCAATAAAATAAATATTAATTTTGTTTTTCAATGCTATGGTACAAGAAATTCTGAAAAAAAATAGTTAGTTTTATAAAATTACGACTTGATTTTTATAAGAAAATATTCTTGACACTCTATCACAAATTAGGGGCCCACCGGGTGGCATTCTCCTTTGGTACTTCGATGAATTTTGGGTATTTCGACATGGGTGTCGTGAAGGGGGTTTTTGGGGGTGCTAATCACGAAAATGACGTCATTTTTGAAATCCAAGATGACCAACACCAATTTTATGATATTTTGACATGGGTGTCGTGAGAGGGGTTTTCGGAGGTGCTGATCACGAAAATGACGTCATTGTTGAAATCCAAGATGGCCGACACCAATTTTATGATATTTTGACATGGGTGTCGTGAAAGTGGTTTTCGGGGGTGCTGATCACGAAAATGACGTCATTTTTTGATACTTTGACTTGCGTGTCGTGACAGGGTTTTCTGGGGCGCTGATCACGAAAATGACTTCAATTATAAACTATAGCATAGCTTCTACTTCTTTATCAAAGTCCATAATAAAAGATTAAATATAGTTTAGTCGCTAAATCGCCACCGCTTTTCGCACTCTTTCGATGATGTCACTGGTAAAAAATAAATAAACTACAAAAAAGAAAATATATACTTATACAAATGTATACGTTAAATGGCAGAATAAAAAAATACTATGTCATAAATAACTAATAAAAAATTTCCTACTAACTACATACTGCGGAACTCGATGTGAACACCTTTTCGATTTACCCCGCAGCCACGCGCAGGATTGCGTTTTTTATCTGCATTATCATGCAGATCTGCAGCCCTGCGGGTGAGCGCAGATTCAATGTATAGTACTATGCGTTTTTCTGAACAAAATTTGGTACTTGCGAACATCTATACTAATATATAAAACTGAAGAGTTTCTTTGTTTGTTTGTTTGAACGCGCTAACCTCAGGAACTGCGGATCCGACTTGAAAAATTCTTTTTGAGTTGGATAGCCTATTAATCCAGAAAGGCTTAAGGCTATAGAATATCACGCTACGACTAATAGGAGCAAAGCATAACTAACTCCACGCGAACGAGTCGCTGGCGGCCGCTAGTATATAAATAATTATAATTGCATAAGTTGATAAAAAATGCTATGCAATAGCTTTACCGCGGCAGTCCCCGAGTGCCACAAGTTTTTTTTTTATATTGCCCATAGATCATAGACTACAAATTTCTATGTGCTACCACCTTGATAATAAACATATCTGCACCAACCTTAAAATATGTATAGACATTGTTAAATATAATGTAACACCTAGCAATAGAACTCAAGATTACCCATACAACCTGTTACACCCTTCAGGCCCGTGAGCTAATCCTAGCCATACCCTATTAGGTGAACCATTGGCTTGTCTGCTTAGCTATACATATAATATAATGTAACACCTAGCAACAGAACTCAAGATTGCCCATACAACCAGTTACACCCTTCAGACCCGTGAGCTAATCCTAACCACACCCTATCAGGTGAACCATTGGCTTGTCTGCTTAGCTATACATATAGTATAATGTAACACCTAGCAATTGAACTCAAGATTGAACATACAACCAGTTACACCCTTCAGACCCGTGAGCTAATCCTAACCACACCCTATCAGGTGAACCATTGGCTTGTCTGCTTAGCTATACATATAGTATAATGTAACACCTAGCAATTGAACTCAAGATTGCCCATACAACCAGTTACACCCTTCAGGCCCGTGAGCTAATCCTAGCCACACCCTATCAGGTGTACCATTGGCTTGTCTGCTTAGCTATATAATATAATGTAACACCTAGCAATAGAACTCAAGATTGCCCATACAACCAGTTACACCCTTCAGGCCCGTGAGCTAATCCTAGCCACACCCTATCAGGTGAACCATTGGCTTGTCTGCTTAGCTATACATATAATATTATAATGTAACACCTAGCAATTGAACTCAAGATTGCTCATACAACCAGTTACACCCTTCAGGCCCGTGAGGTAATCCTAGCCACACCCTATCAGGTGAACCATTGGCTTATCTGCTTAGCTATACAACTTGTAACAAAAAGGGTATTTACATACCAAGGGCATGGCATCTTTAGATGATATCAAACGTTATCGGAAGGGTTTCAACTCAAAATAAAATACACAAAAAAAAAATGGTACCATATTTTCGGTTTCGTGTGTTTCTTAAAATAAAATCATAACAAACGTGGCAGCACACTACACACGTTAATAACTACTCGTTACCCGTCACGTTACTTGCCAAAATCCGATAAATGTCTTCAATATCTCTGTGCGACTAGTATGATAGTAGCCTATCACAGGCGGTGTTTTTCCTCATAACTTCCTAACATAAAAAGATAGGATTGAATAAAAAACCCTTCCAATATCGTTTGATATCATGTAAAGATGCCATGCCTTTGTTATGTATATACCCTTTATGTTACACGTTGTTTAATATCATGTAAAGATGCCATGCCTTTGTTATGTATATACCCTTTATGTTACACGTTGTTTAATATCATGTAAAGATGCCATGCCTTTGTTATGTATATACCCTTTATGTTACACGTTGTTTGATATCATGTAAAGATGCCATGCCTTTGTTATGTATATACCCTTTATGTTACACGTTGTTTAATATCATGTAAAGATGCCATGCCTTTGTTATGTATATACCCTTTATGTTACACGTTGTTTAATATCATGTAAAGATGCCACGCCTTTGTTATGTATATACCCTTTATGTTACACGTTGTTTAATATCATGTAAAGATGCCATGCCTTTGTTATGTATATACCCTTTATGTTACACGTTGTATAATATAACCCTGGCGATCCCTGGGGGGGTTCGGGCGTCCCCGCAGTCTCCGGATCAACCTCCCTTTGGCGCGGCATCGTTGGTAGTGTTGTTGGGTTTAACATTGCTTCACCTCGCTCAACTGCCGTCTTCCTTCCTATTCACTCAATTTAAAACCAATGATGAAAAGTACAAATAAGAAAAGTAGGTGTGCACAGCGGGCGCACGTCCTCTCGTTTAAAGTGCACCTCTCAAACATTCGAGGTCTGCACTCCAATATCGATGCAGTCCACCACCACCTTGAGACTGAAAAGCCTCACCTACTTTTCTTGACGGAGACCCAGATCAGATGTCCGTCTGATGCGGCATACCTCAACTACCCGGGATACTCTTTGGAGCATCATTTCCTGCAGCGTGCTGGGGTCTGTGTGTATGTCCGCAATGACATCTGTTGCCGGCGTCTCCGTCACCTCGAAGACCCTCATCTATCGACCTTATGGCTGTTGGTTGACACTGGTGTAGACAAAATTGTCTACACCTGTGTCTACCGATCGCACAGCGGTGATCAGGAGGCAACTCGGTTATTCGGCCACCTCAGTGAGGCTGCTGACAATGCGCTGCATCGGCACCCTGACGCTCAGTTCGTCGCTCTGGGGGACTTCAACGCCTGCCACCAGGACTGGCTCTTCCCATACCAGAGGACCGACCACGCTGGGAGAGAAGCGCGAAACTTCGCGCTTTCTATGGGCCTTTCCCAGCTGGTAGAGCAAGCGACTAGGGTGCCTGATGTAGTTGGCCAGACAGCCAACTGTTTGGACCTTCTGCTGACCACAGATCCGGACAGATGTGTTGTAACAGTTTCCTCACCGTTGGGAACTTCAGACCACTGTCTGGTGAAGTCTGTGTCATCCTTCTCCCCTCCAGATCACGACTCTCGTGGTGAACGGAGATTGTGGCGATACAAGTCAGCAGATTGGGATGAGATGCGCCACTTCTTTGCGTCTTATCCTTGGCAGCAGGTCTGCTTCTCTTCTGGCAATCCGTCGAGCTGTGCGGACGCTATAACCGATGTGGTGCGTCAAGCTATGGAGTATTTTATCCCCTTCAGCGACGTGCCCGTCGGTGGCTCAGCTCGCCCATGGTTCAATGCCGATTGTGTCCAAGCTGAACAGCATAAGCACGCGGCATTTCTCACCTGGGTTGACGCTCGTGACCGCAGAGCTCCGGATCTCAGCTCAAAGAAGAGAGCCTTTAACCGTGCTGCCAAGTCCTACAAAAAGGCGCTTAAGAGGGCTCGCTTCGACCGTATTACCCATATTGGCAACAAGCTATCTGCGCAGCCATCCGGTAGCAGATCTTTTTGGTCCCTTGCCAAATCGGTCGAGGCGAACTTCTGTCGACCCACACTGCCTCCGCTGGTGAGGCCTGATGGAGCACTGGCCCATACGGCGAGAGAGAAAGCAGGTCTCTTTGCATCTCTCTTTGCCCATAGTTCGCGTCTTGATACTGGCAGTGCTACTCCACCTAATTTACCTCATTGCGGAGCTTCAATGCCGGAGGTTCGCATTAGGAACAAGGAGGTCCTGAGAGCACTGTGTCGTCTGGACGTGAATAAGGCTAGTGGTCCAGATGGTATACCAGCGATTGTTCTTAAGGCATGTGCGCCCGAGTTGTCTCCTGTATTGACGCGCCTGTATCGCCTCTCATTTGGGACTGGTATAGTGCCCAAGTCCTGGAAGCTTGCCAACGTGCAGCCCGTGCCCAAAAAGGGTAGTCGTGCCGATCCTACCAACTATCGGCCGATTTCGGTAACCTCCATACTTTGCAAGATTATGGAGCGTGTATTGAATTCGCGCCTCTTGGCTTACCTGGAAGGTAACGATCTCCTCAGTGACCGACAGTACGGTTTTCGGCGCAATCGGTCAACTGGGGACCTACTAGTGTATGCCACTCACTTGTGGGGCGAGGCCCTCGAGAGAAATGGGGAAGCGATTGCCGTCTCCCTTGATGTCTCGAAGGCCTTCGACCGGGTATGGCACGCTGGCCTTTTGAGTAAGCTTCCAGCGTACGGCGTTTCCGCTGGCCTGACTGGCTGGGTTAAAGACTTCCTGACTGAACGGTCCCTCCGAGTTGTTGTCGACGGATGCTCATCGGAGCCCATGTCGACCAATGCCGGTGTTCCTCAGGGGTCTGTTCTCTCTGCAACTCTGTTCCTGCTGCATATTAATGATCTGCTGATGCCCGGTATCTATGGGTATGCAGATGACAGCACAGTTGTGGAGAGATATCTGCCGGAAGCTCGGGCTAGTAAGGAGGCAATCTGGTCCGAAAGAGAGGCTATGGTCGAGCGTACGAGTGCTGCACTACAGGCAGTCTCCGAATGGGGCAAAGCCAATCTTGTAGCATTCAATGCCGCCAAAACACAGGCGTGTCTTTTCACCGCCAAAAGGAGCCCGTTCACCTTGGCTCCTACTTTTCAGAATGTATCCTTGGAGTGCACCAACCGCCTTCAGCTTTTGGGAGTAGAGATTTCCTCGAACCTTAACTTTGGGCGGTTCATTGAGTCCAAGGCCAGGGTGGCTGCTAGAAAACTTGGCGTTATCGCAAAGGTCCGGCGGTACTTCACACCGGGGCAGCTTCTAATGTTGTACAAAGCACAGGTCCGCTCGTGTGTGGAGTACTGCAGCCACATTTGGGCTGGTGCTGCGAAATGTCACCTGGATACTTTGGATTCAGTGGAGAGGCGTGCGAAGAGGCTGATTGGCGACCCAGACTTAACTCGAAACGGTCTCCAAAGCCTGGAGCACAGGCGTAGAGTAGCCAGCCTTTCGGTCTTCTATAGGTTGCATTCTGGTGAGTGTGCAAGGGAATTGCATGATTTAATTCCCCATCACCGTTCCACCATCGGACGACCCGTCGTACGGCGAGTTTCCACCCTTACGTTGTTGATACCACTGCGACCCGGACGAAGCGTTTCGCTTCCTCTTTTATACCGCGTACATCGAGGGACTGGAACAATTTGCCAGCGACGGTGTTTCCGTCACATTACAATTTGAGTGTCTTCAAGGCTAGAGTGAATAGGTTCTTACTAAACTAGCGCGCTTTACCATCAATGATCGCATCACTGCTTACCATCAGGCGGGATTGCGGTCAAGCGCTTGTTTATGACTTATAAAAAAAAAAAAAAACCAACTAATACTTACTTATTGTCTCCGTGACTCTTCTTTCTTTCTTTGATGCTTTTTCGTCTTCCACTTCAGTTTTACATTTAATTAAAGGTATATTATCTTCTAAGTCTGAGTCATAACAGAATGGCGGTATATCTGCTACATCTAGACATCTATTGTCTATATTTTCGTGTTCTAGCTCTGTAAGCAAACAATAACTGTCGGAGTATCATTATCAACTAGTTGCGCCAGGTTTTACCTGCGTAAGTTTAGAGCCTGTGGGTATATCAGTATTAAAAGTAATCCTATGCATTAATCCTGGCGATAATCTATGTGTGCCAAATTTCATATAATTCCGTTCAGTAATTTTGTTGTGAAAAAGTAACAAACACGTACACTCACAAACTATCGCCTTTATATTATAACACTATGTCTCCACTTATTAGTTTCATTCTTATATTTATTGTTTTTGTGAATCACTTTGTTTTGTATTATTTCTTGTGACCTTTACTTTTCCACACGTTGTCTACATCTGTGTTTATTGACCTATTAGCATTACCTCTGTACCTTTTCAGTTCTGTTTTTTCTTGTCTGTTTCTGTGTGTACATAAAAGGTTAAATAAATATGTGTGACAATTATTATTTAAATAATGCGGTGAACACTATGCGGAACTAAACTAAATACTGCCTGCTGTCTCGGTGATGGTGGAGTGTATGTTGAGTCATTAATTCGTCATGTTCGTGAACGGGCGCCCTCAGCGGGGACCGATCATCTCATAGATGCCACTTCTTATGTTAATTTCTGAATTGCTTTTATGTTTCCTTTAACGCGTCTTTCTGCATCGCGTCGTTCTCACATGGATGTATTCAACGTAAATGATGTGATCAAGTATTTTGTAACAATTTTATGATTTTGTTTCTGTGGATGTTTTGGGCCGTTCTTCTTTATTGAAACCTATGCTTTGGAAAGGACGACTAGCTCCATTTTGACCACTGTTACACTGACCGACCATTTGACACTTCAAAAGTATTTATAAAAGAGGAGGCGAAACGCTTCGTCCGAATCGCAGTGGGGTTAACAACGTAAGGGTGGAAACTTGCCGTACGACGGGTCGTCCGATGGTGGAACGGAGATGGGGGAATTAAATCATGCAATTCCCTCGCACACTCCCCAAAATGCATCATATAGAAGACCGAAAGGCTGGCTACTCTACGCCTGTGCTCTAGGCTTTGGAGGCCGTCTCGAGTTAAGTCAGGGTCACCAATCAGCCTCTTCGCCCGCCTCTTCACTGAATCCAAAATGACCAGGTGACACTTAGCAGCACCAGCCCAAATGGTGCTGCAGTACTCCACACACGAACGGACCTGTGTTTTGTACAACATTAGAAGGTGCCCTGGTGTGAAGTACCGCCGGACCTTTGCGATAACGCCAAGTTTCTTGGCAGCCACCTTGGCCTTGGACACAATAAACCGCCCAAAGTTTAGGTTCGAGGAAATCTCAACTTCCAAAAGCTGAAGGCGGTCGATACACTCCAGGGATACATTTCCAAAAGTAGGAGCCAAGATGAACGGGCCTTTTGGCGGTGAAAAGACACGCCTGTGTTTTGGCGGCATTGAATGCTACAAGATTGGCATTGCTCCATTCGGAGACTGCCTGTAGTGCAACACTCGTTCGCTCTACCATAGCCTCTCTTTCGGACCGGAGTGATTCCCTACTAGCCCGAGCATCTCGCAGGTATCTCTTCACAACTGTACTGTAATCTGCATACCCATAGATACCCCGGTTAACGACCTGCAGAGAGAACAGACCCCTGAGAAACAGCGGCATTAGTCAACATGGGCTCAGATGAGCATTCGTCGACAACGACTCGGAGGGAGCGTTCAGTCAGGAAGTGTTTTACCCAGCCAGTCAGGCCAGGGGAAATGCCGTACGCTGGAAGCTTACTCAAAAGGCCAGCGTGCCATACCCGGTCGAAGGCCTTCGAGACATCAAGGGAGACTGCAATCGCTTCCCCATTTCTCTTGAAGGCCTCGCCCCACTCACTTGTGGGGCGAGGCCACATAACTATAAAACGTTTGAGATCAATATAAATTGAATAGATTAAATTCCATATAGTATGCCTCTTCATCATCGTCACCATCTCAGCGTTTATCCCGGTTGCATCCGCGGCTTTCGCGTTGGAGCTCGGGTTCCGCTTTCCTGCACATTCTCCTCCATTTCTCACGATCTTTAGCATCCTGTGGTGAGAGCTTGTCATCGGACGCTTGTCGGACGACCCGTCGTACGGCTAGTTTCCACCCTTTCGTTGTTGACACCACTGCGACCCGGACGAAGCGTTTCGCCTCCTCTTTTATAAATACTTTTGAAGTGTCAAATGGTCGGTCAGTGTAACAGTGGTCAAAATGGAGCTAGTCGTCCTTTCCAAAGCATAGGTTTCAATAAAGAAGAACGGCCCAAAACATCCACAGAAACAAAATCATAAAATTGTTACAAAATACTTGATCACATCATTTACGTTGAATACATCCATGTGAGAACGACGCGATGCAGAAAGACGCGTTAAAGGAAACATAAAAGCAATTCAGAAATTAACATAAGAAGTGGCATCTATGAGATGATCGGTCCCCGCTGAGGCATAGAATAAAGAGGGGAAGTAGGTTATCTGCGACCCAATCCGCGATTTAATTGCCTACTGTCTTAGGGTTGACGACTGTCCGCGCTTCGTCGGTTACGGTTGTCGCCCAAACCGCTAACAAATATTTATAGACTAAGAGCTTATGTTTAAATTATTTGCTTAGTATTTAGTTTACATATACTAATCAGTTTTTTTTTTGTAATTTTTATTTTTAGTTTTGTACACATAAAGAACCATATTTATTTTTATTTTTAATTAATACAAATATAAATAATACAAACATAACATCTATTGAATCACACATTTAATACAAAATTACAAATTAGCTACAGAAAAATACCTACTTTCTTCGGTTTCGACTATTACGAAACGCTGTCTGTTTTGATATGGCATCTCATAGTTGACCTAGAGAGGTCGTCACTATTTAACCGGGCTATCCTGTGGCTGCCTTAAGTGAATTTAAAGTCTCCGGCCAGGGCTATTAAAAGCTAAGCGACTACGCTAAGGGCACCCCATAGTGGGGTACGAACCTCGGCTTAGGGTGTCACTAGAAAAACAGCAAGGGACGGCTGGATCGATTTCTTATATTTGATTCGGTTTGATGACCGCGGCGTTTCCTAGTACTAGCTCTGAGAAGAAACGTCCGAAACAAACTCAGAGGTCATAGTTGGGAGTTTATATTTACTGGCTCAGCTGCGGCGCGGGCTGGCCGTCATCGGACAAGGGACGGGGGAGGGGGCTACTACGTTGAACGCGTCGCGATGGACCTCGGCGGCGAGGTCGGTAGGTCGGTCTTTTCTTGTGTATTGTGCTGGTGGCCCTATTGGCCTCTTGGAGGAGGGTTATGGGGTCATCGGGGTCTGTGAGGGCATGCCGTGGACGGCGAAGGCGGGAGATGGTGGAGGGGGTGTAGTTAGCAGCCGCTGCTATAAGAGGATTGCGGTGCTTGGCAGCAGTGTCAAAGAAACGCTTGGAGAGGCGTTTCATGAACTGCTGGATGGTGGGGATTTTGAGATCAAGATGGAGGATCTCATTACGGACGAACCAAGGGGCGTTTGTGGCTTTACGGAGGAATCGGTTTGGGACTACTTGCATCCTATGGATATGACGCGGCTTGGCATGTGCGAAGACTGGACAAGCGTATGTCATAATCGGGCGTATGCATGCTGTGTACAAGCGCATTTTGCACCTGAGCGACAGTTTGCTACGCGGGTTGAGGAGGGGGTGGAGTCGACCCAGAGCGAAGGCGGCGCGTGAGCGGACCGCCTTAATGTGCTCTGAGAAGTTGAGGTGTTGGTCGAGAATCACACCTAGGTATTTGGCTTGCTTCTCCCAAGGGATCGGCTTGCCGTCCATGGTGATGGGCCGTGGAAGGGTGACTTTGCGTCGCGGTTTCATGTAGAGTACCGCTTGGCTTTTTTGGGGGTTGACTTCGATCCTCCACTTCTTAAACCAGTCAGCAAGGTAGTTGACCGCTCTTTGAAGATGGAGGCGAATCCGGTCTGGATTGAGTCCGGAGCAGTAGATGGCTGTGTCGTCTGCGAACAGAGCGAGTTGTGCCATACTGCTTTTCGGGATATCGCTGGTGAAAAGCGTGAAAATGAGGGGGGCTAATACAGAGCCCTGGGGGACACCTGCATGGATGGGACGGGGGGAGGAGAGTGCTCCCTCGATTTTATAACGAAAGGTGCGGTTTGACAGGAAGTCCCGTAAGATGAGGACGAGACGATCAGGCACACCGAGTTGGTACAGCTTATAGATTAAGCCGTTGTGCCAGACTTTATCAAACGCCTTCGCTACGTCAAAGTAAACTACGCCTGTATACATACCACGCAGGAATCCTGCGTGTATATGTTCAGTGATACGTAGGATCTGTTGGGGACAGGAGTGTTGGGTACGGAACCCGAATTGCTCATTTGGAATGAGGCCCTTGTTCTCGGCGTAGGCTCTGAGTCGCTTGTATATAAGCCTCTCATAGATCTTACCGAGAACTTTAAGTAAGCTGATGGGACGGTAACTAGTGGGGTCGGCTTTAGGCTTACCGGGCTTGGGAATGCCTATCACAGTGGCTTCTTTCCACGTTTGTGGGAAAATGTTGTTCCCCAATGCACCATTGAAGATGGTGGTTAAGAGGATGATGAGGTGGGCTGGGAAAAGGCGGACCACTCGGTTGGTGATGCCGTCAGACCCTGGCGCTTTCTTGGGTTTAAGCCCTTTGACAATGTCCTGCACTTCCTCTGGGTGATGGGAGGCAGGGGGTCCTCAGGGTCGTCAACGGGCGGGAGGGAGGTTCTACGTTCGACTTCAGCGTCAACCTCGAGGAGATGAGCTTGGTCTACTGGTAGGAGGCTGGGGGAGCACTGGGCTTCTAGACAGGAGGCAAGGCATTCCGCCTTGTCATCGTCGTCGAAGACGATGGTATTGTCAGGGCGAACCAGGGGAGGCATGGTGACGACTTCTTTGGATTTTAATTTCCTCTGAAGTTCCCAGAAGGCTTGGTGAGTCGGCTCTAACTCATCCAGCATACTATCCCAGGCAGCTTCACGCCACTCCGATACGCGTCTTTTTACAGTTCTCTGTAAATGGCGCATATGGGCTTTGTTAGCCACACAGGGGAAGCTGCTGTAGGCACGGACTGCCGCGTTCTTCTCGGTCAGCAGTTCACGCAAGTCAGGGGGGAGTTTCCAGCGACGGTCTTCTGCCACTGTGACCTCCCTTGAACATTCGTTCAGGACTGACTGTACGTGATCCGTGAACGAGTCGATCGCGGCTGTCGTGTCAGTGATAGAGTCGAGGCGTGAGGGTATGGAGTCCAAGTGGGGGGATGTGGTGGATTTCAGCCGATCGCTTACTTTCCTCCAGTCCGTTACCACTTTTGTCAGGGGCGCTTGACCTGGGTCAGGAAGGCCAGAGCGGGGAGCCAGTCGAATGACGACTGGGCGATGGTCGGACGATAGCTCTGGTATCGCCTCTATAGAGTCCAACCGTAGGTTGACGTTCTTTAGAAGCGCTACGTCGAGGACGTCTGGGGTGTGGTCTGGATCATAGGGGAAGTGGGTGGGGGTCATGGGCCCCACGACATCGAAGTTTAATCGGGTGGAGAGGTCAAACAGGAGTCTGCCTCTGGTATTGATCCTGGTGCTGTTCCAGGCAGTGTGTTTGGCATTGAGGTCGCCCGCTATTATAACGGAGTCACTCAACCCAAGAAGTAGGGCAATGTCATCTGCTAGGAGTTGATGGTTCTCTGCAGAGGAACTGGGAGGGAGGTAGGCCGACACTATGGTAATAGGTTGGTGACCTGACATGCCGAGACGGCACATTGAAACTTCGAGTCGTGAGAGGGGTGGGGGGTCCAATGGTATGCAATATAGAGCCCTTTTGAAGTAAATAAGAGTACCGCCTTTGTGACACCGCAGCCTGTCGTTGCGAACTACGCGGTAGTTTGCGATCAGGGGTGTGCGGTTACAAGGCTTGAGGAAGGTCTCTTGAGCGAGGAAGATGTCGATCTGGTGCTCTCGGAGGAAGGTTGAGATCTCAATTTTCTGATCTCTAATGCCATCGGCATTGAAGTGAGCCAGCTTGAGGGATCGGGGCTTGGTTCGTTGGGAGGGTCTGTTATCCATTAGTGGTTCAAAGAGAGGGAGGAGAGGGCCTGGGTAATTTCAGGATACGCATTGTAGATGCTATATATAGCATGAAGGTTGCCGTCAGACCTGGCGGTTAGAAGCTCTTGCGCCATTTGTTTCGCGCGGGGAGACATGAAGATGAGGAAGGTCCCCGAGATGACATTGAAGGCATCCATGGGGCCGTTCCCTACCGTTGGGGTTGGGAGAAGGGGTGCGGGAGCCGCTGCCGTAGCTTTGGAGGCGGGGGCAGGAGCGGGGGGTGATTGTGCGGGGGTGGGGGCGGAGGGCGATGGGGCCTCCTTTTGAGCCGTGGTCGGACGGATGCGAGGATCCTTGGCCTTCCAGGCTGGGTTGGTTGGGGGAATCTGCGGGGCAGTCGCCACTAAGGCTGGGAAGGCCTGCTGGTGGTTGAGGCGGTTCCAGGGACTAGGTCTCTGGGGGCTCAAGCTCACCGGGGGCTGGGTCGGGGGTTCAGGGGCTTCCCTTTGTTGACGAGTGCTTGCGCGCTTTGTCAGCTTAGGAGAGGTGGTTTTGGGTGCTTTGGGGCACCCACGGTAATTTGCCGGATGACCGGTCGCGCCACAGAGGATGCAACTCGGTGGCTCGGTACAGAGTGATCGGTCTTTGGGGCGGGGACACTCTGCCGTGCCATGATCGCCCAGGCACTTAACGCACCTGGGTTTAGCGTGGCAGTGTGCCTGGGAGTGCCCGTACAGTTGGCACCTGTGGCATTGGCCAACAGTGCTGCTCTTGTGGGGCTTTTCAATCGTAATTCCTGTCAGTGAGCAGATGCTACTCACCAGGAAGATGGGGTGGTGGGTGGAACGTTCGACCGGGTGACAGATCACCATTATCATGTCATAGGGCACTTTACCACGCGCCCTATGCATGCGGTGGACTTCCTTTACCGGGATGTCCTGAGAGATCAGGTCTGCCTTAATGTCCTCGGGGGATAGCTCCTTGGGCACGCGGCGAATGACCACTCGGGTAAGTCGTTCCTCAGGGAGGGTGTATGTGTGGAAGGACACACCTCTGAGTTTGAGGAGCTTGGTCAGCTCCCGGTAGTCCTTTGAGGACGGGACTGTGACTTTGATTCCAGTCTGTGTAGACTGGGCCTTGGTGAAGCTGATCTTCTGATCAGCACACCATCCAGACACGTTGGTCCATTTTCCCTTGTCCTGTATGAAGACAGGCGGGGGAGGGGGGATCTTGGCGGCAGCTCGGGGGGCTGAGTGGGAGGGGTTTGGTGTCGCGGCGCGCGAGGTGGCGGCAGCGTTACCGGGGGCAGGGGCGGGGGTGGGGGAGCCGCTGGCGGAGGCAGCGGCCGCCAGTTTGGGGGCCGGGTTTGAGGAGGAGACCTTCCTCCTCCTCTTCCCCGAGGCGGCGATGAAGCCGTCAGCTTCATCGTCCTGGGATGAGGGTGAGGACTCCTCAGAGGAATCCGAGGAGTCGGGGACGGACCGCTTTGCGGAGGGCACCTCGGTGTCCATGGACACCTCGGTTTCGACGGGGGCGGGCTGGAGAGCGGGGGCTGTCTGCTGTAGGGCAGACAGTTTGTCGCCGTACTTGGCGCAGACGTCGGGGTCTTTAATGAGGACGTCTACCAGGGCAAGAAGCGCCTGGTAGAAGACTTGGGGACCTGGACTTGCGTCCATGGTTCCTATCCCCCCGGGTGGATAGGCCCGGGGGTGTGTACCCTCCCTGTCGGGTTTAGACACGAAACGAAACGCGTTGTTATTAAACTTTAATGTGTAATATATCCGTATCCTTGTAAATAACTTTTAGAAATATAATTTGAAAAATATAAGTCTTTTATTTGTTCATAAATAGACATACCAACTTTGCAGTTTATGTGATCATTTTTTAAAAGTTAATGTGCCGAAAAGCCGTGACGCGCGAACCTCGTTCCGTGCTAGCCGCGACTAACGCAATCATAGGCACTCTAATATTGTGTTTAGGTGTGCGTGCGGCGACGCATAGATACTATGGCGCAAACATACAAGCCGCGCGCGGTCCGTTTGTATGAAGATAACGTACTTCCCTCTCTTTATTCTATGGCTGAGGGCGCCCGTTCACGAACATGACGAATTAATGACTCAACATACACTCCACCATCACCGAGACATTGTACTCTCAACCGCTAGAGCACATTTAAGGAAATGAAAGATGTATCCAGTAATTAATAGCGCAGCATACAGCATACAGTGTTCATGCAAGTGCTATACAATTAAACAATAATAAGAAATTGCCTCCATATCAATACATAGTATAAAACAAAGTCGCTTTCGCTGTATGTCCGTATGTATGCTTAGATCTTTAAAACTACGCAACGGATTTTGACGCGGTTTTTTTTAATAGATAGAGTGATTCTTAAGGAAGGTTTGTATGTATAATAAATGCATAATATAGTAGAGAAACACTGAGAAATCTAAAAAGCGCGATAAAACCGAACTCCACGCGGGCGAAGCCGCGGGCGGAAAGCTAGTGCATTATAATAGGCTATTTGACAGATTTATAATTTTTATCTTGAATTACTTGGTTGCGGTTAAGAAGTTCACCCAAAGTATTTTTTTTAATTTTAAATACGTATTTCGTAAGAAATATGCAAATAAAAATTCAAAATTCAAATAAGCCGCGAAAACGATATAATCCGCAATATGGCGTTGCGCCTGGTAAGTGACGTCACAAGCGGTTTTCGGTTCTCAGTGGTGTTTGTTTTTAATTATTATTTGCTGTTGTTATAGTTAATAAAATGGTTTACAAGTGGTGTGCTGTACTGGGTTGTACAAATAAATCGATAAAAACCCCCGAAAAACAGTTTATAAGTTTGCCGAAAACAAGCGATGATGCGCGTTGACGTCATCGCGACATTAGCCAATCCGGATCGTTTCACAATGTGTGGCGCGAGAAACAAAAAGCCAAACATATTTTTGTGTTTTGGATATAATAATTTTTATTATTTTTTATTAAAACTCTTGTAAATGATATAAAGAACCCTCATTTTATGCAATTAAAGCAAAAAATCACAAATAATTGAATACTGTCAAATAGTCTATTATGTAAATATAGTTTTTTTCCAATGGTGAGCAACTCCATCAATTATTTCGAATGCTAATTAGTTTAAAATACTCTCCTGTGGAGAAGGACCAGCGTTGAGCCAAGCATTTTTGTTAACGACGTACGTACGTACGTATAATATGCTTGGCGACAATGTGCGTTTAATACAAGGTTTAAATTTCGATTCATTTAGTTGTGAGTATGTAGGCAGGAATTTTATTGCAACATTTTAAATAGTACCTACTCCATAAAGGATGAGTTTACTTCAGCAAATCTGAAACAGGATCAACCTTATTTCTAGCACTATAATTGTATATTTCAGCTCTTTTACAGAAAATATTTAATTTTATTTATGTTAAGCTACAAACGACAGCACATCAAGCTACTACAATTATTTTTTAAATTATATTTTCGACTTTATCGCCAAAGCATTAAGGCTCTAGGTTGATTGGAATAATTTGACAGTATTCAGGTAGCTTGACCCGCTGTCGTCCGTACATAATATTTTCATAGATTTATTGACAAGGTACCATATATTAATATTATATTTAAACGATTCACTTAGAGAATCCCGCCTGCGGAGACCATCTACCAGGAATAAATACTCCTGTAAAGTGGGTGCGTTTACAATCATATAAGACTCGCATGGTGGGCAGGTGGGGGCTTATGTCTTCATTGACTAATTGGAGACGGTAGTTTGAGTAGCGAAACCCAGTTGCAAAGTCTTAAAAAAATTACACAAACAATTCTCTTCTTTGAGTAAATAAATAAATTATGTATATTAAAACCAAAAGCTAACAATACCATCACTTTGATATTCCTCCATTGGCTCAATACCATCATCTAGTCCATCACTAACAGCTGGTAATTCTTCTTTGATAGCAGTATTTCCTGCTTCACATTCATCATCTGTACTTATGTGGAATATTGGCGAAGTAACAAGCCCACTACAAAACTCTAATCGGGCTTGGTTTATTAAAGGATTGAGCTGTGAAAAGAAAAAGAAAGATTAGCAGGTTGTGTGTTCAAATCAGGTCAGGGTCACCAGTATAGTAAAGTTATGAGCCACAGGGTGTAGAGCTCCCTTATCCTAAATAGAAAAGGGAGGATTCTCCAATCAGACGGGTGTTGTGTCCGGTGTCAATACTTGATGTCGGGAAGTTGTCTGTGTGCTTGTTACACGGTAAACTCTGTTTATGCAATGAATGTTGTGTAAAAGGAGAATGTCGATTTTTGTATGGAAGTCTGTAGCAACTGCTTCTAGATGAAATAACCATATTTAGCCAGCTTATTGTTTAATATTAACATTGGCATTAAGCGTTTTTGTTTTCGAGTCCGCAGTACTGAGATTTTTCCTCAAACTATATTTTTTTAAAATCCGCCTGACATATTGCAAGATAACATTCACTATAATATATAAGAAATGAAATGAAATCGTTTATTAAGCAAGTAGGATCACTGATCACTTTAACACGTCATAGGTGTGTTTCTTTTTTTTTTTAAACTAGATGAAGCCGGCATTTCCTAACTAACTACCTCTGAGAAGAAATAGCCGAAACAAACTCAGGAATCATCGTCCTTTTTCAAGTCTACAAAGTAACTCTGTCTGTCTGTCTGTCTGTTACGCTTTCCCGCCTAAACATCTCAACCGATTTTGATGAAATTTGGCACAGACAATCTTTAGACCCTGAGAAAGACGACTGAGAAAGACATAGGCCTTTTGTCCCGGAAAAATTTGATGTTCCCGAAGGAAATCTAAAAAGCGCGATATAACAGAACTCCACGCGGGCGAAGCCGCGGGCGAAAGCTAGTTAAACATATTGCTCAATAACAATGCTTAACAGAGCGAGCAGCTCAGTTTCAAGCTTTTTTGTCTTCTAAATAATCTGTGATTTTATAATACACCTTTTTGCAAAGTTTGGCCTTTATATAGTTTTTCATCATCATCATCATCAACCTTTTATAGTCCCACTGCTGGGCACAGGTCTCCTCTCATACAGAGAAGGATTGAGCGTAATCACCACGCTTGCTCAATGCGGGTTGGCGATTTCAGACTATAAAGTCCAGGTTTCCTCAAGATGTTTTCCTTCACCTTCAGTCATTAGTGTCCAAGATATACTTAGAAAGTTCATATAACTTTAGAAAAGTTACATTGGTACTTGCCTGACCTGGAATCGAACCCGCACACTCATACTTGAGAGGCTGGTGTTCTAACCACTAGGCCACCACGACTTATTATATATAGTTTTTAAATCGTTTAATTTCGGATTCGAATGTCCATGGGAAGGTTGTTGTAAAAGTGTATACATTGACCCATGAACGAGTTGCCTACTGTGTACCTAGACGAGTGTGATGTACAGCAAGATTGTATTTGTTCCTGGTATTTATACTATGAATATCGCTTATTTCCTTAAAATCCGATATTTTTAAGTACATACATAAGATTTTAAAATATATATTGTGAAGCTACAGTCAGAATGTTCAACCTCTCTGATTTTTTCTCTAAGAGAATCTCTAGGACTAAAGGTTGCAAATGGCTCGAACAGCCCTTTTCTGTAAAACAAAGTTGCCCAGAGAAGAATCCCATAAGTCATAATACCATGAAAATAACTAAAATAAACAATTCTGGCTGTATCCACATCAGTTATCTGTCTAATTTTCTTAACAGCAAAGGCGGCAGAACTGAGTCTACCCGACAGCTTCTCAATGTGAGGACCCCATTGTAACTTGGCGTCAATAGTTAACCCAAGAAAAACTGTCGACTCGACAGGGATCAACTCTACTCCATTCAGTTGAACATTGGTACTTAGCTGCCTGACATTTGGCGTAGAAAATTTAATGACTTTAGTTTTTTTTTCATTTAAAAGGATTATTTACATTAAACCAATGGACAACTTTAGAGAGTGCATTGTTAACTTCGTCAAAATTTGTTAGCTGACGCTTGACTTTAAAAATAAGAGAAGTGTCATGCGCGAACAATACTATGTTGTGATTATCCCTCACGTGATGAGGTAAGTCATTAATATAAATTAAAAACAAGAATGGACCTAGAATTGAGCCCTGCGGAACGCCCATGGTGACCACGGATCCTGCAGATCTCTTGCCATTAACATCAACCCTCTGAATTCGATTATTCAGATAAGAAGTCAGAAGGTCGAGAGCTCTGTCCCTTAAACCATAATGGTTTAAGGGACAGAGCTAGAGAGAGAGAGAGGGTATGGTTAACATTGTGTTGATTAATCAGAGTGACCCGCTATTCTTATAGTTTAATTAGTTGTTGATGGTTGGTTGAATTTTATTAGTGTTTTAAGCTCATTTTAAGGTGCACAACTCTATCAAAGACCAAGCCCAACAAGTGAGTTATGAACCTTTGGAGATCAGTGAAAGGGGGCTTGTAGTTTGTTTCTTTAATTTAGGTGTCAACATTGTGAATAAGATGTTGGCTAACATGAACTGTGAAGCAACCATGAGAATACCAATATATTTACTTAGAGAAACTGACACCGAGCTGGTAAATTACTCAAATAGCTTGTTTTTGGAGAACAAAATTCTGTCCAACAAATATGTCAGTGGCTTTGCCCCACAGTACATAGGACATAACAATCTGAAAATGACTAAAATATATATATTTTTTTTAATAATTATAAACTAGTGCTTGACTGCAATCCCGTCTGATGGTAAGCAGTGATGCAATCGTTGATGATAAAGCGCACTCGTTTATTAAGCCTATTCACTTAAAAAACTTAGGAATAGGAAGGATTACGGCAGTTGAGCGAGGTGATGCAATGTTAAACCCAAGAACAACACTACCAACGATGCTGCGCCAGAGGGAGATTGATCTGGAGACTCTCCACGACCAAACTCCCGACACAACAACATTAGCAACACAACTGCTCAGACCCATCCTCCGTACGGCTTCACCAGACATCATGCCGGAACACGACGAATCGCTCGGCGGCAAGACTTTGTCTGGTGGGTGGTAACTTCTGCCGGCAGCCGATGTTATAGACACACACACATACAAGCTGTATCAATGTCAGTGTATTGTCTTACTTTTGTGACGATGTAGGCAGCTGAACTAAGCCTTCCTGCTAGGCTTGATATGTGTGCTCACTGAAGTTTGGCATCTACTGTTACATTCCTAAAAAAATTGGTGTGCGTACAGCTTTAAGCACCACTTTATCTAAAATAATGTTGAGTCCTAGATTCCTAAATTTGGTAGATGAAAATATGCTGCTCATCAACATAAACCAACAGTAGTAGGTTATTATACGTTAAAATCCAAATATGCTTTCATCATCTTCAACCTTATACCGTCCCACTGCTGGGCACAAGCTTCTCTCATACAGAGACGGATTGAGCGTAATCACCACGCTCACTCAATGCGGGTTGGCAATTTCAGACTTATATAAGTCCAGTTTTCCTCTAGATGTTTTCCTTCACCTTCAGTCATTGGTGTCAAAGATATACTTAGAAAGTACATATAACTTTAGAAAAGTTACATTGGTACTTGCTTGACCTGGAATCGAACCCGCAGTCATACTTGAGAGGGTAGTGTTTTAACTACTAGCCCACAACATTTTTTTTTGTGTTTTTTAAATATGCTTTAGTTTGTGTAAATTATTTCATCACCAGCTTACAAAGTGGCATGGAAAACATTGTGAGGAAACCTACATGGCCGAGCCTAGAACTAAACACTCTGAGACATGCGGCATCTACCAACACACAATAGGCTTGCCTATATATGTAAGTATGTATACTTACAAGAATATATGAGTTGAATAATACCTCACCTTATGATCCTCATCCACCATCTGAGACAACAGCTTTTCGGCTTCTACACATTGTCGCAGTAATTGGTAGCATTGTTTTAATTTAGCACAGCAAAAGACACAAGCAATAATCGGTCTATAGTCATCAGTTACAAACTGCAACAAATATCTTTTTTCACTATTTTGTTTTATAAGCCCCGCACGATGATATTGCGATGGAACCTTGTCACAATAACAGCGTTGTGACGTCATCTGTCACACAAAAGGACAGCTAGCAAAAGAATGTTAAATGCAAAATTAATATTAGGGTTAAGGGTTTATTTGTATTTTATAATTTTATTACACTCTTTATAAAGAGTGTATGTATAATAAAATTATAAAATACAAATAAACAAATAATTCAAATGTTTAATGCAAAATTAATAAATATTAATTTTGCATTTAACATTGTTTCGTAGGTATACCTACTCACCCATATTCTGACAAATAAACTTTCATTATTAAAAATTTCAAGGAAATAATTTTTGTAGACGTAAGAAACATATACTTATTCGTATATCTTTCTTACATGTATACTATTTATTTCTAACTACATTTCTGTTAATTTGCGAGCGGGAATTGAGCCAGAGTCCACTGTGTAGCAGTCATGTTTTAATTACTACCCACATCTATCAGAATCAGAACTGCTTTCTGTGTCTGTCGTTTCCGATTCACTGTCGTCGCCGTATTTATGACAAATAACTCGTCAGTTATTCGATCTTTATTCCAATATTCCTCTTCAAGCCGTTTCACATGATTGACTTCCTTTCGCCAGTCATCTGGAGTTATTGACGCCAGCGCCTCCAACATCAGAGCTTCAATGCGACTTTCCAACTGCTCCACATTGTTTTCTGACACCCTCATCTTTACCAGGTTCCAGATGTACTCAATGGGGTTGAGGTCGCAGTTGTAAGGTGGTAATCTAACGACTTCATGGCCATTGCCAGCTAATAAATTGTCAATTTTATAATTTTTCGGCGGTCTGTGCCATTTAATTAATAAATACAGATCAGGTTTTGTACTGTCGTTGGGAAAGTCGATGTTGTGAGCTTGTAGCCACTCAGCAATCAACTGTTTTTTATTGTTCATACTTGGTGGCCTATTCTCATCCCTACTGTGATAAGGGGCGTTGTCCATCACAATTTTGGAGTTGCGTGGTATGTTGGGTACTAATTTTTCTGTAAGCCACTTGGTGAAATTCTCAGCATTCATTGGATCATAGTAATCCCCCGTTTAGGTGTCTGCTTTAAACATTAAAAGGGCATTGTCAACAAAACCGCTTTAACTTCCCGCGTGATCCATCGGCGGCCGGGGCTGTCGTTCCGTCTCACTCCATCGGTTGCTGTTTGCAAACATTTTTCTACCGTGTAGTGTGCGTGTATCCACGTTTCGTCGATATAAATAACGGGTCTTTTGTTATTACCAAGCGAGTCATTTTCTCTCATAGGTCGTAAATATTTAGCCCTCCGCGCTTGAATTTGGGGTCTTTGATTTAGGGCCAGTCTGTTTTGGTAGCATCGTTTAAATTGGTAGCCTAAATCACATTTAATTATTTATCTTAATGTAGTTTCACTACCAGTATAATTAAGGTCTACTTTTGAAGTCGCCAAGATTTTGCGCATTGTGGGTATTTCTCACCGTATACATTGAATCTATAATATTTCTTAAAGCTGTTAAGGAAAACCCGTCGAAATATTTCTTCTTTTGTCTTTTTCCTTTAGTAGGAGTTCTCATTTTGCTGCCACTGGCTGTTGCTGACTCATGCTCTCGTCTCAATTTCGTTACAGTATTTTTTGCAACGCCTGTGGCACATGCCACACACTCCGTGACTTTGATAGAATTTTGCAAAATATTTTTAATAACTGTAAGCAGTTGCTTCGGTATTAAAATGTCCGGAGCACTTTTTAAAGCACGGTTTATACTTTCAAGAACTAACTTACAGTCCTCTTTCTCTTTAACAAAATAATTGTCCACTTTAATTATAATTTCACGAGCACGACTATAAATTAATTTCTTACTCATTTTAACGAGTAACAGCTAACAAAACTAAACAACAAAACTCAAGAACAACAATAAAACAGGATAACAAAAACAAAAAGCTAACAAAAATATTCGATGGGCGTAAGTGGGTAAGCGCGGACTGAACTTGCGAACGGTACCGACGGTGCGAGTTCGACTACGTCACCAAGATGGCCGCCAATCGCAATATCATCGTGCGGGGCTTATAATGCAGAAAATACTTGTATTGTATAAAGTAATCTAGTCCAATTCAAACAGCCAACAGTTGGTCTGACAGAGACGCACCAAGCAATGATCACCAGTCTTGCTCTCTGTAGAATGGCAGCTTAATATACTATTATTAGCAGAAAGACGTTTGAAGACTTGTAGCAACTCGCACCTACTCTATGTCTACATCTACTATATCTACGCCTATCTATTATAAATAGATGGCTGTCTAATTGACAGGCCCTTTTGCTCCTGAGCTCTTGGACGGTAAGATGGTTGAATTGGTGGTTGATTGGAAAGTCTGTCATTTTGTTGATATTTCGCTGTAAATGTTAAACTGATGGCTGTTAGTGTTAGTCATTTTAAGGTTATAAAATTGAGTTATTGATTATAAATCATTGTTTCTGATTTGTGTTGTACTTTTCTTTATTTAAATCTCTCTCCTGATCCTAAAACTATACATATATATTTTCTTACTTGTTAATATAATCATACAACTAGTATGGTACTGATACCATACTAGTTGTATGGTATCAGATTTTAAGTAGTAGAATCTAGTACCTCAAATCTGAATTTGAGGTACTAGATTCTACTACCTAAAATCTGATACCAGTTGCTAAAATAATTCTTTTTTCTAGTACTGAATGCTGGTCTAGTAAAAAACAAAAAACAGGTCAGAAAACAGAAGTATAATTTGCTAAATTGTTTAGAGTGCTAACACCATTAAAGGTACCTATTATACAAATTAATACCTTACTATAAGCCCCGCACGATGATATTGCGATTGGCGGCCATCTTGGTGACGTAGTCGAACTCGCACCGTCGGTACCGTTCGCAAGTTCAGTCCGCGCTTACCCACTTACGCACATCGAATATTTTTGTTAGCTTTTTGTTTTTGTTATCCTGTTTTATTGTTGTTCTTGAGTTTTGTTGTTTAGTTTTGTTAACTGTTACTCGTTAAAATGAGTAAGAAATTAATTAATAGTCGTGCTCGTGAAATTATAATTAAAATGGACAATTATTTTGTTAAAGAGAAAGAGGATTGTAAGTTAGTTCTTGAAAGTATAAACCGTGCTTTAAAAAGTGCTTCGGACATTTTAATACCGAAGCAACTGCTTACTTATTAAAAATATTTTGCAAAATTCTATCAAAGTCACGGAGTGTGTGGCATGTGCCACAGGCGTTGCAAAAAATACTGTGACGAAATTGAGACGAGAGCATGAGTCAGCAACAGCCAGTGGCAGCAAAATGAGAACTCCTACTAAAGGAAAAAGACAAAAGAAGAAATATTTCGACGGGTTTTCCTTAACAGCTTCAAGAAATATTATAGATTCAATGTGTACGGTGAGGAGAGAAATACCCACAATGCGCAAAATTTTGGCGGCTTCAAAAGTAGACCTTAATTATACTAGTAGTGAAACTACATTAAGAAAAATAATTAAATGTGATTTAGGCTACCAATTTAAACGATGCTACCAAAAAAGACTGGCCCTAATTCAAAGACCCCAAATTCAAGCGTGGAGGGCTAAATATTTACGACGTATGAAAGAAAATGACTCGCTTAGTAATAACAAAAGATCCGTTATTTATCTCGACGAAACGTGGATACATGCACACTACACGGTAGAAAAATGTTGGCAAACAGCAACCGACGGAGTGAGACGGAACGACAGCCCCGGCCGCCGATGGATAATAGTTCACGCGGGAAGTTAAAGCGGTTTTGTTGACAATGCCCTTTTAATGTTTAAAGCAGATACCAAAACGGGGGATTACTATGATCAAATGAATGCTGAGAATTTCACCAAGTGGCTTACAGAAAAATAGTACCCAACATACCACGCAACTCCAAAATTGTGATGGACAACGCCCCTTATCACAGTTATAGGGATGAGAATAGGCCACCAAGTACGAACAATAAAAAACAGTTGATTGTTGAGACTTTCCCAACGACAGTACAAAACCTGAACTGTATTTATTAATTAAAGGGCACAGACCGCCGAAAAATTATAAAATTGACAATTTATTAGCTGGCTATGGCCATGAAGTCGTTAGATTACCACCTTACAACTGCGACCTCAACCCCATTGAGTACATCTGGAACCTGGTAAAGATGAGGGTGTCAGAAAAGAATGTGGAGCAGTTGGAAAGTCGCATTGAAGCTCTGACGTTGGAGTCGTTGGCGTCAATAACTCCAGATGACTGGCGAAAGGAAGTCAATCATGTTAAACGGCTTGAAGAGGAATACCTATTGGAATAAAGATCGAATAATTGACGAGTTATTTGTCATAAATACGGCGACGACAGTGAATCGGAAACGACAGACACAGAAAACAGTTATGATTCGGAAGACTATATACATTTTTTTTACATATTATCCTGGTTTTATTTATAAACTGATAGATGTAGGTAGTAATTAAAACATGACTACTACACAGTGGACTCTGGTTCAATTCCCGCTCGCAAATTAACAGAAATGTAGTTAGAAAAACATAGTATACATGTAAGAAAGATATACGAATAAGTATATTTTTCTTACGTCTACAAAAATTATTTCCTTGTAATTTTTAATAATGAAAGTTTATTTGTCAGAATATGGGTGAGTAGGTATACCTCAGAAAGAATGTTAATTATTTAATTAATATTAATTTTATTATACATACACTCTTTATAAAGGGTGTATGTAATCAATACATAGTATAAAACAAAGTCGCTTTCGCTGTATGTCCGTATGTATGCTTAGATCTTTAAAACTACGCAACAGATTTTGATGCGGTTTTTTTTAATAGATAGAGTGATTCTTAAGGAAGGTTTGTATGTATAATAAATGCATAATATAGTAGAGAAACACTGAGAAATCTAAAAAGCGCGATAAAACCGAACTCCACGCGGGCGAAGCCGCGGGCGGAAAGCTAGTAAAATTATAAAATACAAATAAACCCTTAACCCTAATATTAATTTATACATACACTCTTTATAAAGAGTGTAATAAAATTATATAATACAAATAAACCCTTAACCCTAATATTAATTTTGCATTTAACATTCTTTTGCTAGCTGTCCTTTTGTGTGACAGATGACGTCACAACGCTGTTATTGTGACAAGGTTCCATCGCAATATCATCGTGCGGGGCTAGTAGGTAAATATATTAGACATACTGGTTAACTTACTGGAATATCGGTCAGCTTCTCATACAGTTCGTGTAACTTCCTGTTGACCACTATATACATGCGGACATTCTCCGCTAAACATATTCTACACATCGGTAGCCTTTCCATCATTTAACTTAAAAATGATAAATTACGTTAATATTCAATTTAGAATTTACTGTTCGCTGAACACTGTTGCCTTTTGTATAAGCCCCGCACGATGATATTGCGATTGGCGGCCATCTTGGTGACGTAGTCGAACTCGCCCCGCCGGTACCGTTCGCAAGTTCAGTCCGCGCTTACCCACTTACGCCATAGACTTCTAGTATATAGACGTGAAATACCTACAGAAAAAACGTGCCATCGTTTGACATTTGTTCGAACATAATATGGCCGCCACTTTCTAGGGCTGTCACTGTGTATTTGTTTCCAAAGATTTTAATATATTATTATTTTTTATTATTATAATTTTTTAATATAGTCTGTCTGTTATATAATTATTTTAATTCTCTCGTTTTCTGTCGGCTTCTTAGATAAAGTACTTATTCATTTATTCATAACGTCACGTCTTTATCCCTTACGGGGTAGACAGAGCTTGAGGTTATAAGAACAAAAACGTTTAGCGCGTTGGTAGGTGCATAGGCATAGATAGAAAATGGAATCAAAATAGTGATGGGTTGCTAACCTCATCGCTTAATGAAATGATTCTTAAACTTGGCCAATTCCCTCGACCGGTTTTTACAGTCTGCATGGGATGAGAAGCAGCATTAGAAAATTCATATTTTACATAATATGCACACATTTCCGCACCACCTATTATTAACTCATAAGTGGTGCGGAATTGTGTGTACTTGGCGCATTTTTATAACGTGGTTTCCCCCGTAGCTATACTCCACGATCTACTGTAATAAAGAAAGTTTGAATTTTGGCTAAGTCAAATGTCTATTTTGATTGGGTTACTAGATAAAAGGGTCCTCTCCCTCCCTCCTCTCAATTATGATCCTTGTTTGAAAGTATCTAAGTGTAATTATATTGTATAGACATTATTAAGTGCAAAAGGTGCAATAATAATAAAATACATTTATATTTTTTAAATATATTCGTTTATTAAACTACTAGCTTCCATAAGCGGGTTCGCCCGCCTTTAAAAGGTGATCTATGACGTCATTTGTATCCCGTCGTCATCATCATCATCATCTCAGCGTTTATCGCGTTGGAGCCCGGGGTCCGCTTTCCTGCACATTCTCCTTCATTTCGCACGATCTTTAGCATCCTGTGGTAAGAGCTTGTTGGCACGCATGTCATCTCTTACAACGTCAAGCCAGCACTTCTTTGGTCTAACCCACTTGTTCCGGCCCGGCGGAGGCGCCATGGCAAGACATTTGTTACCCACGTAACATGCCGCTTGCACAATGTTCTTGCATGTGGTAAACATGTATTATATGTTCTTCTTCTGTTTGAATCTATAAACAAAAGATAAAATCAATATCTATTATCAAAATAATTGAGTAGATAGATAATTAAATTATTTTTATTTAAAATATCATATTTCTTCCTTTAAAGTGACAAATTAAAAAAAAATATTTTAAATAAAAATAAAACCGCCTTCAAAACACACCCAATAATAGATAATTGAAATCGGTGCTAAACCAAGTACATATGTTGGTCCCCGCTACACCCTGCGCATCTAACATATTGGCACCGACTTTGAAAGCTGTTTTATTTTTATTTAAAATAATTTATTTCTTCATTTTAAGCGAAATAGTTAAAATTCCCTATCTCAAAAACTGCTGAACCGATTTTGATGAAACTTGCAGTATTCACTAAGTTGAACAATGTCTAATATACTTATAAAAAAGAATACCGAAATCGGACTAATAGTTCCAGTGATATGCGAACACAAACATAAAAACATACATACATATTTACATACTACACTTATACAATTCGGCACATTTGTTCAAACGCTGATATAGACTAACATATCCGAAAACAAGGCATTTTTGAAAATATTACATACATAACAGTTCGAAATGAAAACCTCCTTTTTATGAAGTCGGTTAAAAAAAAATTTTGGACAACCCTAACATATGTCAGCAAATTACGTAAACAAATAAACATTTACAATAAAGAGAAACGTGCTTATATAGTGTAAATAAGTGTGTATTTAGTAATTTAACGACTAATAAGTAATCATGGTTCATTTTAGTTTGAAAATTAGAATGATAAATGGTGATTTAGCTAGAAAAGAGGTAACTAACCTATGAAACGTCAATTGAGCTTGATTTCTGTTGTTTCTGGCACCACACATAACAATACAGCACGCAGGCATATTAAGTAATAGTTTTGTCACACGGTACACTACAAATCCACTTTAAAATGTCTTGTATATTATCAAAAAAATTAATTTTCGTTAGGTTACGTATCCCGTTGACAGCACAACTACCACGAAATTGTAACCTAAGATGGCCGGCGTTGGCACGCTGCCAACAACTGTCAGTTCTTTTTTTTTTTTTTTTTATTTATTTCTGACCTGGATTCAAAGTCCTTTAGCCGTATACATTATAATATAAACCCTAATACAAAAGCAACAAAAAATGGAATCTTACAAACTATACAGACAATAATACGAGGGATAACAATGAATATTAAAATTAAAGTTAATTTCTAAAATAAATGACTAAACTTTTACAAATAAACAAACAAATTAAGCTAAATTTTTTCTATTGTTGTTGTAATGAATTTAAAGAGATGAACAAAAAACTGCGGTCTATTTAATAAATCTTTGACATGGCGGGGTAAATTAATATGTATTGCTGGACGAGTACTGTCACTATCACTCTCACTATTGTCAGTGTCAGTTATTTCTTGGAAGAGTAGCTGTCGCTGGTTGTTGAATTTTGGGCAACAGAAAACAAGATGTTGCAAATCGGAAGATTCCTCAGGACAATGCTTACAGTGACTGTTCTGATAGATATTGATTCGATGGAGATGTGTAGGAACAAGGCAATGACCAAGCCGCATTCTTGATATAATCGTTATGAATTTCCGGCTTCTTTTTGCGTCAAGTTTATCATACCACGGTCTTATTGGTAAGTTTTTCTGCACCTCAGCATACCACTTTCCTTTGGTCTCAACTGTAGTGTCCCAGTGCTCTTTCCAAAGCTGTCGCAAATTGGTTTTGAAGTAAACATAGTAATCGGAGAATGGTACTCGCTGTGATTGACTGTCATCTCGATTAGAATCTGTATGTGTTATAGTATCAGCAATCTCATTACCATCTATACCACTGTGGGAGGGAACCCATATAAATTCTATATTAATGCCCCTGTTGTGTAAATTTTCTATGAGAGTACATATTTTAAATAAAATGTAGTTAGTTTTGTAGGACCGAAGTCCATAAAACAATGAACTTAAAACGCTTTTAGCATCAGTGGCTAAAACAATATTTACATTACTTACACTACTAGTTATATACATTAGACATTTAAGGATAGCATAGCTTTCTGCAGAAAAAATACTAAAATTGCTATTTAACTGAATGCTTTCACTGTAATTGGCTTGTGGATCATAAAAGGCTGCTCTTACATTTTGTTCTTTTTTAGATCCGTCTGTATATATAAAATAACAATCAGGTCTTTTATGTTTGAATTCTAAGAAATCTGTTTTATTTTTTATTAAATCCAAATGAAACTTATTTCTATCATAGTTTATGAGACTGTTATATGAGCATTCATAAATTGGCCATTTCTTACATTTATGTACATCTTGCGTTTTACTTTTAACATGACTATAAATAGTTATAATTTCAGTTCCAGAAAGAAGTGACTGAGGAGATATAGTAGGCATGGGCATGAAGTGCATAGCCTCTCTCATGTTGTGAAGTTTAGTGTTGAGAGGATTATCTGAAGCTACTAACTTTAAAAAGAATCTTTCTGCTAGTTGAAGCCTTCTAAGGAACAAAGGAGGTATGCAAGTTTCCACTTCTAATGAGTTTATAGGAGTAGAGCGCATTGCTCCACAAATTAGCCTTAACCCTATGTTTTGTATTACATCCAGTTTGTGGAGGTAGGAATTATTAGCATTTAAGTAAGCCAAGCTACTGTAGTCAAAGTGGCTTCTGACTATGCTCTTATACAACATACTCATAGTTTTGGGGTCTGATCCCCAGTAAGTACCTGCTAAATGGCGTAAGATATTTATACTTTTCATAGCCTTCTTACTAATATAGTCTATATGTTTATCAAATTTTAAATGTGAATCTATTACTACACCCAAAAATTTATGGTGGTCAACAATGGGAATTTCTGTGTTATTATAATAAATTTTCATTACTGTATTTTCTTTACTGAATATTAAAAGTGAACTCTTTTCTGGACTCACTTCTAATTTAAGTTTGTTATGATAATATCTATACAATTGTTTTAAAGCATTATTTATGTTATTTTTAGCTATATCTATATTTTGATTTATACTATATAATAGTAAATCATCTGCAAATTGTAAGATGTTGACCATTTCAGTATTGACATATTTCAAAATCTCTGAAGTATATAGATTGTACAGCAAGGGCGACAAAGTAGCACCTTGCATAGTTCCTTTATTAGCAAATCTAGGGCCATGCAGTTTATTATTGTACTTTACAAAAATAGTTCGATTACTTAAAAATTCAAATAACCATTTCAAAGTACTTCCTGGAATGCCAATGTCACATAAAACTTCAATAAGCTGTTCTATATTTACATTATCGAAAGCACCTTTAACATCTAAGAAAACACAAACCATGTTAGAATTACTGAGTTTGACTTGTTTAATGTCATGAATCAGAGACACAAAGCTTTCAGAGCAACTTTTACCTTTTCTAAAACCATGCTGAATTTCAGGAATTAAATTATTACTTTCTGAAAAGTATTCCAAACGTAGCTTAAGCATATTTTCAAATAACTTACCCAAACATGAAGATAGCGATATAGGCCTGTATGAAGAAGCAGTGTTTATAGGTTTATTTAGCTTTAATATTGGAATGACACATTGAGTTTTCCAGGATTTTGGTATAATATGACTTTGCCAAAGTTTGTTATATATACAAAGTAGTATTTTTTGAGCATTTGGATGTAACCTTTTAATAAGTAAATAGGTTAAATTATCTAAGCCTGGTGTAGTATCCTTTCTACTTTGTAATGAAGCAGTCATTTCGTTAAAAGAAAAAGGTTTATTAAGAAAAGAATTAGCTGCATTTTCTTGAGCACTATGAAACAATGATAACAACCTATCTACATTGAAGCTGTGGTTGTCTGATAGATTACCTAGAAAAGTTGGAATCCATGTATCATCAAAGTTCTTATTGTGACTACTATTTCCAATTCTCTTAAATTTTTTGACATAATCCCAAATCCTTGAAACTGGAGTCATTCTATTAAAGCTGCTACACAAATTTTTCCATGACTCTGAGCTCTCAATTTTAATAGTTCTTTTCTTTTGAGCATCTAGTTTTTTATATTCTATAAAATTAGCTATAGTTGGACATGACTTATATTGCTTTAAAGCTTGTTTAGATGCATTCACGGCTACCTCACACTTTGCATTCCACCATGGGGCAGGTTTTCTACGAACAACATTACTATTTTTTCTCTTACTCTTAGGAATAGTTATATCTCTTAAATCATTTAAAGTATTTACAAAACGATTATACAATTCTAGGCAATCTTCAGAATCAATGGTTAAATTGGAAAACAAATTTTCTGATAGAGCATAAAATTCAGACCAGTTAGCTTTACTATAAATAAATCTTTCTTCCACAGGACCTACTTCATACATGCATGGTTGAATATTTACATAGAGGGAAACTGGATAGTGGTAGCTGCCTAAAGGATCTTCTTGAACCTGCCAATTACACAAATGAGCAATTGAAGGACTAACAAGAGTGACATCTATTGCAGAAGCCTGCCTGTTGGGATATGGACATGTTGTTGGAGTACCATCATTTAATATGCAAAAATCTAAGTCATCAATCAAGTTATATATATTATTTCCTCTATTATTATTGCTATTGCAACCAAAACTGATATGATGTGCATTAAAGTCACCCATAATTATGCAAGGTTTGGGAATATTGTTAAAAATATGCCTAAGTTTATTAGTATTAAATCTGCCACTTTTAGGTGGACAATATACACAAAGTATACTGATATTCCCCGACTTTGTCTCAAAATTTATGGCTATGTTTTGGATATTTTCATGAAAAGTAGTGTTCAATACAGAATATTTCAACCCATGTTTAATTAAAATACCTACACCATTGCATCTATTTGCAGAGTTCTTGTAAATAAAATTGTAATTTGGAATATAAGGGATAATAGATTTATTACTAAGCCAAGTTTCATTAAGTAAACAAATGTCTATTTTCTTATCTTCAAGTAATTTATGTAACAATGTTTTCTTGCTCTGTAAACTTTGTATATTAAACTGAACTATATGTAAATAATCCTCCATTAAACTAAGTTTGATATAAATATTTCTTTTATTTTCTTAGCTGTTAAAGGTTCTTTATTTTTGTTATTACCTAGGGCCAATAATGATTTTACAATAGCATTTAGGATAATGTCATTGTTGACAATTGTATCTACATCTAAAGACTTCTTTACATTATTTACATTCAGAGGTGGATAGGCTTTCAAATCATTAGATGGTGGAGAACTCACCACAGTGGCATAGTTTTGCTGAGTATATTTCTTCATATTTTCATCTATTTTCTGTTTTTTTATTGGACAATCTCTGGATATTGCTAAATGAAATCCACCACAATTAATACAAGTTATTTCTTCCACATCACATTCTTTATAAGAGTGATTTCCACCACATGAGGAGCAGATCTGCTGAGGACTTCTGCAAACCTTGGCCGAGTGGTTAAACTTAAGACATTTAAAACATTGTAAGACTGGAGGTATATATTGATGTACAGGATAACGAAATAATTGAATGTAAGCATGTTGTGGCAATGTTGTAGTGGCAAAGGTTACGGCAACTGTGGTCAACGGGGTTAGTATGTTATCTATCTTTTTCATGAATCTTTTGATAGATATAACTTCGACATCGCACGTGATATTTTTATAAATTTCTTCGTTGGACATGTCTTTAGGTACATATTTTATAATGCCTATTTTCTCAGTTAAGTGTGACGGTATGAATGCCTTCATTTTATTTTTTAATAAAAATTCATCCATTTTAAGAAAATAATTAGCTGGTATGGCTTTCCTAAAAGAGACTCCAATTTTGTGCGCATTGACACGGTGGACACCAGTAATGCCCTTAACATTTTCTGTAAATAGTTTCGTAAGTGATATCGGATTTCTGTTGCCTAGTTTTTCTTGTTCGGTTGATTGAACAAATACTGTGAAATCACCAGTACTGCTTTCTAGGAATTGTCTTTTATAATTGGGTTTGGTAAATATTTTGTACTTATCTTGCTGGTTGCTTGGGCTGGAGAAAACATTGTCGTATTTCCGTTTCTTTTTTCCGTCCCCAGGGTCCTCCCCATCACTAGGGGGGCCCATTTTGGTTTATTTTTAGTTTTCAGACGTTTATGATAGGAAAGGCAAGGAAAATTAACTTTTATTTAAATAGAAAATTTAAAGCTGCCGCTCAGGTCGACTTCCCGCCAAAAAGTCAACTGTCAGTTCATTTTAATAGTGTTACCATAATTCCGCAGTAACAAAAATATATTTGTCTCTTTTGCCAAATGCAAATGTACTGTTGAAAAAAAGAGACAAAATAATGTATTACGGTTTTGTACCCTAAATTACATATATATGTATAATGAAAAATTGTATAGCTTGACAACAGCATCTCCTTATATTTCTATCTCAATGACTTACGCATATCGAATATTTTTGTTAGCTTTTTGTTTTTGTTGTCCTGTTTTATTGTTGTTCTTGAGTTTTGTTGTTTAGTTTTGTTAGCTGTAACTCGTTAAAATGAGTAAGAAATTAATTAACAATCGTGCTCGTGAAATTACAATGAAAGTGGACAAGAACTGTAAGTTAGTTTTTGAAAGTATAAACGGTGCTTTAAAAAGTGCTACTGAGGACATTTTAATACCGAAGCAACTGATAATAGTTTTTAAAAATTTTTTGCAAAATTCTACTAAAGTCACAGAGCGTGTGGCATGTGCCACAGGCGTTGCAAGAAATACTGTGACGAAATTGCGACGAGAGCATGAGTCAGAAACAGCCAGTGGCAGCAAATTGAGAACTCCTACTAAAGGTAAAAGACAAAAGAAGGAATATTTCGACGGGTTTTTCTTAACAGCTTTAAGAAATATTATACATTCAATGTATACGGTGAGGAGAAAAATACCCACAATGCGCAAAATATTGGCGGCTTCAAAAGTAGACCTTAATTATACTGGTAGTGAAACTACATTAAGAAAAATAATTGAATGTGATTTAGGCTACCAATTTAAACGATGCTACCAAAAAAGACTGGCTCTAAATGAAAGACCCCAAATTCAAGCGTGGAGGGCTAAATATATACGACGTATGAAAGAAAATGACTCGCTTGGTACTAACAAAAGACCCGTTATTTATCACGACGAAACGTGGATACACGCACACTACTCGGTAAAAAAATGTTGCCAAACAGCAACCGATGTCGGAGTGAGACGGAACGACAGCCCCAGCCGCCGATGGATAATAGTTCACGCAGGAAGTTAAAGCGGATTTGTTGACAATGCCCTTTTAATGTTTAAAGCAGACACCAAAACGGGGGATTACCATGATCAAATGAATGCTGAGAATTTCACCAAGTGACTTACAGAAAAATTAGTACCCAACATACCACGCAACTCCATAATTGTGATGGACAGCGCCCCTTATCACAGTAGGAAAGAGAATAGGCCACCAAGTATGAACAATAAAAAACACTTGATGGTTGAGTGGCTACAAGCTCACAACATCGACTTTCCCAACGACACTACAAAACCTGAATTGTATTTATTAATTAAACGGCACAGACCGCCGAAAAATTATAAAATTGACAATTTATTAGCTGGCAATGGCCATGAGTTCGTTAGATTACCACCCTACAACTGCGACCTCAACCCCATTGAGTACATCTGGAACCTGGTAAAGATGAGGGTATCAGAAAAGAATGTGGAGCAGTTGGAAAGTCGCATTGAAGCTCTGACGTTGGAGGTGTTGGCGTCAATAACTCCAGATGACTGGCGAAAGGAAGTCAATCATGTTAAACGGCTTGAAGAGGAATATTGGAATAAAGATCGAATAACTGACGAGTTATTTGTCATAAATACGGCAGACGACAGTGAATCGGAAACGACAGACATAGAAAGCAGTTCTGATTCGGAAGACTATATGAGTGGAATTGAATAAATATATTGAAAAAAATATAAACATTTTTTTACATACTATCCTGGTTTTATTTATAAGCTGATAGATGTAGGTAGTAATTAAAACATGACTGCTACACAGTGAACTCTGGTTCAATTCCGGCTCGCAAATTAACAGAAATGTAGTTAGAAAAAATTAGTATACATGTAAGAAAGATATAAGTATATACTTACGTCTACAAGAATTATTTCCTTGAAATTATTAATAATGAAAGTTTATTTGTCAGAATATGGGTGAGTAGGTATAAAGAGTGTATGTATAATAAAATTATAAAATACAAATAAACCCTTAACCCCAGTTTATTAATTTTGCGTTTAACATTCTTTTGCTAGCTGTCCTTTTGTGTGACAGATGACGCCACAAAGCTGGTTCCAAGCAAGCTGGTTGGAAGCAAGGTTCCGTCGCAATATCATCGTGCGGGGCTAGTAGGACACGAAGTTTTTAGTCGTATCCTCCTAACAGTCTGTTTGTGGTGTCCCCTGATTGGTAGGGCAAAGTAAAAATGAATTTAATTTTACAAAAAACACAACTGAACTCTTGAGTCTTGAACAATGGACTCTGCTGTGGTCTCTGTGGAATAGATCAATAGATACCAGAGCACACAGCAAGTAGAAGTAATCACTACGTTTTTAGATACCACAATTTTGCCAATTACACGTGTAGCAAATTATGGATTTTTTTTTGAAATTTTTATTTCACTTTATTGGCTGTACAAAAGACACAAAAAATTTACTTACAGTTGAACTTCAAATGAAAGTTTTTTTTTTTTTTTGGAATTTTATGACCTGGTAACTAAGACCTTTAGGTCAAGTCTTATTTAATTGAACTGAAAGTTTCTCACTTCACTTTTAAATTGTTTTAATAGTATTTTTAATGTATTTATAAATAGGTTTGTAAGTGTTTTTGTCTTTTAATAACTGTTCAAGTGGCGGCGGGCGGGAGGAAGCATCACACTTAATTTTTACATCACTGAGTTCACTAGCCAACAGTAATGTGTCAAGCAAGAAGTTTTGACAGTCAAAAATCAGATGTTCCATGGTTCCTTCTTGTGATTCACAATGTGGGCACATATTGCTTGTAATAATGCCAAGTCTAGCAAGGTGTGACGGTGCAGTATTATGGCCAAAGCGCAATCTATTTATCGTTGTGATAAAGTCCCGGCTGGCTTCTTTCAATCTATTGTACCAGGGTCTAACAGGTAATCTTTCTTGAATACTTCCGTACCACTTCCCTTTGATGTCTTGATCTTTCCTCCACATTTCTAACCATAACTTATCTATATTTTGTTTAATACATTGCAGGAAGTCAGTCATAGGAATGTCCATTGCATTATTTATTTTTATGCTGAAGGTAATACTGATGAATTATTTCTTTAATAAAATATAAAATATAATTTGACTTGAATGAAATTGAAAAGTTAGCTAAGGCTGTTATCAAACTAAGCGAATCAGAAACAATCAAAAAGTATTTACAGTGATTAATCTGCCGAATATACAATAATGCGCGATAAACCGCATAGGTCTCTGCAGTGAATATGGTACATGTATTGTGAAGGACAAAGCTTTGAGAGAATTTTGTACATGAATCATATAAAGCAGCATGCACATAGCCACTTCCCTTACTGCCATCAGTGTAAATAATATAGTAATTCTTATTTTCTGCCAAAAACTGTAACATATCTGAGTTATTCTTAATTGGATTTTGAAATACATTAATAGGTTGTGTAATACACTGATAGGAGAAGGAGTAACATGGCCATGGGCACTGTTTCCTAATACCAGTAAAACTATTCTCTGTTTCCAGCAATATTTTGGATAATGTTGGGGATTTACCACCCAAGAGATTCTCTCCTGTAGTCAGTTGACCAGAAGGACTATTTACAAAAGGTATAATTTTGTTTATTATCTTCCTGTTATTTGCAGCAATCAATTTAAGACAGAATCTCTCTGCAAGTAGAACACGTCTCAAAATTAACGGCATCAATTTAGTCTCCACTTCCATGGCCCTTATGGGAGTAGAGCACAATTTATTTACATGAGTACTATTTATATACACTAGTGAACTGTAGTCAAAATGACTCCTAACTATACTCTTATATAAAATTGACAATATTTTTGGGTCTGCTCCCCATGAAACACCTGCAAGACATTTGATTATATTTAAACCCCTAAAAGCATTCTTTGATATGTATTTAATATGTCCCTCAAAAGTTAATTTTCTGTCAATTACTATGCCTAAAAATTTCTTTGTATTTGTTGTGTTTATAATTTCACCATTATAAATTACCTTTGAATTTGTATTCTCATTTCCAAATATCATGACACTACTTTTGTAGGGGTTAATTTTTAAATGTAATACATCATTGTATAAGCCCCGCACGATGATATTGCGATGGAACCTTGTCACAATAACAGCGTTGTGACGTCATCTGTCACACAAAAGGACAGCTAGCAAAAGAATGTTAAATGCAAAATTAATATTAGGGTTAAGGGTTTATTTGTATTATATAATTTTATTACACTCTTTATAAAGAGTGTATGTATAAATTAATATTAGGGTTAAGGGTTACCTACTCACCCATATTCTGACAAACAAACTTTCATTATTAAAAATTTCAAGGAAATAATTTTTGTAGACGTAAGAAAAATATACTTATTCGTATATCTTTCTTACATGTATACTATTTTTTTCTAACTACATTTCTGTTAATTTGCGAGCAGGAATTGAACCAGAGTCCACTGTGTAGTAGTCATGTTTTAATTACTACCTACATCTATCAGCTTATAAATAAAACCAGGATAATATGTAAAAAAATGTATGTAGTCTTCCGAATCAGAACTGCTTTCTGTGTCTGTCGTTTCCGATTCACTGTCGTCGCCGTATTTATGACAAATAACTCGTCAGTTATTCGGTCTTTATTCCAATATTCCTCTTCAAGCCGTTTAACATGATTGACTTCCTTTCGTCAGTCATCTGGAGTTATTGACTCCGACGCCTCCAACGTCAGAGCTTCAATGCGACTTTCCAACTGCTCCACATTCTTTTCTGACACCCTCGTCTTTACCAGGTTCCAGATGTACTCAATGGGGTTGAGGCCGCAGTTGTAATCTAACGACTTCATGGCCATTGCCAGCTAATAATTTGTCAATTTTATAATTTTTCGGCGGTCTGTGCCGTTTAATTAATAAATACAGTTCAGGTTTTGTACTGTCGTTGGGAAAGTCGATGTTGTGATCTTGTAGCCACTCAACAATCAACTGTTTTTTATTGTTCATACTTGGTGGCCTATTCTCATCCCTACTGTGATAAGGGGCGTTGTCCAACACAATTTTGGAGTTGCGTGGTATGTTGGGTACTAATTTTTCTGTAAGCCACTTGGTGAAATTCTCAGCATTCATTTGATCATAGTAATCCCCTGTTTTGGTATCTGCTTTAAACATTAAAAGGGCATAGTCAACAAAACCGCATTAACTTCTTTATCCATCGGCGACCGGGGCTGTCGTTCCATCTCACTCCATCGGTTGCTGTTTGCCAACATTTTTCTAAATAAATAACGGGTCTTTTGTCTTTTATTTTTCACCAAGCGAGTAATTTTCTTTCATACGTCGTTAATATTTAGCCCTCCACGCTTGAATTTGGGGTCTTTAAATTGGGGCCAGTCTTTTTTGGGAGCATCGTTTAAATTGGTAGCCTAAATCACATTTAATTATTTTTCTTAATGTAGTTTCACTGCCAGTATAATTAAGGTCTACTTTTGAAGCCGCCAAGATTTTGCGCATTGTGGGTATTTCTCTCCTCACCGTATACATTGAATCTATAATATTTCTTAAAGCTGTTAAGGAAAACCCGTCGAAATATTTCTTTTGTCTTTTTCCTTTAGTAGGAGTTCTCATTTTGCTGCCACTGGCTGTTGCTGACTCATGCTCTCGTATCAATTTCGTCACAGTATTTTTTGCAACGCCTGTGGCACATGCCACACACTCCGTGACTTTGATAGAATTTTGCAAAATATTTTTAATAACTATAAGCAGTTGCTTCGGTATTAAAATGTCCGAAGCACTTTTTAAAGCATGGTTTATACTTTCAAGAACTAACTTACAGTCCTCTTTCTCCTTAACAAAATAATTGTCCACTTTAATTATAATTTCACGAGCACGACTATTAATTAATTTCTTACTCATTTTAACGAGTAACAGCTAACAAAACTAAACAACAAAACTCAAGAACAACAATAAAACAGGATAACAAAAACAAAAAGCTAACAAAAATATTCGATGTGCGTAAGTGGGTAAGCGCGGACTGAACTTGCGAACGGTACCGACGGTCCGAGTTCGACTACGTCACCAAGATGGCCGCCAGTCGCAATATCATCGTGCGGGGCTAGTAATAGTGGAATAGTTCAGATAGGGCTTTGTTAATATTGTCAATTGCAATTTCTACATTATAATTACTACTGTACAAGACAATATCATCTGCAAACTGCAAAATATCTACATTGCTATTTACAAATTTACATATTTCACTTGTGTATATATTATATAGCAAAGGAGACAGTGTAGCACCCTGTATTGTACCTTTAGATGTAGATTTTGGACCATACAGTGTATTATTGTGCCTTGTATAGAGTGTTCTATTATTTAAGAAATTAAAAATCCATTTACATAGTTGGCCAGGTACGCCTAACCTAGACATAACTTCTACTAGTATGGCTGGATCTAGACTGTCAAATGCACCTTGCACATCTAAAAATACACAAACAGTGTGTAACTTTTTATCCTTTGCATGTTTCAGATCTGAAATTAAGGAAGTGAAGCTGTCTGCACAACTTCGCCCTCGACGAAATCCATATTGTACATGTGGAATGATGCTGTTAGATTCCATATACCAATCTAGACGATTTTTAATCATGTTTTCAAATATTTTACCTAGGCATGATGACAATGATATTGGTCTATAAGAGCTGGCAAGCTCTGCAGGTTTATCTGGCTTGAGTATCGGAATGACACATTGTGTTTTCCATGATTGTGGAATACATTTACAATGCCAAAGTAAATTGAGAATATTAAGAAATAGTTTTTGCACAGATTCATCTAAATTTTTAATGATAGAATATGGATAATCATCTAAACCAGGTGAAGTATCTCTCCGAGATATCAAACTCATGTTAAATTCTGACCATGTAAAAGGAACTAGTAAAAATGTTGAATTTAGGTTGTCATTATTTAATTCAAAAATATTGCCTAAATTATCAGTATTATTTAAATTGCTATTATCGGATAATTTATTTAGAAATGGAGAAATAAACTCATCTCTATATGATTTATTGCCAGCTCTTATACCTTTAAACATTTTTAGAAGATTCCAAATCTTACTAATAGGTGTAGTTCTATTGAAAGTGTTACATAAGTTATCCCAACCTATTGCTTTTTGTTCCGATATAGTTCTTTTTATAAGTGCATCTTTTCTTTTGTATTCTACATAATTTTCCATAGTAGGGTCACTTCTATATAGTTTCAGTGCACTATAAGAGGCAATTACACTTTTCTCACAAATGTCATTCCACCAAGGAACTGGAGGTCTGCTTTTAAAATTATTTGGTTTAGTGAGTTTAGGAATTGTCATTTCCTTTAAAGAATCTAATCGAGAACAAAACTCATTATAGGTTGAAATAGGATCATACAATTTTAGGACTAAATCATTAAATATTATTTTGGAAGTAGTTTTATACTTCTTCCAATCTGCTTTTTTATATATAAACCTATCTACAGGGGGATTTATATGATATTTATCTATAAGTAGTGTAATCTCTGTTATTGTTGGATAGTGATAGCTACCCATGGCGTCATCATGGACAGACCACTCGCATATTGATGCGAGGTTAGCACTAACAAAGCTAACGTCGATTGCTGATGGATTTCGTCTTGGGTTGTTAACAGTTGTAAAACTCCCATCGTTCAAAATACATAAATTCAAGTCATTAATGATATTAAATAGTTCCTGTCCTCTACCTTTAGTAGATAGACAACCAAATGCAATGTGATGTGCATTAAAATCACCACTGACAAAGATAGGCTTTGGTAGATCATTAATTATATTATGTAGTCTGTTGATTCGTATGTGTCCACTAGAAGGAGGACAGTATACACAAAGAATAGTTAAGCTACCATGCACAGTAGATAAAGACAGAGCAACAGCTTGTATGTCTTCATAAAATCTAGTGTTTAAGACTTTGTATTTTAAGTATGGCTTAATCAGTATTGCTACACCATTATGAGCATTATTAGAATTTTTATTGTAAATATTAAATCCAGGTATTCTAAAACTATTGTCCTTAAACCATGTTTCGTTAAGTAAGCAGATGTCAATATTTTGTTTTTCTAAGAATTGAATCAATAAGGGTTTCTTACTTTTAGCACTTTGAATGTTATACTGAGCAATACGTAGCTTAGACAATGTGGGACTTGGATCCATTACTTTAGATTTTTAAGTAAAGTTTCTTTAATACTATCTATAGTGGTAGGAGTATTATCTCCCTTATTGCCTAGTTCCACCAACATCTGTACTAGGGCCATAAGTACATCGTTGCTGGCAACAATTTGGGCTTTAATGTCCCTAGGGGGAACATCATTTGGTGTATTTACATTATGTACAGGATTATTTACAGGTCTATGTACAGGCTTATTTACAGATTTATTTACATTGTTAATTGGTTTCATTTTTGGAGGTGACAGAGGTGGAAATTGAGTATTTTCGTTCATTTGTTCTTTTGTCATTGTAGCACTTGCGTAAGTTATCTTATTTTTCTTTTCTAAAATTTTGTTAATTTTAATTGGGCATAATCTAGAAATTGCTAGATGAGGCCCACTGCAATTGACACAGCAGATCTCTGTTGGTTTGTCACAATCTTTATATAAATGCTCACCTCCACAGATGGAACATCTTTGTTTGCCATTACATATTTTGGCAGAATGATTGAATTTGAAGCAACGGAAACATTGCTGTAATGGGGGAACATATTCAAATACTCGATAAGAAAATAAGTCATATTGTACATTATTAGGAAGAATATTTGATAAAAAGGTAATGCTAACTGTTTGAAGTGGTACACGTTCTTGCCCAACTTTCTTTGTAAATCTTCGTACTGCAATAATTTCATAGACTGATGAAAGTTTTGTGTATAATTCTTTATTGGAAATGTTTGCTGGTACATATCTAATTATACCTGTTTTTTCAATTTGCGCCGCCGGAATGAACGCTTTAAGACCATGTTTGTTAAGGAAAGAAATGTTATTAATAAAATTATTTGCAGTATTATACTGCTTAAATATAACTGCTATTTTATTTGCATTAACTCTCTGTATAGCCGTCACCCCTTTTATCTGGTTGGAAAATATGTGGTTAAGGTAGATAGGGCTCTTATTTCCTATCCTGTCCTTACTGTTGGTAGCTTCAATAAATACTTTAAAGTCTATGTATGTAGCATTTTCCGGATATAATCTTTTATAATTTGGTTTAAAGTATGGTGAATAGTCCAAACGCTCACCGCCGCCGCCATCACCACAACTGTCCATTTGAGTCCCTTCCTCTACATCCTCAGGCCGAGGACGTTTAAGTGAGGTGGGCGGGTTATCCCCGCCCCCCTCGTTTCCCACCATTTTCACGGGTTTGCACACCTAGCACTGTTATTTTAATTAACTTTTACAAGAAAAATAGTAAGTATTTAATGAAAAAAAGAATTTGAAATTTTTTTCTGAACCGCGCTTATTTCAAGTTCCCGCCAGAAAACTCAAATCAAAGTGAAAGTGTGAAATAGGGATGTTAAAAAATAATCGATTTTTCTTTTAATCGATTATTATTAACGTATAATCGTTTTTTTTTTATAATCGATTTTCAAAATCATATTAATAATTTTTTTATAAGTCGATTAAATAAATCACGGCGTTAAATCGATTCTTATAAATAGCACCATCTATGCGCCGAATGAAAAAACTCGAAGTAAGTTCATTATTACTTACCTAAAAAACGGCGTCATTTGTAGGTATGTATGCGTGTAAAGTAAGTTCAGTGTGTGAGTAGTGAGTGAGATCTCATTTAGTACTCTGACTCTGTGGTTGTTGGTAAACAATAAAAATGTCTTCGAACCGTAAAAAACTTATAGGCGGCTGGCGAAAATACTTTATATCAAAGAAGGATAATACCACAACAATATGCAGTAATACTACAAACTTAAAACAGCGCTTAAAACGAAAACATCTGATTTTTCTACATTTTTGTTTTGGTGATCATAACCTCATCATTTATTTTTTTAATTGTCATTTTCAGTATTTTATTTTAGGACTAGTCAAATCTATATTTCTATACTCTATACTAATATATAAAGCTGAAGAGTTTGTTTGTTTGAACGCGCTAATCTCAGGAACTACTGGTCCGATTTGAAAAATTCTTTTTGTGTTAAATAGCCCATTAATCCAGGAAGGCTTTAGGCTATATAACATCACGCTGTGACTAATCGGAGCGGAACATAACTAACTCCACGCGAAAGAAGTAACTGGCGGCCGCTGGTGTAAAATACGACTGGATATTTGTGTTTTTTTTTTTTTTTATTTGATTTATATTTTACGTTTAGAGTTAATAAGATTGATTTGTTGGGTTGCTCATTTCTTCTATATTATTACATGCTTTTAATTAGCTTCACTTGTATGTTTGCTTGTTTGTTTGTCCGTCTCTAACTCTTTGGACTACGAGTGAGCGGCTCATTACTGTAAAATGTCCCACCCTTTTCAATATGTTCGTTCGTTCGTTTTATATTAAAAAAGAATATCGAACTAAAAAGTTAAAAATAAATATAGTTAAAAAACTAAAAAAACATGGATCACGGAGACATCGTTGAACACTTGCCTTCTCGTTGATATTATGAAGTCTATCTCGTTTTTGGTCTGACCATCGGGGCTGAGCCAGGTCCACTTGCGGTGCAATGGTTTCCTGAAAAAAGAGTTCATCGCAAAGAGTCCTTCCCTTTCCATGAAATCCATTAGCATCTGACCTCTGGGATTCCGATTTCCAACTCCAAATTGCCCCACTTTCGTCTCGTCCGCGTCTCGCATGCCCAGTTTTGCGTTGAAGTCCCCCATGACAACGGTGTAGTGGGTTTTGGAGGAATGTATGGCTCTACTGACGTCCTCATACATAGCCTCCACCTCATCGTCAGAGTGTTTAGACGTCGGGGCGTAGACCAGTATAACCTTTAACGAATATCGTTTTGTTATTCTCAGTACAAGGTACGCCACCCGAGTCGAAAGGCTCCCGACTTTAACCACGTTGTTCACGAGGGACTTGTGGACAATAAACCCGACACCACCCTGGGACAGCTGGTCGCCTTCCCGGAAATAGAGCAGGTTGCCAGACTTCAGGATTATCGAGTCCTCTCCCTCTCTTCGGACTTCAGATAACCCCACAATGTCCCAGCGCAACCGGCTCAGTTCTTCCTCCAGTTCGACAATCTTCTCATCGGTCCGTAGTGTGCGCGTGTTAAATGTTGCCAGGGCCAAAGGTCGTCGTTTGTGATGGTAGCCGGACCTCTGCCGGAGATTCTTAGCACCCCTTGCTCCGCCGTAACCGAGTCCGCTACCGTAGGCTGGAATAGCGGAGCTGCCGGGGACTAGGGGCCTGGGCTGTATCGTGTGCATCATTGGGGGGGTTTGCCATAATCCCCACGCTTGGCAGGCGGGTTGGGGATCAACATTTAACCAAAGTTGGGGGTAAACACTTAACCAAATATAATATAAAATTTTACATAATCATCATAGTAACAACACTAACGAATTTTGAAATAATCCTTTTTTCCCGGGAATTAATTCCAATTTCCCCGAAATTTGGTAATTTTAAAAAAAGTGACAACACCTGTATTATTATAAGCGAATAGCGGCGCGACCACGACGTCACAGGAGCCGCGTGCCCTGCCCCCCGCCGCCCGCGGAAGGGGGTGCTAACCGCACATGTATTATGTTACCTCTTTTTGCGAAATAATATTTATATTTTTAGGGGGATTTTTTTTTTAAGTTTAGCCTGTCTTTGTATACATTAGTAGAATCAGTTATCGATACCTAACAATACCTTCACGGATCGGACAGGGTTTTCTGTACATATTGTATATGTATAGAAAAATCGATTTTTATTAAATCAATTATTTTCCATTAATGTCACATTCCTAACGTGAAACAGTCAACAATACAATTGTCAACGAGAGTTTTGGCAGGTAGGGATGGGCAAATGGAAAAATATATCGATATTTTTCAAATATATCGATATATTATACTCGGTGGTAGGCAACAACATCAGCCGCCGGCATAGGTTACCACCCACCAGACAAAGTCTTGCCGCCAAGCGATTCGTCGTGTTCCGGCATGATGTCTGGTGAAGCCGTACGGAGAACGGGTCTGAGCAGTTGTGTTGCGATGTGTGCCGGGTACGATGTGCCTAATGTTGTTGTGCCGGGAGTTTGGTCGTGAAAGCTCTCCAGATCATCCTCTGGCGCAGCATCGTTGGTCGTGTTGTTGGGTTAAACATTGCATCACCTCGCTCAACTGCCGTCTTCCTTCCTATTCACTCAGTTTTTTTGAGTGAATAGGCTTAATAAGCTAGTGTGCTTTACCATCAACGATTGCATCACTGCTTACCATCAGGCGGGATTGCAGTCAAGCACTAGTTTATAACTATTAAAAAAAAAAAAAAAAATAATCAACCAAAAAATATCGATATTTCGATATATCGATTATTTTGCCCAATTTGTAATTAGTTTTTAAAATTGCCCAAAATATTCGAAATTTCAAAACAAATACACCTATGGCTGTTTTGACATAAGTTTTATTATTTAAAAAAACCGGCCAAGTGCGAGTTGTACTCGCACACCGAGGGTTCCGCCGTACAAACGTAGCGGTTTACAATACTGCTGTATCTTTTGAACTTAGAAGTTTGATTTTTTCACTGATTAAAGGGACAATAGACCTATGTATTTGGTATAAATTTGAATTTGATACCGGTATTCGTTCGTGAGAAATATGGTAGAAAGTTTCATTTTATTAAAAAAAAAATATTATATAACTAAAAAATGTGATTTTCGCAATTTTTCCTATATTTGCATTATAAGACAATGCTTCATGCCAAATTTCAAGATTCTGAGTTTACGGCAAGTATCCTGTAGGTTTTGATTCCTTTGCGAGTGTTGAAAATTTGTTGAAAATATCGATATAATCGGCTGTATCTTTTGATTGGCTTGCCTTAGAAGTTTGATATTTTCACAGCTTAAAGGGACAATAGACCTGAGTATTTCATGTGAATTTCAGCTTGATACGTCCACGGGTTCTTGAGATAAAGGGCCTTGACAGACAGACAGACAGACGGACAACAAAGTGATCCTATAAGGGTTCCGTTTTTTCCTTTTGAGGTACGGAACCCTAAAAACAGGTTCATGTACAGTCAAGACCAAAAGTCGAGTTACAATCTCACAAAACTATGGCCAAGCAATATTAGTTGTAGTTACGACCTTCTTCTATAATAAAGTTTGATACACACTTATATACGCTTATGATTGTTAGGTACTACTTACTAATTTCAACGCTCACAGTAAGTGTTTAAATAGCCTAGCGGTTCTCGTCTTGATAGGCGTTCAAGGTGGTTCGAGTTCAAATCTAATAACTTACAAAATATTTTTGAAATGTTTATTGGTGAGTTATGAATGCAGACAACAAAAATATGTAAAAATACCGATCCGCAACTTAACGATGATACTTTATTTTAAGATTTTTTCTATATTAGAGTCATTATAAAAAGATGACGGTAGATTTGAAACAAACTGAACAAAAAATATTCCACTACCTACAATAACTATTATTAACTACAATAACTCAAATAATATTACTTAGCTGTTGTTGGTTGGTGAACATATGGTTACGAGTTCGTGTTATTAGTTTTACTTTTTTAATCAATATGCAGGCATGTGCAGCAATATATCTCAAATATCATAATATGAAACCGGCTTTTGTGTAAGTTGTTTTTATTATTATTTGGGTAAGGTGCAAACCAATCTCTTGTTGAAAGTGTGTAATAAATTTGTTATTGTTTTAGAGAAATACTGTAAGCCAAAGTCAAGAGGTTGGAGGACGAAGGTGGCTTATGTGTCGAGACAAGTGGAACGAAACAACAATATTTACCGTTGAATAAACCTTTGAATCTTGCGAAGAAGAGAGGTTGCATTTGTGGTTTAAAAATAAACTGGCGATACTGGTGGAGACTTATCGAGCTAAACAAAAAAAAAACAATTTATAACAATCACAGTGCAGAAGTGTCCTACAAAGTGTTTTAAATATATGTCATTATATATCGTAATAACGGACTCTAAACCAACTCGTAAAGTAATATAGCTAAGTGACAGTAATATGTTCGGTTGGCTTAATGGCTAACAGATGTCGCCTTTTGCAATTTCAATACAAATTACTTTTGGTAAATTATAAAAACAATAATTTCGGAATTCGATAAGAAATAAGTAATAATAATAATAAATAATAATAATAAAATTCTTTATTCATACAGTAACCTTTGATTTTTTCTTAAAACTAGGATACATAGCTTGGCTAACTAAAGGTCGTTCTAATAATACAACCCTGACTCCTAAACTAGGTGATCCTGTGACTTAGGAGTCAGTGTTCTGCTGACACTGTCATACCAAAAACCATGTGTTGTGTTCTGACATTACAAAAATAGTTACGCACCTTACAGGTTACAAAATAGGTATCTCAGTATGTTAAAAAATATAAAAAATTAAGAATTAATGACTAACAACAGATAAGGAAGGAAATTACGGAATAGTTATAATAAACGAGATGTTGAGGGTGTAAGATTGTGAATGTAGATGTTAGAATGACAGGATATGTATTTGAGGGTGTAATGTGTGTGTGTGTGTGGGTGTGTGTGGGGGTGTGTGTGTAAGTTCGTTTACTTTTGAACTAAGAAAGCGCTTGAAGATTATAAACTCATGCCATGCATGTTAATCTCATGTCTTCAAACTCCGAAAAAAGGCACTGCAGGATGGCATGCTATACACGCAAAAAAATTGTAAATGTAATAAGCACTGTTTTGTGTTCTAAGTATAGATTATTTTATGATTGTAATAATATTCAGGTTAAGCTTCAATCCTCTTTTCTTTAAGAAAATGAATAATTAAGCTATAACCTCTTTAATGATAACATGTAATATTATAACTTTCATATCTAAAAACCAAAAATGTTTTTTAATATTTTTTACCATAATAATATCATAAGTTTGTCAAGGATTACTTTTATGTGCGGCAAAAAAGAGTAGAAATTAAAGTTTTTTGGAACTACATGGTTTACTAATGATGGCAACACTAAAGAACTGTCAAACTGACTTGTTTTCTTGTTTATGTTTGCGGCTTTAATAATTCTGTCGAGTTCTTGGCTGTTTTCCCAAAAAAATACTTTCAGCTGCTTTAAAATGAATAAAACTATTCGTGGGGGTGCCCGGGAAGTGATATACAAAGTTTTTATGCGCTGCATGGACGAATTTCGAGCTGGTAAAGTGCTATCTGATTTAATAGCCCCGCACGATGATATTGCGATCGGCGGCCATCTTGGTGACGTAGTCGACCTCGCACCGTCAGTACCGTTCGCAAGTTCAGTCCGCGCTTACCTACTTACGCACATCGAATATTTTTGTTAGTTTTTTGTTTTTGTTATCCTGTTTTATTGTTGTTCTTGAGTTTTGTTGTTTAGTTTTGTTAGCTGTTACTCGTTAAAATGAGTAAGAAATTAATTCACAATCGTGCTCGTGAAATTATAATTAAAGTGGACAATTATTTTGTTAAAGAAAAAGAGGAATGTAAGTTAGTTCTTGAAAGTATAAACCGTGCTTTAAAAAGTACTTCGGACACTACTGAGGACATTTTAATACCGAAGCAACAGCTAAACCAAAGTCACGGAGCGTGTGGCATGTGCCACAGGCGTTGCAAAAAATAATGTGACTAAATTGCGACGAGAGCATGAGTCGGCAACAGCCAGTGGCAGCAAAATGAGAACTCCTACTAAAGGAAAAAGACAAAAGAAGGAATATTTCGACGGGTTTTCCTTAACAGCTTTAAGAAATATTATACATTCAATGTATACAGTGAGGAGAGAAATACCCACAATGCGCAAAATCTTGGCGGCTTCAAAATTAGACCTTAATTATACCAATAGTGAAACTACATTAAGAAAAATAATTAAATGTGATTTAGGCTACCAATTTAAACGATGCTACCAAAAAAGACTGGCTCTAATTGAAAGACCCCAAATTCAAGCGTGGAGGGCTAAATATTTACGACGTATGAAAGAAAATGACTCGCTTGCTAATAACAAAAGACCCGTTATTTATCTCGACGAAACGTGGATACACGCACACTACACGGTAAAAAAAATGTTGGCAAACAGCAACCGATGTTGGAGTGAGACGGAACGACAGCCCCGGCCGCCGATGGATAATAGTTCACGCGGGAAGTGAAAGCGGTTTTGTTGACAATGCCCTTTTAATGTTTAAAGCAGACACCAAAACGGGGGATTACCATGATCAAATGAATGCTGAGAATTTCACCAAGTGGCTTACAGAAAAATTAGTACCCAACATACCACGCAACTCCATAATTGTGATGGACAACGCCCCTTATCACAGTAGGGAAGAGAATAGGCCACCAAGTATGAACAATAAAAAACAGTTGATGGTTGAGTGGCTACAAGCTCACAACATCGACTTTCCCAACGACAGTACAAAACCTGAACTGTATTTATTAATTAAACGGCACAGACCGCCGAAAAATTATAAAATTGTCAATTTATTAGCTGCCAATGGCCATGAGGTCGTTAGATTACCACCCTACAACTGCGACCTCAACCCCATTGAGTACATCTGGAACCTGGTAAAGATGAGGGTGTCAGAAAAAAATGTGGAGCAGTTGGAAAGTCGCATTGAAGCTCTGACATTGGAGGCGTTGGCGTCAATAACTCCAGATGACTGGCGAAAGGAAGTCAATCATGTTAAACGGCTTGAAGAGGAATATTGGAAAAAACATCGAATAACTGACGAGTTATTTATCATAAATACGGCAGACGACAGTGAATCGGAAACGACAGACACAGAAAGCAGTTCTGATTCGGAAGACTGTATGAGTGGAATTGAATAAATAGGGTAAGATTATATTGAATTATATATAAAAAAAAATTTACATACTATCCTGGTGTTATTTGGTACTCTGGTTTAATTCCCGCTCACAAATTAACAGAAATGTAGTTAGCAAAAGTTAATAAACATGTAAGAAAGATATACGAATAAGTATATTTTTCTTACGTCTACAAGAATTATTTCCTTGAATTTTTAATAATGAAAGTTTATTTGTCAGAATATGGATGAGTAGGTATGTGTATGTATAATAAAATTATAAAATACAAATAAATCCTTAACCCGAAAGAATGTTAAATGCAAAATTAATAAACTATAATTTTGCATTTAACATTCTTTTGCTAGCTGTCCTTTCGTGTGACAGATGACGTCACAAAGCTGTTATTGTGACAAGGTTCCATCGCAATATCATCGTGCGGGGCTTATAGAGGATGTTTACAAGCGAACATCTGACATGACTGGTAATTAGAGCACATTTTATTTAGCAAGGCGTAGTGTTTTAGTATTTTCGTGCAAAAATGTTAGTAATAGTAATCTCATTAATAACATTTTATCATAGGTGATTCGTTCGGTAGTGGTGAAAGGCTACACGTGCTTTTGTCAGTGCTATTGAATATTTTCGACTATAGTGATTCTTTTGTTGTGAAACTCGATCGAAAGTGTTCATTTTGTTTGTGTATTGGGTGTAAGGTTTGTTTTTAGTTGTTGTAATCGTCCCTTTGTATTGTTTTATTTTTATCTTGTTTAGCGTAATGCAAAATGGCTTCCAAAAAGCCCCCTGATCCTGGTAAAGATCCCCCGCCTGACCTATTTGATCTTCCTTCTGGGCTCACAATCACCCTTCCAGTTCCAAATGACATAGAAATAACCTCAAACGACAATGTTATGGATACGGACACCCATAGTCGTAAGAGGACCGCTAGTTCGCCCCCGGTCTCTTCAAATATTAAAATTAAGATTCCCAAGAATACAATAGGCAGGCTTTCGTACACACCACAAGACAATCCTCCCTATATAGTGAATGTATCACTCAAAGACGAACAAAATACAGGCACTGTGCTACAACCTATCAAGTTTGGTATGTTTTTGACTATAAACAACGTGAATAACATACGTCTCGATGGGATCAAACGTGTAGGCAGAAATCGTGTGTCAGTCGAGTTCAAGTCTTATCAGGATGCAAACGGTTTCCTTAACAATAAGATTTTATCCCAACACAATTACATGGCTGCCATTCCACAATACAACATCACAAGAATGGGTATTGTGAGGGATATTCCAGTCGAATGGTCTGAAGATGAGATCATTAAAAACATCCAGGTTCCTGAGGGGTGTGGCTCTGTCATCAAGGCGAGACGAATGAGCAGGAAGGTGTCTTCTGCCGGTGTGACCGAGTGGAAGCCCACACAGACTGTAGTTGTTACATTTGATGGACAAATACTACCTAAGCGTGTCTATTGCTTCTACTCGGCTCTCCCCGTGGAGAGATACACATATCCAACGGTCCAATGCTATAATTGTTGCCGCTTTGGACATACCCGCACCATCTGCAGATCGAAACCTAGATGTTTTAAGTGTGGTGAAGATCATCCAGGTGATGGATGTGAAGTCACCCGTGAATTGAGTCTCTGTGTTTCGTGTTCTGGCAACCATTTCGCAAATGACAGTGCTTGTCCTGAATTGGGCCGACAGAAGAGCATCAAAGCTCTGATGGCGGAAAAAACGATCTCGTATGCGGAGGCAAGTCGGGTCTTCCCACCTGTTTCCAGATCATATGCTGATGTCTCAAAATCTCTCTCACGTAACAAAGTTACTATAAATAAACCTCAACCGCTGTCCTCAAGACCCATCCCAGTAACCCAAAATTCATACCGGAAAACGGTCCTTTTGAAACCAAAAGCCCATACCCCACTTTCACCCGGCTACGATAAACGGGCCCACCTGAACCTCTCCCAAAATTACTCTTTTTCCCCATCCAAAAATGGCTGTGCTCTTCCATTGGAAGCTCCACAGCCAATCCTCCACAAACAGCAAGATAAATATTCTGATGTCCTGAATTTAATCACAGACATGCTCATGTCTGCCCTTGCCAGCCCATCTCACTCCATACCTGACCACGTTGCACAAAAATTGACCTCCATATTAGACTATATAAACAAAATTCCATCCCCTAACACTTCTCCAATGGAACGTGAGGAGTATTACTCCCAGAAAGCCTGATCTTTCTTTTTTAATTAATAGGTTTAAACCATCAGTCTGCGGCATTGCTGAGACATGGCGCTTGCCTGGAAGCAATTTCAAGCTGCCATGTTTTGCCAGTGTTCGTGATGATAGATCTGATGGATACGGAGGATGTGCCTTGCTCATCAATAGCAAGGTATCATTCTCTCAGATCCTTCTAACCTTTGTTGGCGATAACATAAATGTTGTTGCTGTGAAGGCGGAGGGTATAAATATTTTTTCTTTTTATATTGCGCACCCACAACTAGAGTATCTGTCGCTAATTAGGAATTTGTTATGCAATGTTAGTGGCCCAATACTTGTAATGGGCGATTTCAATTGTCACCATTACCGCTGGGGATCAGATACTTGTGATAACTTTGGCATTGGCTTGCTGGATATATTGGATGAGCACAATCTTTGTCTAATCAACGATGGTAGTGCTACTCGTAGATCTCTACCTGGTCAGAATAGTAGCTGTGTTGACTTAACATTCTGCTCATCCAATATAGCTAGTCTTCTCATTTGGCGTCGCTTGGATATGACCTATGGAAGTGATCACTACCCCATCATAATTGAATTTCCTTCCAAAAGCATTCCTGTTAAAGTTTCTCCCCCTCTTTTAAAACACCAATTAAACTCAGCAGACTGGGATTTATATTCTGAAATCCTGGACCTTAGAGTATCCTCCCTCCCAGAAGTTAACCATGTTAATGCCCAGGAATGTTTCTTGTCCTTCTCCTCCACCATTGCTTCCACTGCTGATGATTGTTTCCCGTCCAAAAAACCTTTTTCTGGTAAACTCCCCCCCCCCGCCATGGTGGGATAGGGAATGCACTGACATGGTCAGGGCCAGGAATGAGGCTGAAAAGACAGTCAATGGCAATATGAACCTGGATAACCTCCTTGCCTTCAAACGGATATTGGCCAAGTCCAGGAAATTCCTAAAAAGGAAAAAACGCGAAGGTTGGTCAAAATATTGTAGTTCGCTGGCTCCATCCACCCCGGTTTCGGCGGTTTGGCGAAAGGTGAAACTTTTTAGGAGCAGTTTAGCACCTGCCTCCTCTTCCAACAACCTTACGGAAGAACTGGGATACCATTTTTTCTCAAAAATCGCTCCGGCTTATGTTCCAAGTCTTGAGGAAACCAATGTTGACATCTATGATGCAGACAACATTGAGGACCCAATGAACATGCCATTTAGCTTGGACGAGTTGAAGGCTGTGCTATCCCACGTCAAGGACTCCGCTCCGGGAGTGGATGGATTCCCGTACTCCTTTATTTCTAAAGCTGGACCAAAAACTCACAAATATTACCTGGACCTGGCTAATTTCTGTTTTACTTCTGGCTTCATTCCCACAGAGTGGAAGGTTCAGGTTGTCATCCCGATTCTAAAACCAGGCAAAGATCCGAATGATCATTGCTCATACAGACCCATTGCCCTATCGTCCATACTTATCAAACTTTTGGAACATTTAATTAAAAACCGATTAGTGTGGTTGGTGGAAAACAGGAGACTGCTTCCAACGACTCAATTTGGCTTTAGGAAAGGCCTGGGCACAGCTGATAGTGTGGGTACCCTCACGTCAGAGGTCCGGCTGGCCCTTAGCAGAAATGAGTCTGTGGTTGCTGTCTTTCTGGATATATCAGCTGCCTATGATTCCGTCCTCCTCCCTAACCTCAGGCAAAAGTTGCACGAGCTGAGAATCCCGGCTAGGATTTGTCGCATCATTGGTAGCATTTTTACCAGTCGCACCATTCAACTAAGAATACCAGGGGGTGACTCTAAACAAAGATCGGTCTGGAGAGGACTACCTCAAGGATCAGTTCTTAGTCCCCCATTATACAATATCTACACAGCTGACTTGCCCTCTTCCCTTAATTTCGACTGTAAGATCCTTCAGTATGCCGACGATATCGCACTAATGGTGTGCGGCAGTTCCATTCAGGATGCCGCCCTTTCAATGAATGTCTCTCTGGCCTCATTAAACCAATGGCTACTTGACAATGGTTTGTCCTTAAGTGCGCCAAAGAGTAAAGCTGTCATTTTTACACGCAAGCGTTCTGTTCCTCCCATTGACCTAACCGTCAATGGTCAAAGCATTCCAGTCGAAGATAAGGCTAGGTTTCTGGGAGTAACCTTGGACTCAAAGTTGTCTGGGGTTGATCACATCAGCAACACGGTCAAAAAATGTGAACGTTCCGTGTCGGTCCTTAAGGCTTTGGCTGGGGTGTGGTGGGGAGCTCACCCCTACACCCTTAAACTGGTCTATAATGCTCTGACCAGAAGCGCTATGGATTACTGCAGCTACTTACTTGAGCCTTGTAATAAAGAAGCGCTAAAGAAACTAGATAGCATCCAGTCCAAATGCCTCAGAATAGTGATTGGGGCTATGAAATCATCCCCCATAAATGCACTTCAAGTGGAATGTGCTGACCCTCCCTTACATCTTAGGAGACAATACTTGGCAGATCGATTCCTAACTAAAGTATTTTTCCTTTCATCCCATCCCTTGCTCCCAATTTTAGAACAAATTGACCTCTCCTTTAATAATTCTTCCTATTGGAACCATAAAACAGTTCCCCTATTGATAGATAGGTATAGAGAGCTTAAACAACTCTCCGTGCCTATCTGCCAATACCCATCTCTTCCAGTCTTCTCCGCTGCATACGAGTCGATTTATTGGGAACCAAAAGTCGTTTTAGGTTTAGGTGTATCAAAGAATTCTCAAAACGCTGGAGAGGACTTTGAGTCAGCTGTCAAGCGTTATTGGGAAGGATGGAATTTCTTTTTCACTGATGCTTCAAAATTGTCTGAATCTGGATGTACTGGGGTGGCAGTTTATTTCCAAAACTCTAAAATAGCTTTACTTTTCCAATGTCCACCAGAAGCATCAGTCTTTACAGGAGAGTGTGTAGGTATTTTAGAAGCCTTACACTATATTAAATCCCATCAAATAACAAGGTCAGTAATTTTTTCAGATTCCCATAGTAGTATTCAGGCCCTTAAACAAAATCAATTTCACAGTAAAATTAATAGTAAAATCATTATGGATATAAAGAACTTGTTATTTGAATGCTACCAAAACGGCTTGGACGTTGAGATAACCTGGATCCCCGGTCACTCGGGTATTGCTGGCAATGAGTGCGCTGATTCGTTAGCAAAGTATGCCACATCGAATCCGGTTGATCAAAAGCACTACGTAGCGCATAACTACGATTTGCGGAATGGTGCCAGACCCAAGTTATTTAACTCGTGGGCTGAAACATGGAAGACGTCTTCTAAAATCAAGGGCATCTACTACGCTGCCATACAGCCTGAGGTTCAGCGTAGGCCTTGGTTTTCTAAATGTCCTAAATTGTCGAAGAGAACTGTTTCCTCACTGTGTAGACTTAGACTCGGACATTGTTGTAGCCCAGTGTTCCTGAAGAAGATCCACGTCAGGGATAATTCCCGGTGCGAGTGCGGTCTTGAAGATGGTACTTTAGACCATATTTTCTTTTCTTGTCCCCGTAATACTAAATCTTTTGACCTCTATTCAAAAATCCCCCAAGTCAACATCCCTCTCCCAACTAATTTTCATACCCTACTTTCCCACTTCTCCCCTAAATTAATAAATCTTTTGGCCAGATTCCTAGTTGAGAATGAGTTAAAGTTTTAATTGGTGCGTAGTTTGTGTGTAAATAGTCTGTATATAGTATAAGCCAGTTTAATTGTTAGCTAATGTATACTTGTAAATTAGATTTATTGTCTTACTAACCAATGTGTTTGTCCATGCAGCTATACTAACACCTACCACGAATGGAAAAGTTCGACGGCCTGTCTCTGTTTGCTGCCGTCACCACGTGACACTGGCAGAATAGTCGAAACCGGCTCAGTTGCCAAAAACGAGAAAAAAAAAAAAAAAAGATTTTCATAATTTTGAGGTTATACTAGATATATGTAAAGTGACAAACAGCATATAGGAAGAATGAACAATTCTGATACTTTTATCGTCATGGATACTTTATAATTATATTATTATTCGTTTTATTGACAATAATGTACGCTACTGATAATTTTATTTTAAAAGCTTTTATTTAACTTACTGATTGCCAGTGTCTGGGGAAAAATCTGGCAAATTGGTTTTGACCCACTTCCCGGCGTTCAATCTAATTGAAATTTGCATAATGGAAATTAGACTACAATACAATAATAGCTTGTGTTTAAAAATATTATCATACATATTTTTTTTTACAGGGAAATCGGAGTCTACAGTCAATTGCAGATGATTTTGACATATGCAGTATCAGACAACACATTCATTTTTTTTACACAGTAAAAAAAGAAGTGCCTACATTGTCTAAACTACTGGTTTTCTTAAGAAAAGAAATTAATTTTGATGGGAGTAAGGAACATCTCCGAAAACTGGTAATAGTAATTGGATTCAAATACAAAAAGTGTCAGTCCAAACGAAAAGCTTTGCTTGAAAAAAGTAATATTGCAGCGAAGAGGGAAGCATACTTAAGAGTCATAATGGATAATAGGAACCTTCCAAAAGAGCTTCAAAAAACATTGTATATTTAGATGAAAGCTACATACACTCTTCATATAAGTTTAAAAAATGCTGGCAGTCCATAGACACGGATGGAGTGATTGAAGACGTCTCGAAAGGCAAACGATGGATTATAGTTCACGCTGGAAGTGAAAACGGTTTCGTCCCTAATGCGTTATTGATTTTTAGCCGATGCAATAAACAGGAAGATTATCATTCAGAAATGAACAGGCATAATTTCACGAAATGGGCAGTTGAAAAATTGGTACCAAATTTGATGGAGCACTCCATAATTGTTATGGACAACGCCCCATATCACTCAGTTGTTAAAAATAAGGCTCCTACCTCTGCCAGCAAAGTAGCTGACATTAAATTATGGCTACAGGAAAATAATGTGCCATTTGATACGGCTATGAGGAAACCAACACTTGTGAACCTAGTGAAGAAAAATAAACCGGTACCTGTTTATGAAATTGATGAAATACTGGGAGAGTTGGGACACACAGTGGTAAGATTACCCCCTTACCACTGTGATCTAAACCCTATTGAATTGATTTGGGCACAAGCCAAAAGAAAAGTAGCATCGAAAAATGTTGGTGCGACTGATATCAAGGAGTTGACTGAGGAAGCTTTTCAAAGCATAACTGCACGAGACTGGAAGAGTTGTTGCGATCACATAAAGAAAATTGAGAAAGAGTATTACGAAAGAGGGAGAACTTTATACAACAGAATTGAAGAGCTAGTCATACGAGTTGGCGAAGAAGACAGCAGCATTGATGAGTCGGAAGATGAATCTGAAAAAGAAACGGAACATGACATAGTTGATTTGGGGGAAGGTACATCAATGTCAAACCAATGTTCAACCATTTCTGGAGTAGAATATTTAGACTTTAATACGTTAGATGAAGATGATTAAAATGCATTCATTACATTAATTGTTTTTACTTTACTTATTTCTTTCTATCTACGTATGTATCTATGTATGTATGTGCGAGAATTTGTAAAATTACTAAAAATAAATTCAAGGTAGTAATATATTTCCTGTACCTACTATATTTTCGTATAATAACTCACGCGTCTCTCGTCACTTTTTCACAACATACTGCGATCCCCTACCCGCCTGTCAAGCGTGGCGATTATGGAAATTCCTACTTACTATTTTAGACGAGGCCTTTGCCCAGCAGTATAAGGGCTATGTATAAGATAAAAATAATTCACACAAAAACATCAATGATCAAAACTAGTTTGTCGTTGTACCTGGTATTGCCTGGTTAACGACAGTGGCGCCCTCATTTTTTGTCTACTCTTTTTTGCCGCACGTACAATGCTGCCATTTCAACGTTTGTTTCATTTATTAGTATAAGTATATCTATACCGAATAATATATAACTTTATAATATATTGCATTATATTATTTATTATATTACATCTATAGTAAACTAAAACATATAATAAAAACCTATTTTGGTATAAATATTGTCGCGACTTAGCGCGAAATCACTCATAATAATACATAAGAAGACATTCTCGCAAGATCACTGACACTTCTGCACAAGGTAAGCGAGAATATCATAACTATGGTACTTTATAGTCTGTGTATTTTCACCTAACGAAGCGAAGCCAAGCTAAACGCCCTTTTGAATCATCGCCGGCATCGAGTACAGTCTTATAAGAATAGTTTAAAGTCTAGTGTGAATTGAGTGAGCTCCCGAACATGCCAGAAGCCTCCAGTTAATGAAAGCTAAGTGCCTAGGGTTTATCTAATTACTTGTTGTTAATCTAATCGTATATGTATTACGGTAGTTTGAACTAAAGGAAGTTACTGAAGTCGAGTAACGCTAATTGTATCAAAAGTTGTATGTCCTGTCGATCTGTGCAAGTTCTGAATGAAGGGGCCGTAGAATTGCTATAGCCACACAAGAAAATCCCATACAGGCAGGGTATGGGTCACATGTGCAACAATCTGCATGAGCGGTAGAGTTGCTATCGCTTCCAAGTTAATCCTAGCCCGTAGGGTGTAGGTCACATGTGGCGTGGGTCGCATGTGCAAGTTCTAAAGGAGGCGTAGAGTTATTCTAGCCTAACAAAGAAAATCCCGAGCCGCAGGGCGAGGGTCACAGACAAGGGACATCCAATATAATCGTTGAGTAGCACAAAGTACTTAAGCCAGAGCGCGAGGCTCTGTAACACACAAGCCCTCATTTGGAGGTTAAAAGTAAATACGAGTAAACAATCGAACAAATATAAATATCACCCAAGTTATAAAAGTAAGATTGGCCCTGCGCACTTAGTTCCAAAACAAGCAAATGATGATTGCTTAATCCCTACAGATCGAGGTCTTGAGAGGTTAACAAAGAACATGGGATAATCATAGCTGGCACACATCTCATAACAAGGCGAAGCAGATCATTACATCATCTAAGTACCGGCTGAGACAACTACAAGCTCGGTAAGTCAATGCAAGTTATCATCAGACAATTAAGTACTTTCGCGGAGTCGTAGTTTAGAGCCAGGATCCTCGCTAATAAGTTCTAAGCGAGGCCTGAAAGGCGACGCCACGACAAATATTCAGTAAATTTTCCTATTCGTTTAAATATTATTTGCAAACATTTTTATTTTAAAATACAAATCAGTTATCATAATTTTAAATTATATGAAACAACAAAAAGATTTGCCGTTATTGAGGATCGAACCCACAATCGCTCGCTTATGATAGACCATTGTTAAGTGCAGCCGCTAACTTAACTTCAAATGAAGTAACGAAATTTTGCATTACTTTACAGAAAGATGAAGACTGCGATAATAAAAATAATGCGTTAGTGTGCGTGGCCGGTTTAGCGCAGGCGACAGTAGTCTTTAAGGTGGGAATGGACTTCTACAGCTGATTGTAACAGAAAAATTAACATCTTTAACACAACACTTTACTAGTGTAGTTACTGGGCATACGAGACCTAATAACTGTCGTGCAGGGCAATATTAGAGCAGTAACCGAGTAATTCTTGGTTACTGTTTGGCACTGCAGCTGTCCAAGGGCAGTGGTGACGCTTGCCATCAGACGTGCGAATTGCTTGACATTAAAAAAAAACTACAGTAAAAATAACATTGTTCAAACCAGTATTTGTCTGATATTGACACGAGGAACACTCTTTGTTTGATGTTAATCTGCTCCTTCCATTTGGCACAGCCAAATTTACCACTGAAGCTACCCTTTCAGACGACACTGAAGAAGCTTGACAAATCAAATGTTTTAGGCCGATATCCGAGAGAATCGGCGTGAAATGTTGACAATTTACCCAGAACTTTATTGGATCAGATTTTCGTTCTAAAAGTGGTTGGTCCAAATACTGCTTCAGTTCAATGGGGACACAGCTTCGAGCAACACAGGGAACACAGCTACTGCTACCTCTGACGTAGCTATGTTCAGATTTAATCATTTCTCATAACTGGACCAGATTGAGGATCCACTTGCTCTGATGCTGCTTGATCAGGATTTTTATCCGAAGAAAGTTGTCCTCTACGCCGATGTTCTGCATGAACCTCGTCACTAATTTTGGATATAGCATTTGACACGACAATTGGCGAGGTAAAGTGGAAACACTTGAACCGAGGGTTCAAAATAGTATCTACTAAGAGAAAAGGATTTCTTTCTAAAGAAGCCAGTATGTCTTCAACTTTTTTGAATAAAGCTTTTTACAATCAACCCTAAAGAGGTTGATGGAGTTGCTAGATCTGTAACTTGGGTCACAAAATTTGTAAGAGGAATGGCTAAGCTTGACGTTAAATAATTCGCAACACTTATTTCCTCAGTACCTTCTTTGAAAGAGCCAAGAAGAGCAGTACAATCCCGTATCGCATAGATTGTAATTTTTGTTTGTCTTTGAAGCAAAGAAACTAAACGCATACAGCCGACTGCATACCTAATTACCTATTTTTCTAAATTTAATAAATCGGATTGGTCAAATACATGATGTGACGCATGAGCATACAGCAGAACTTTGAAAATATATCGATTTTGATATATGAAAATAAATATCGAAAATCGATATATCACGGGAAAAAATATCGCCGATATACAACGTGGCGCGATAATGGCGACATTAACTAAAAACACATATAATTTGTTACATTTTGGCGTCATGAAGAGATTTTATTTTCATAAAATGTTATTATTAACGAAGTTACTTAAATTTTTAGAAACTACCATTTAGAGCAACCTGTATTTAGAGAGCGTCAGCTGTCGCGCAGCGGTCATTTGCCGAGGTCATGGATCATAGGTTACAGGTACATTCGTGCGGAAGAGAGATGCAAAACATTATCTTTGTCGACGGCGCTCGCGCAAGCGACATGCGGCCCACCTCCCCTCGACCCACCCTACCGCGCCTCCGCAAATTATTAAATATTTATTTTTTGTTCCTTACTTCCTTAGTATGCTAGACGAACGCGTGTCTGCGTGTCCTTGACACGCATAATACCGGCTGTGCATAATTTCGTTAAATACAAGTTCTGTGAATGTTTTTGTGGAAAAGACGCTTAGTCTATTGTTTTATTAATTATTTTTGTGTAATTAGAATAGTAATTAGATTATGGTACCGCGATAAAGACGCTTTGTTTTATTTTAGTTCGGTCGTTTTATTTCTCGTGTTACGAACGTTATTTGTGTTATCTTATTTATTAGTACTTGTGTAAACTTGTGTCTAGGATGGCGAGTACACATCCCAACTATACAGCAGCTGAATATGCGGACATGATTCTAATTTACGGAGAATGTCATCAAAATGCTGCCCTTGCAATAAGGACATATCGCGAGAGATATGGCAATTCCAGACAATGCCCTACTAATCCTCGCACTATTGTAGGAGCTCTTCAGCGCATCCGTGAAAACCGGCCAGTGGATCCTAGGTCTCAACGCCCTGATCGGCCGCCTACACGTCAAACCCCGATTCGACTAACTGAAAATGTGCTACAACATTTTGAAAACCAACCAAAAACTAGCCTTCGCCAGAGCGCTAGGCATTTTCAGGTTCATCACAGAACCATACACCGGGTTTTAAAGCGGGAAAAGTGGCACCCGTTTAAATTTCGAAAAGTGCATTCTCTATTATCGCGTGATAAATTAATTAGAGTGGAATATTGTCAGTGGTTACTGCGTAAAGTTGAAGAGGACAGTGACTTTCTTTCCCAAATTTGTTGGACTGACGAAAGCACGTTTACGAGAAACGGCATGTGGAACCAGCACAATCTGCACCATTGGGCACCCAAAAGCCAAAACCCACGCGTTTGGCGGGAGACAGCCCATCAGTACAGATTTTTAGTAAATGTTTGGGCAGCTATTCACGGTGATAACATCATCGGACCCGTGTTCATTGATGGGACTTTAAACGGCGAAAGGTTTGTTAATTTATTAAATGATACGGTGTCAGAATACACCAACAACTTAAGCGTCCGTCAATACCAACGAATGTGGTATCAATTAGATGGCGCGCCAGCCCACTCCGTAACAGCAGCCAGGCAGTGGCTAAATAACACGTTTGGCGCCCAATGGATCGGCAGATTCGGACCTCGTAGGTGGCCAGCAAGATCGCCAGACCTCACGCCACTCGATTTTTTTTGTGGGGGTGCATCAAAGACCATGTTTACGCGGAGAACGTGGATTCGGTCGAACAATTACGCCATCGAATAACAATCGCGTTTGAAAAAGTGAGGGAAATGGCTTTACACGATAATTTATTATCAAACTTGCGGGAAAACATGAAACGTCGTTTAGCTCTCTGTGTCCGCCAACAAGGTGAACTCATTGAACATAAGAAAATTTAAAATAAAAGCAGTGACTAGTGATGAACTGATAATAGTTACTTATAAGTAATAATAACAGTTAAGTGGGATGTGATTAGTGTTTGACTATAACTAGTTCCGCTGTAGGTACCATTAGAGCAAACAGCGCGCGCGCCGCCGGATTCATTGATAAAAGCCGACAAAGAATCTTATTACCGATTACGAATACGTAGGTACGGACGACAGCAGGTCAAGCCGCCCAAAACCGTCAGATATTATCAATCAACCTTGAGCCTTAATGCTTTAGTGATAAAGTTGAAAATCGGATAAAGACATCTGACTGATTGTAACCTTAGCTTGATGTGCTGTCGTCCGTACGATTTACGCTTGTGTGCTAGCCCGCTAACTAGGTCTGTACGCGAAGCGACGCGTTCTAGCTCCGAGCACCTCCGAGGTAAGTAATTGCATGAATGAATTTTTGCAAGGGTGATCCCAATTTTGGTTACTTTTATATTATTTATTTTGTTTGAAAAATTTTTTTTTTCTTTTTTCGAGTTATTTTAAAATATCAAATGTCATATGATTAATGGGCACTAGCACAACTCGTGTGTTAATTTAATGTCACCATTATGGCGCCACGCTGTATATCGATATTTTTCTTAAAAAAATATCGATATTTTTATATATCGATATTTTTGCCCATCCCTATTGGCGGGAAGCTAAGATGAGTGCCACGCTCATTTTTCATTGGACTTTTAAATTATTTACAGTGTCGTTTACTAAATAAAAACGCGTGATTTATGTAGTAAAAAGTGCATTCAGTGAATAATTCATAAAGAACAGTGAAATATTGTAGCATAGTGGCCACATCATGGCTTTGAACCAAATCTTTCTCCGTGTTCGGTCCGCGCGGCCGTCTTTTTCGACATGAATAATTCATTACGTGACATTGGCTAAATGCACAAACCGTGCGAAGCCATAAGAGAAAGAAAGAAGAACTTTTGAAGATTTTTATTTTACTTGACATTGGCATGGGTTTGGCGGGAATGTCAAGATGAGTGTCACGCTCATTTTTCATTGGACTTTTAAAATTATTTATAGTGTCGTTTACTAAATAAAAATGCGTGATTTATGTAGTAAAAAGTGCATTCAGTGAATAATTCAAAAAGAACAGTGAAATATTGTAGCATAGTGGCCTCATCATGTCTTTACGCTAAACCGCTCCTTAACGTCCAAACGCGTAAAACGAAAGGAGTTAGTTTAGATTAAGTTATGCTAGGATAAGTTAGGATAAATTAGGATAAGTTAGGATAGATATTTAATGAAGAAAAAAAATTACTGAAGTCTTGGCTGTATGGCGTAGTATGCCTTTGCCTTTTCCATTCGCCCGAACGGAAAGAAATGAACCAAAAAAAAATGACATTGGCATAAAGTCATAACTAGTGCCACCTTAAATATTTGCGTAGCAATGAAATCCTACATCTATGAGTGCCACACTACAAAAAAAAAAAATTGTCAACATTTTTTTTAATCCTTACCGTTTCTTGGGATCGGCAAAGGCAGAGCCATGCAGCCATTGTCTTAGATATAAATTATTTCAATTCCAAGAAATAATTAGGGCCTGTAGATTTCCTTTTTCTGTAGCCAAGTTTTGTAAGGCCGAAGCCACTTGTGTAGCTTTCCTTTTTCTATCTCCAAGCAATGTAAGGCCGTAGCCACTTCTTCAATATTCTATTGTTCTTAAACAAGGCAGTAGCCATTTTCTCTTCCATTTTATTTGTCTTAATCGATGTCCTAATCTGCAATGTCTTGTCCTGGATGTTATAATTCCAAATCCGATGATACAACAAAATTGTATGAATCCTTGTTGTTATTCCTCCGAGTTGCTAAGTCTATTATTGATATTGTGGCACCCACTCTAGCTGTTATCTTTAATGCTTGTATTGACTGTGGAGAGTTTCCTCATCTCATGAAAAATAGTAAAATAATACCTTTGTTTAAATCTGGTAGTACATCAGACCCCACAAATTATAGACCTATTTCTGTACTACCTACCTTTAGTAAAATTTTTGAGAAATTAATTTTAAACCAAATGCTATTTTTTTTAATAAACATAAATTATTACATACCAAACAGTTCGGTTTTACAAGGGGTCGTTCAACTACTGATGCCGGTGTTGAACTTCTAGGACATGTCTATAATGCATGGGAGGATAAATGCGATGCCTTGGGCATCTTTTGTGATTTGTCTAAGGCATTCGATTGCGTTCTTCACGATACGTTAATCAGGAAACTCCGCCACTACGGGATCCGGAACTCTGCGCTGGATCTTATTACATCTTACTTGAGTGGTAGGATTCAGTGCGTTGACGTTAATGGAAAAAGATCTTCCGGATCTTTAGTAACGATGGGAGTCCAACAGGGGTCAATTCTTGGTCCTTTTTTGTTTCTTATTTACATCAATGACCTGCCATACCTAATAAAGGATAACCACGATATAGTGTTGTTTGCAGATGACACTTCACTTTTATTTAAACTGAAACGTCAGCAGCAGGTTACTGATGATGTAAATAGCGCGATCTCCAAAGTAGTCCATTGGTTTAATGTTAATAATTTACTCTTAAACGAGAAAAAAACCAAATGCATTAAGTTTACTCTACCTCACGTTAGGCAGGTGGAAACTAAAGTGTTGATAAGGGGCGAAGAATTGAAATCTGAAGACAGCACAGTATTCTTGGGTATAACTCTGGATGCTAAGCTTCAATGGGGTCCACATATAGAAAAATTGTCAAAAAAACTAAGTTCTGCTGCATACGCAGTTAGAACAATTCGTAATTTGACTGATGTTGAGACGGCCCGTTTGGTGTACTTTGGCTATTTCCATAGCGTAATGTCGTACGGCATTCTGTTGTGGGGAAATGCCGCCAATATTCAAACAATATTTGTTTTGCAGAAACGAGCTGTTCGTGCAATTTATAAATTAAATCCGAGACACTCTCTCAGAGAAAAAATTAAAGAGATTAATGTACTGACCGTGCCGTCTCAATATATTTATGAAAATCTTTTATATGCTCATAAAAATATAAAACTGTTTAAAAAATACAGTGATGTCCATAATATAAATACTAGGAACAGGCACAAATTTATTGTACCTACAACAAGGCTCAAGAAAATAGGTGGCTCTCTCAGATGCCAATGTATACATTTTTACAATGGACTTCCAGAGGTGGTTCAAGATCTGAGCCTGAATAAATTCAAATCCTTCATTAAACGTAAGTTGTGCCCGAAAGCATTTTATAGTGTGAAGGATTATATTGAGGACAAAAAGGCTTGGGCTTGAGCTGCGTCCGATTTCTACACACTGATTGTTCTTTGCTTTTTCCTCTAGTAGTTTTAATTTGAAAATGTTTGTTTTTTTTTTTTTTTTACTCTAAGCCAGTACACACTATGTAGCCCAGCATATTGTACATTACGGAATTGTATCGCTGACAGAGGTGTTCGGCACTTATACAGCTGCACAGGAACTGAACTTAGTACTCGGGAACACTGTTGGAGCTGCTGAACCTTGGAAAAAACTATCTTAGCATTGTGTAGATTCAATTTCTTAGTGTTGTATAATTGCATGGCAAACGTGTGAGCGCAATGTACGAATGTGCTGTAAGGCATTTATTTGTTGGGTTAGTCTTTTTTTTATTGACTTGATTGTGCTCTGGCTGTTGAGAGTATGTCATGCTCACTCAAATGTCTTCGCTGATGGTGGCGTGCGTGTTGGGTCATTGGGTTCCCTTCGATATGGTTGAGCTGAATGATGCTGATCCATGCGTCATGTTCGTGAACGGACGCCGTCGGAGGGGACTGGTCATCTCTTAGCTGCCACGGCGTATTTTAATTTCTGAATTGTTTTTTGTGTGTTTTCCTTAGGGACGCTCTCAGCGTACAATATGTTTCTGCATCGTTCTCACACGGTTGATTTCAACATGAATGATGTAATCAAATATTTGTAACAATAGCTTGAAAATTTAAAAGAGTGTCCATGGAGTTTCTTGCCCGTTCTTCTCCATAGGTACCTACTCTTTGGAATGGGCGACTAGGTTCATCTTATTGACTGACCGACCTTCTGACAATTCAAAAGTGCCTGTAACTGGTTTATTTGAAATAAATGATTTGATTTGATTTGTAAGTTGCAGGATTTGTGAGAATGTCCTGGGGGCCTAGTCTGCTATTTTATATAATTTTGTCATTCCAGCACGTTTCCATTATCATTTTGCCTAGAGGCAAAATGACAATGAATGACAAAATTATATAAAATAGCAGACTAGGCCCCCAGTTCAATGATCAAAAGAACTGTCAAAATTTTAGCAGGTTACCGCTTATGTCAGTCATTGATTTGTCATTTTGGACAAGATTACCGTTTTATGCCATTTCGTTCAGTGATTGACCACTTGGCACGCCATTTTGTTAGTAGATTACGGATTTTGTGAAAATCGGTCATTAAGATATTAAAAGTCAACAATTTTGACACTATTGCACTAGCAGACTAGGCCCACTGTTTTGTCGTACCAGTATCCATTGACCGTAATTTACTCTACTATTTTTTTGAAGTCAATCAGTCAGTTTTTGGATAAATTATGATTTTTATTAAGAGCGGGTAACACCATGGAGCGAATGGTAACACCGACTGGAGTTGCATTTGACATAGCGATAGACCCTTGGCGCTGCCCACTCTTTGCTCAAGCCTCGATCGAGTGGGTGGTTTATATGGGCCTTGATGCCTGAAATAAATCGATAATTATTAATTATTATTATTTCATTATAATGGTCATACTCAAACTCAGTGGCTCTTATCTGTTTTAATCTGAGATTATCATTGTAATCCCTTATTATTAAAGTGATCTAAGTGTCTTTACAGTTAAAATAATAAGAATCGAACATCACACTCTAGTTATTTTTCAACATTTTCCGAAATACCGCCCACGATGGATGCTCATGCGGATGAGAAGACACCTCAACTATCCGGAACTTCGGCCGGCGGGGCCGAAGTTCCTGACGGTTCCCCCTACTTATACAAAAAACCTATATAAAAAAAATTGCCTAATCCTCGAACACATTTTTGTCTAATAAAATAATATCAACTGCGGTCCAAACGATCCCAACTAGTCGCAATTATTTGACAAAAATGTGTCCGCCGATTAGGGCGGGTTTATACGGCTGTTTGTGTGTGTGAGTTCATATTATGTTTGTGAAAGTACCCACGATAAAGGAGACATTCCTTGTGTGGGGCAACATTTAAAAGAAAAAGGAAGAGATATAATAATTTTCACAGTGCTGTTCACCATATTTTTCATTGCTTCCTCTAAAATTTAGAAATCTGGAAACAAATCGTTTTATTACAGCAACAACCCCTTTTAAAATGTTCCAATAAGCCTTTGGAAGATGGGAATATGGACACCTAAAAGAAAATGGCACGCGCCGCCATGCCGCGCTGCCCTGGTACTTAAATCACTCACGCGATAATATAGCTTTCGAAAGGAATAAGTTTCTATGTTCAGGGATTTATTTAAAGTATAAAAGACTGCGAAAATCAGTGAGCTTGTTCGACTTTGTCCTCTGAAGTATGCTGCCCCCAGGTCGCGGCTCATACGGCCTATTTATAAATCCAGGACTTAACGAAATGGTTTTAATAACAGTAAAATTACACATATTAACAAATTAAGGTCAGGTTGGCATATACATATTTTTACGAATGCACCTTATGTAGACGGCATAAGGTTCAATATTGCGTGACATGCAGTGCGTAGCTTTTAAGCTCTATATCTTGAGACCTTCTATATCTCCTTCTATATCTTGAGGCAGCGTGAAGGAACAATATAAAAACACATTGCTAGACCTAGGGTGGCCTATCGAATGGTACAGGTTTCATCAATATTGTTAACAAAATGTTGACATCAAAATTTCTAGAAACTCGTCCCCGGGAGTTACCTGTAGGTACCTACTGAGCGTACTCGAAACTATGCGCTATTATTATTACGTCTACACTAATCTGGAATTTTCGATCAGCTGGCCTAAATAAAGCGCCGTGACGCCAGCGCACACTCAGTCTGCATTCGTCTACCGAAGCGAAGAGGAACAAGCGACAGTTAAGAAGCGACAATTAAGGAGATCTACAGCACAAACCAACGAGAACTTTTGAGGACTACGTGAAGTAACATCTGTAGTGTTATTGCGTGTGTACGACACGGACTTTGTGGATGTAAGAGAAGACTTACATAGGTGCGAAATCAGCTACGTTCTACTTGTCATTGCCTACGATTGACTGTACCTTCGTTGCCAATAAACTTCGCAACCCTTAACGTTTAGTACTTAACAATATAATTAAAAAAAAAACGAAAGTAAATAAATGTCATCTAGATTATGGTAAGAATAAAATGAAATTTAAAAAATAATACTTATCTTATTGTATAATAGCATGATTATTGTCCTTCCTTAATCACAAATCTCTTTTTTTTTTGTATGGTATTGGAATTCACCATTCACGCCTCTCCCGCTCTGGGCGGAGCGGAAGTAAGTGTAATGTATGTTGTAAGTAGGTAGTGTTATAAAATGTGTCTACATTGTACCCTCAACATTACGTGTGTATCGATCGCTGTCTTCTTAATAAACGGTTCGCCAGTCGACCATATACAGCATTCAATGAAGTCGTGTTATTTCCCCAAAACCCCCTATATACAATATTTGGCGACGAGTTGGACCATAGCGTGTTATACTGCGTTTAATACAAGATGCCTTTGGGAAAATTGGAAGTTTTTGACGTTGAAACTGATAATTGGACTTTATACATTGAGCGGTTGGAGCAGTACTTTATAGTGAATGATGTTAAAGTGGATTTAAAAGTGCCAACATTGATAACGGCCATGGGAAGTGCGTGTTACGAATTATTAGTCACGTTATGTACGCCGAAGAAGCCTTCTACATTAAAATTTGATGAGATTGTTACAATACTGCAAAGTCATCTTCAACCGAAACCAAATGTACTGGCCGAGAGATTTAAATTCAGACAAAGGAAACAGTGGAAAGGGGAGAATATCGCAACTTATGTAGCTGTGCTGAAAAAGTTGACGAAGTTCTGTGATTTTGGGGAAGCTCTGGATAATAATCTCAGGGATCAATTTGTTTGCGGTATAGAAAATGATGTCATTCGACAACGCTTGTTCGAGGGAGAGGTACCGACGTTCAGTAAAGCGCTCCAGTTGGCCGTGGCGATGGAGACCGCGGAGTCTGACGCGGCGATGGTAGAACCTCGGGCTCGGGACGGCGGTCAATGCAGTGACGTCACAGACGCGGCGCAAGGGTCAGCAGCGACGCACTATGTGGGCGCAGCCGGGCGAGGCAGCGGACAGTCAGGGGCTCGCGGCCGTCGGTCAGCGGAACATAACCCGCGGCAGGACGCAAAGTGCGCGCCAGCGGTGAGTCAGCGCGGTGAACGAGCGGCGCCGGCCGAGTCGAGGCGACCGCAACAAGCGGCAAGTCCGTGTGCCGCTTGTGGAGCATACCACGATACGAGAATGTGCCGTTTTAGGAGATATACGTGCCGTGTGTGTAATCTGGAAGGTCATTTAAAGAAGATGTGTCCTAGACTGAAAAAGGACAGAGACCTTATGTGGACACAAGTGAGGGACGAGGGGAAGGAGTCAGCTGGTAATAATGTCGATAACCTAGAACAGGTAAATTTAAATGTACTTCAATTGGATAATTCGGTGAAATATAAACCATATTATATTGAAGTCTCAATAGATAAAAAAAATATTTGTATGGAGGTAGATACAGGTAGTAGGATTTCTTGTGTAAGTTACGAGTTTTATAAAAAAAATTTAAGTACCCTGCCTTTAATTACATCCAACTTAGTACTTAACTATTATACCGGCGAAAAGGTGTATCCACGGGGCAAAATTAAACCCTATGTACGGTTTGGTAATGCTTGCAAAGAGTTAGATTTATTTGTAATAGACCACGGTAAAGAGCCGTTATTGGGTCGAGAATGGTTATACGATTTGAAAATAAAGTTAGAAGTTATTGATAAACTCAATCAACAATGTATAAATAATATGACTAGTACTAAAGTTTTTAATATTGATGAATTGCGTTGCAGATACTCTGAGGTGTTTTCTGACGGTCTCGGCTGTTTTACTGGTGGTGAGGTGAGTTTGCGTGTACGGCCTGACGCAAGGCCGATATATTTGCGAGCGCGACCACTCGCGTACGCGCTGCGGGAGCGTGTGGAGCAAGCGCTGGATCAGCTGGAGAGGGACGGTATCATCACACCTGTCGAGACATCTGACTGGGCGACCCCGGTCGTACCAGTCATTAAGAAAGACGGCTCGCTACGATTGTGCGGTGACTATAAACTTACCTTAAATAAATGTTTGGAGGTTGACCGTTTTCCCCTACCTAGAATAGACGATTTATTAAGTAAATTACATTCGGGGCATAAATATACAAAAATTGATTTATCTCAAGCATACGCACAATTTTGTCTGGATGAACAATCGAAATTATATACAGTAATTAATACACACCGGGGATTATATAAATACAATCGTTTGATATATGGTTTGTCATCAAGTCCGGGGATATTTCAAAGAAAAATAGAACAAATATTTGAAGGTATGCCTAGGGTAGGAGTTTTTCTTGATGACGTCATTTTGACAGGCCGGGACGAGGCAGAACATATGGATACCTTGTTTAAAGTTTTTGATCGATTACAGCGGTACGGGTTAAAGGTTAAGAAAGAGAAATGTACGTTTTTTGCGGATGAGGTATCTTATTTAGGGTTCATAATTAGTAAAGATGGAGTAAAGACATGCCCAGGTAAAGTAGAAGCTATTAAAAAAGTACCTATACCGTCCAATGTATCCGAACTTAGATCGTTCTTGGGTATGGTTATGTACTACGCCAAGTTCGTTAGGAATATTAGTATGAGGCTAACCCCCCTTTACGAGTTACTAAGGAAAGATAACAAGTTTGTATGGACAAAAGATTGTACGGAAGTTTTCAACAGCATTAAAGATCTGTTGTCTTCTAGTGAGGTGCTCGCGCATTATGATCCGCGTATGCCGGTAACGCTGACGACGGATGCGAGTGCGCAGGGGGTGGGAGCGGTCATAGCTCATGTGTGGCCCGATGGAACTGAGCGTCCGATTGCTTACGCATCGCGGGTTTTAAACGCATCGGAAGCAAACTACTCGCAGATTCAAAGGGAGGCGCTTGCTATTATTTTTGGAGTAAGGAAGTTCCATCAGTACTTATACGGGCGAGAATTTGTTCTCAAGACGGACCACAAACCACTTGTTTCTATTTTTGGGGATAAAACGGGTATCCCAACGATGGCAGCAAGTAGGCTACAAAGGTGGGCGGTAGTCCTCTCTGGTTATCAGTATCAAATTCAATACGTACCTACCGATAAGAATGGTGCAGATGCTTTATCTAGGTTGCCAGTGGGTACAAGGAACAAAGAACAGAACGAAGTCACGTATATAAATTTCGTACAGAATTTTTTACCGATAACCAATGAAGATGTCAGTAAGCTGGGGAATACGGATAGTGTTTTGAGAAAAGTAATGATATATATAAGGTCAGGTTGGCCTAGCTCTTGTCCCGATGCGGAGCTACAAGCTTATTTTGTTAGAAGGAATGAGTTGTACGTCGAATCGGGTTGTGTTATGTGGGGCTATAGAGTTGTGATACCAACGGAATTGCGAAGTATTATATTAAAAGAGTTACATATCAGCCACATGGGCATTGTTAAAATGAAATCAATGGCTCGTAGTTACGTTTGGTGGCCTGGTATCGATGCAGACATTGAACGCTTATGTCAGGAATGCAATACATGTCGGTTGGAAGCTCCAGCCCCACCGAAAGCACCCCCTCAACCCTGGCCCTATATCTCAGAGCCGTGGAGTAGGTTACACGTTGATTTCCTAGGCCCTTTTCAGGGTAGGACGTTTTTTATCATAGTGGATTCGTCGACTAAATGGATCGAAGCTTTTGAAATGAAAAGAACGACCGGGAAGGAAGTTCTTAAGGTATTAAGGGATGTATTAGCTCGGTTTGGGTTACCAAAAGAGATAGTATCGGACAACGGACCTCCTTTTGCCGGTGCTGAAGTAGCAGAATTTATGCGTGTTAACGGTATTAAACATATTTTTACGCCTGTTTATCACCCTGCATCGAATGGAGCTGCAGAGAATGCCGTTAAAATTTGTAAAAATGCATTAAAAAAGGCTTTTAGGGACGGTATAGAGGTTGATACGGCATTGAAGTCGTACCTACTTATGTATAGGAACACCGTACATAGTACAACAGGAGAGTCACCTGCGAAGTTACTGCAGCATAGAACATTAAGGTCTCGCCTAGATCTGTTGAACATTGACAATAAGGTACAAGGCGTGAAACAGAAAGTAGAAGAGGCTCAACAGAAACAGGTCAAAAGGGCGGGTGGTATAATGCGTGCGTTAGAGATAGGGGATGACGTATGGGTTCGAGGTTTTGGAGGGGAGGATAAGTGGATTAGAGGTAAAATTGACAGGAACTTAGGATCTCGTTATTACTTAGTTAGTAGGGAAAATGGTCCACCTTTAAAAAGACATATCGATCAAATTTGGAAAAAGTCTCCACGGTCTATGTTAACTTGTCCACTCCCAACTGACGTTGGCGAACCTGATAATGGAGTAAGTTCACGGATACCATCACCGCCACCAGCAACAGCATCCGAGACCCGAAGCAAACGTATAAGGAAACCGGTCATAAGGTACCAGCCATGAATAATATACTTAATTGTAAATTAGTTGTATAAGAGCAGTTTAGAATAAGTGGTAGGGTGTAATGTATGTTGTAAGTAGGTAGTGTTATAAAATGTGTCTACATTGTACCCTCAACATTACGTGTGTATCGATCGCTGTCTTCTTAATAAACGGTTCGCCAGTCGACCATATACAGCATTCAATGAAGTCGTGTTATTTCCCCAAAACCCCCTATATACAATAGTAAGTAAAAAATTGCCAATTGCCAAAAATGCCAAACTATTTTACCTATCGATGTGAATTATATCAATTACCCATTATCGCAATAAATGAGTTTGAGTTTGAATTTATTTGCTAAGATTGTAGGTACAATAGGATGTTACAATAATAGAGCGAGCCTCATTTTACTGGTTCACCACTAGTCACGGCCGTTTTACTGGCTCACCACTAGTCACGGCCGTTTTACTGGCTCACCACTAGTCACGGCCGTTTTACTGGCTCACCACTAGTCACGGCCGTTTTACTGGCTCACCACTAGTCACGGCCGTTTTACTGGCTCACCACAAGTCACGGCCGTTTCACTGGCTCACCACTAGTCACGGCCGTTTTACTGGCTCACCACTAGTCACGGCCGTTTTACTGGCTCACCACTAGTCACGGCCGTTTTACTGGCTCACCACTAGTCACGGCCGTTTCACTGGCTCACCACTAGTCACGGCCGTTTTACTGGCTCACCACTAGTCACGGCCGTTTTACTGGCTCACCACTAGTCACGGCCGTTTTACTGGCTCACCACTAGTCACGGCCGTTTTACTGGCTCACCACTAGTCACGGCCGTTTTACTGGCTCACCACTAGTCACGGCCGTTTTACTGGCTCACCACTAGTCACGGCCGTTTCACTGGCTCACCACTAGTCACGGCCGTTTTACTGGCTCACCACTAGTCACGGCCGTTTTACTGGCTCACCACTAGTCACGGCCGTTTTACTGGCTCACCACTAGTCACGGCCGTTTCACTGGCTCACCACTAGTCACGGCCGTTTTACTGGCTCACCACTAGTCACGGCCGTTTTACTGGCTCACCACTACTCACGGCTGTTTCCACTCGCCTACCATTAGTCACGAGCATGTCCGCTGAGCCGTCACTAAGGTGCGTATTCCAGAAGGAAACTCAGCCATTGATCTCTGCTTAAAAATGTTTAAGACTATTACGACTAATAATGTTTAAGAGACTTAAGTAGAGCTTGAGTTTTGAGTGACGTTCTGTAATACGGACCTTAGTATTGAGCACTTAGCGGACCCCGGGCTCCAACGCGAAAGCCGCGGTTGCAACGGGATTATACGCTGAGATGATGATGATGACTTAGTATTGGGCCGACAGTTCAGGAGCAAGCTCGTTCCGGGAAATCTCGTTGTTACCGGATTTTGTCGTCCTCCGTGGCGCAGCAGTCAACACGCTGCCTGCGACGTGGAGGCCCCGGGTTCGATCCCCGGCCAGGCCATGATGGAAAACGATCTTTTCCTGATTGGCCTGGGTCTTGGATGTTTATCTATGTATGTCATCATCATCCCAGCGTTAATCCCAATCGCATCCGAAGCCTTTTCAGCGTTGGAGTCTGGGGTCCGCTTTTACCAGTCCAACTGCTGATTTGGATAAACTTCGACATTTTCCGTGAAGCGACTGCCGTCTGACCTCCACAACCCGAAGGCGACATCGAAGCATTGCAGTTAGACCAATTGTTGGACTTTTGAGGGCTCCAACAACCGTAACGACTGCCACTAGATGTTCGTATGGCAACCGGGACCAACGGCTTAACGTGCTTTCCGAGGCACGACCAGACCAGTGCAAATATTCATATTCATGCATACAAATACTTGCACTGTGCGGGGATCGAACCCGCGCCACGTTGCGCAGCGGCCGCGTCCGCTACCGCTACGCCACGGAGGCTGTCTTGGATGTTTATCTATGTATGTATCTATTATAAATATAATATCGTTGAGTTATTATCCCATAACACAAGTCTCGAACTTACTTTGGCGCTAGCTCAATCTGTGTGATTTGTCGGTATATACCTATTTATTATTATTATTATTTATTGTTTGCTCCGACATAACGCGTATGATTGCGCGGCGCACATCGAGCCAGTCAGCCCACGTCGTCAATATTCAACATCGTTTATATTTAACCTGTGAGTAAATCAAACAGCTTGATAACTTTATGCACTTCTCACATAGACGGTTCGTGTGCTCCATGCTAATGTTTAAGTCAAATATTGACTTCGGACGCGACCACTTGTTATTCAGATAAGTATCAAGGTTGAATCCTAACTTAAAGCAAGGTTTTTCCCCAGAAACTTCCTAGTAGCAGCCAGGTGTTTAGATTGTACTGATGATTCGGCTGATGGCCATAGGCTCGCCTTTTATAATACGGGACTCCAGCATAATTGGTGAAATTGGATGTACTTAGCCACTGTATACCTCCACGCCTAAGCTTTTGAAGATTACAGGTGAAACTTTACTTTAACGAAGGAGAAGACTTCTTTACAAGGTTCCCCATCAAAGTAAAATGCTCTAAAAAATGTTGGTGGTTACACTTTTCTTAAATTCAACTCATAACAAACCTGTCACCGCACTACATATGTAGGTTTCACGTGTCACCACACTGCGTAGTAGTCCAAGAGGAATCTGGAAATGAAGTGCTGTACAATTAGTTCGTCAGTCCTGACTGTTAGAACTATGACGGTGTTCTGTGTACCGCAGGCGGTGTTCTGTGACGCTGTTCTGTGTACCGCAGGCGGTGTTCTGTGACGGTGTTCTGTGTACCGCAGGCGGTGTTCTGTGACGGTGTTCTGTGTACCGCAGGCGGTGTTCTGTGACGGTGTTCTGTGTACCGCAGGCGGTGTTCTGTGACGGTGTTCTGTCTACCGCAGGCGGTGTTCTGTGACGGTGTTCTGTCTACCGCAGGCGGTGTTCTGTGACGGTGTTCTGTGTACCGCAGGCGGTGTTCTGTGACGGTGTTCAGGCGGTGTTCTGTGACGGTGTTCTGTGTACCGCAGGCGGTGTTCTGTGACGGTGTTCTGTGTACCGCAGGCGGTGTTCTGTGACGGTGTTCTGTCTACCGCAGGCGGTGTTCTGTGACGGTGTTCTGTGTACCGCAGGCGGTGTTCTGTGACGGTGTTCTGTGTACCGCAGGCGGTGTTCTGTGACGGTGTTCTGTGTACCGCAGGCGCTGTTCTGTGACGGTGTTCTGTCTACCGCAGGCGGTGTTCTGTGACGGTGTTCTGTGTACCGCAGGCGGTGTTCTGTGACGGTGTTCTGTCTACCGCAGGCGGTGTTCTGTGACGGTGTTCTGTCTACCGTAGGCGGTGTTCTGTGACAGTGTTCTGTCTACCGCAGGCGGTGTTCTGTGACGGTGTTCTGTCTACCGCAGGCAGTGTTCTTTCTCCTATTACACGAACATGTAGAGATAGGATTAAAAAACCTTTCGGATATCGTGTAATAAATAACAACAATAACAGAAGTATTGGGTTATCGGAGTTAAATTGGTAGCCAAAAAATATGTGAGGAACTGTGTTACATGCATTAGGTATGCAGCCAAAACACGGACTCAACTTATGGGGCAACTACCATCGGCACGTATAACACCAAATAAACCGTTTTTATGTACAGGAGTAGATTATCATCATCATCAACATCATTATCAACCTTTTTATCGTTCCACTGTTGGACACAGGTCTACTCTCATACAGAGAAGGATTGACAGTAATCACCACGCTTGCTCAATGCGGGTTGGCGATTTCAGACTTAAAGTCCAGGTTTCCTCAAGATGTTTTCCTTCACCAGTAAATAGATCTTCCTTTCAGTAAGTAGATTATACAGGACCTATAAGTGTAAGAATATCGAAAGGTCGTGGGAACAAGTCGTATAAGGGTTAAATTGCACTCTTTATATGCATGTCTACTCGAGCTGTACAGTGTACGTATCGAGGTGATTAGTGAGTTGAGTATGAAAGCTTTGTGGCGAAGCGTGTCACTGTGCCGAGTTGTACAGCGACAACGTGCGCGGGAGTTGCTTATTCTATACAATGTAGAAAAATCTCATTTTAACGCGGAATTAGCTGAGTATCTCGCTACAAGTGCTACGGAATGGTACTTCATTCCTCCTCATGCACCAAACTTTGGAATTAGCTGAGTATCTCGCTACAAGTGGTACGGAATGGCACTTCATTCCTCCTCATGCACCAAACTTTGGAATTAGCTGAGTATCTCGCTACAAGTGCTACGGAATGGCACTACATTCCTCCTCATGCACCAAACTTTGGAATTAGCTGAGTATCTCACTACAAGTGCTACGGAATGGCACTTCTTCCTCCTCATGCACCAAACTTTGGAATTAGCTTAGTATCTCGCTGCAAGTGCTACGGAATGGTACTTCATTCCTCCTCATGCACCAAACTTTGGAATTAGCTGAGTATCTCGCTACAAGTGGTACGGAATGGCACTTCATTCCTCCTCATGCACCAAACTTTGGAATTAGCTGAGTATCTCGCTACAAGTGCTACGGAATGGCACTTCATTCCTCCTCATGCACCAAACTTTGGAATTAGCTGAGTATCTCGCTACAAGTGCTACGGAATGGCACTTCATTCCTCCTCATGCACCAAACTTTGGAATTAGCTGAGTATCTCATACAAGTGCTACTTTGTACTTCATTCCTCCTCATGCACAAACTTTGGAATTAGCTGAGTATCTCGCTACAAGTGGTACGGAATGGCACTACATTCCTCCTCATGCACCAAACTTTGGAATTAGCTGAGTATCTCACTACAAGTGCTACGGAATGGCACTTCTTCCTCCTCATGCACCAAACTTTGGAATTAGCTTAGTATCTCGCTGCAAGTGCTACGGAATGGTACTTCATTCCTCCTCATGCACCAAACTTTGGAATTAGCTGAGTATCTCGCTACAAGTGGTACGGAATGGCACTTCATTCCTCCTCATGCACCAAACTTTGGAATTAGCTGAGTATCTCGCTACAAGTGCTACGGAATGGCACTCATTCCTCCTCATGCACCAAACTTTGGAATTAGCTGAGTATCTCTGCTAAGTGCTACGGAATGGTACTTCATTCCTCCTCATGCACCAAACTTTGGAATTAGCTGAGTATCTCGCTACAAGTGCTACGGAATGGCACTTCATTCCTCCTCATGCACCAAACTTTGGAATTAGCTGAGTATCTCGCTACAAGTGCTACGGAATGGTACTTCATTCCTCCTCATGCACCAAACTTTGGAATTAGCTGAGTATCTCGCTACAAGTGGCACGGAATGGCACTTCATTCCTCCTCATGCACCAAACTTTGGAATTAGCTGAGTATCTCGCTACAAGTGCTACGGAATGGCACTTCATTCCTCCTCATGCACCAAACTTTGGAATTAGCTGAGTATCTCGCTACAAGTGCTACGGAATGGCACTTCACTCCTCCTTATGCACCAAACTTTGGTGGTCTTTGAAAGGCAGGAATTAAGTACACCAAGTACCACGTAAAGAGGATTATAGGTAACACCACTCTGACTTATGAAGAAATGGCTGCGGTGCTGACCCAAATTGAAGCGTGCCTCAATTCGAGGCTGTTTTCTTATGTTGAGGATGAAGATAAGGTCGATATTTTAACACCTGCTCATTTTATGATTGGTGTTACGGACGACATCGTGTTGATTAAATAAAAACATGTAAAATACCAATAAGTAGATTGAATAAGTAGAATAAGTATTAAAATGTAAACTCTAATTTAATTGTTAGATAAAACGTATTGTGATTGGCTGTAAAGAGGTGCGACAAGGACTAGAAAGGGATAAAAACATCGCGTGATCAAAGCCGAATCAGGATTGGCTGATCAAAAAGCTCCATGTCGCGCCCCTAGCACAACTTGTACCCAGGTAGAAATATACTTAAGAAGGTGGGTTGCTCACAAAAATCGTAGTCAAAAGTGATCAGTGATCGGAATAGTCTCCTAAACAAGAAGGATACCGAGTTAACCAGTGAGCAAGCCACCTATGGAGATATTGTGAAGGGTCAATAAAGATCGAAGAGTACGAAGGTGTTTCATTGAAGAGCACCACAACCCACGAAATTAATACAGTCCACTACATCGTCTGGTCCTTCGAGCCGGATTACATCGTTGAATCCTACGAAACCGGATCGCCTGATACGTCGAGGTGCCACAAGAGGCTCAGCCATGGTCGTGACACGTAGCCAGATCGACGCAGCAGAGACGGCGGGACGGCGCCGGGAGTTGGAAATCATCGAGCAAGAACGGGCAAGGAGACTGTCATTGGATCCTCCAGCGTCACCTCAAGTGGAGGGACGCGCTACCACAGCGGACGTCGCGACCGCGGGGCCATCGTCAGAACGCATACAGATGGTATCACCGCCGCGGTCAGTGAGATCAACGACGAGTGCGACGACGCGGATTAAGCTAGCGGAGCTAGAAGCAGCTGAAAGGCTAGCAGCAATTAGAAGAAAAGAATTAGAAATAGAGGCGGATCTAGTAAGGAAAAGATTAGCCGCCGAGACGTCAATAATCCAGGACGAACAGGAGAGCGTCCACGAAGATGCGGAAGGACACCCACACCAGAAAGTGGATCAGTGGTTGCGCAACAACCCCAACGACTTACGGGGGGAGGAAGGTAGAGGCACAGATGCGAGAGAAGATAGAAAACAGATGCCACGTGGTCGGTCACCGACGCCAACGAAAGCCAGAAACAGCATCGGACAATTGGCTGCGACGCTGGAAAAGATGGCGAGACCAAGACTACGACACACGGATCTACCCGTTTTCTCCGGCGCAGTCAGCGAGTGGTTACCCTTCAAGGCATCTTACTACGACACGACCAGTGTCAGAGTGTAAAATTAGAGGTTGCCCGGGTTTTACTCCCTGACAAAAAAAAGAGAAAAGTAGAGGTTCGGCTAATCGGGTGTGAAAATAAAAAATGATAGTTTGTTGGACTACTATGTTTTAATTACAAGCTTTTATATGTAACAACAGGAAACTATCTTTAACTCTTATTAAATGTAAATAAACAATATAGCTTTATTGTTAACCTCAATAAGGTTGGGTCAATCCTAGCGGCTCCAAGAGTGGTCTGTTGGAGCGTCCAGGTTTCACGCGCAACAGTAGCCTAGCAGATTGCCCACTAACTCTAGCTCAGCTTACTCAGGCTGTGGATTTCATCCACTATGACTACAGAATTATACAAATCCAAAATGGGGAAAATTATATATCAGAAAAGGTCACAAAAGGTCACAAAAGGTCACTAAAGGTCACTAAAGGTCACTAAAGGTCACCACCGGTAATATAATAGTAAATGAGTTTTCTACGGGTACAAGAATGTTATTTAAATTGAGATAAGAGGGTACTTGCGACACATCCTTGGAAGTTCCTGGCCTTCTTTGTCCTTGAAACCATGTGTCCTGCCTCTCCAAACCAACGGGGTTGAAGGTAGAAGAATATGACAAAAAAAAAAAAAGACACGCCCAGGCGGCGCTCCAATAGAAAAATTCTCCGCCTGGGAGACCCAGCCACATGCACAGGATTGCTTGGGCTTATTGCTGCTTGCTGGCTGGTCCACACGGCCGCGATTGTCCCAAAATCAGCACACCGTGTCAGAAGCCTTTATTTTCTTTAAGCCCGTCCAGGCCGTCTGCCCGACGCCCTGCCGGTCAGATCTATCGACATCGAAAAGCCTTTTTTCCGATCGCTACGTGACTCCACAGGTATTTTCGCCTCCTTTTTCTTTGGCTGTCCAGAATCTCTCTCGGTGCCAAACACCCGAAACCAAATTACCCCTTTGAACGGTGGGAGATTTCCCCGCTTACAAGATTCCAATCTGCAGAAATCCAATGACAATATAACTTGGTCTACAAAAATCCATTAATGAAAAAATACGACAATTCATTTTCACAATGAAAGCAGCGACCATTACGTTGTTGATATACAAAAAAAAAACAATGCAATGCCAACATTACAAATCAATCCTCCCCACAAACTTGGGAATTTGACAAAAAACTGTCACACTGAAACGTCAAAACGACAATAAATGTCACAGATAAAGCAAAACAAATAGTAATAGACAATTAGTATCAATAACCATAGACCACAAAAAGGTGCATTTCCCTATGCTTAGTAAAGGCAAAAAATAATAAATAAAATAAGAAATAATCACAACGTTACACCAGCATGTACAACGTGTCACCGGCAGAGAACCTCCAGCGGCTTAGGAGTTGCCTCAGGAACGAAGCACGAGACGTCGTAGTGGCCTTACTACATACGGCCACCGACCCAGACGTCATAATGAAGACTCTGGAACAATGCTTCGGGCGACCAGAAGTTATAATAGATAAGACGCTAGAAGATTTGAAGAGGATGCCGAAACCCAGTGCTAGTGCTAGTGACTTGAACAGTTTTGCGATTAAGATCCAGAACACAGTGTGTGTGTTAAAGACAATCGATCGCAAGGGGTACTTATATAATCCCTTGCTGACCCGTGAAGTGTTGGACAAATTGAGTCCCCACCTACGATCGCGGTGGTGTGACTTCGCGAGTGCTAACGAAGGTTCACCGGAACCTGAGTTAGTGATGTTATCTCGTTTTCTAATGCGTGAAGCGGATAGGGCGTTACGGTACACATACGCCCCACCGACAAGTGCCACGGCCGTGAAGAAGGAAATAAGACCGGCCGTGACCCTGAATAGAAAACGTAACGCAGTGTATGCTACGGAAGACGCCGACGAAGACCAGTGTCCCAGCTGTAAACAGTGTCACGTGCTAACCAAGTGCCCGCAGTTCAGAGCGATGACCATCGATCAGCGCTGGGAGATGGTGAAGCAGCACAAGCTGTGCTTCAAGTGCGCACAGAAGAAGCACAGGCGCGCCACGTGCAAGGCAAGGTCGTGCGGAGTTAATCAGTGCCGCCGACCACACCATGCTACACTGCACAGGGAACCCAGAGAATCGCCTGACATAAAACACGCGACTGAGCAGCATGTTACAGAAGAACCGACAGAAGAAGCAGTCATGTCGGTGGCTACCCGACCAGCCGCCGGCCCGAGAACAGTGCTTTTGAAGATGTGTCCTGTCGTCGTCACCGGTCCACGGGGGGAGGTGAGAACGCACGCGCTCCTGGATGAAGGGGCCACCATTACCCTCATTGACGCGGACCTGGCCGTTAAGATCGGAGCGGAGGGAACGACGCAGCCACTACACATCTGTGGTGTAAACATGTCATCACAGGTGCAGGATAGCAAGCTCGTCACTGTGAAAGTGAGTGGTGTCAGCCAGACCAGCGCACCACACAAGCTCAGGGCCAGAACCGTGAAGGACTGAAGCTTCACCAGCAGTCTATACCAGAGACCCTGCTGGAGTACGAGCACTTACGTGACCTACCGACCGAAGAGGTGTGTTACGAACCGACACGACCTGGCATCCTAGTGGGCACAGATCACTGGGAATGCATCGTATCTAGAAGACTCCGAGTCGGCGCTCCCGACCAACCGGCCGCATCCCTAACGCGGCTCGGCTGGGTGATCCACGGAACCGCGCCACGGAGCGTCATCGTGAGTGAAGACAACGTACTACACGTGTACGAAACTGACAAGCAGCAACACGACTGTCAGCGACTTCATGACCAAGTAGAAGCCCACTTTAAGATCGAAGCGCTAGGCGTAGCGCGAGAACCGCGCGTGAGTGAAGCCAACCAGCGCGCGATAGCAATCGTGGAAGGCACCACAAAGAAGATCGACGGGGGCTACGAAGTCGGACTACCATGGCGACGCGACGATATAAATATGCCGCCAAGCTACGGGGCAGCGCTTCGCCGACTGAAGAAACTTGAAATGAAAATGGACGCAAATTCAGACTTTGCCGAGCAGTACAGTGCACAAATGGACAACTTATTCCAGAAGGGATACGCGGTGCCATGTGACGGCACCGAGAGTAAGAGCGCTGTCTGCTGGTACCTGCCTCACTTTGCCGTGCAGAACCCAAACAAGCCCGGCAAGCAGAGGCTGGTATTCGACTATGGCGTGAGTCTAAATGACGGACTCCTAGAAGGGCCAGATCTGCTGTTATCGCTACCCGGGATTATATTCCGCTTCCGGGAGAAAGCCATAGCGGTAACAGCAGACATTCAAGAGATGTTCCTGCGCATTAAAATCCGACCAGAGGACCAGCCGGCACAACAGTTCCTGTGGAGAGGCAGCGATCGGACGGGACCTCCACGGCACTACAAGATGACCAGCATGATCTTTGGAGCCGCCAGCTCCCCGTATATGGCGCATCATGTACGGAACCACAACGCAGACATGCACGGACAAGAATACCCGCTGGCGCTGGATGCAATCAAGAACAGTCACTACATGGACGACTTGGTGGTCAGTTATGATGACCAGGAAGAAGCCCTGCAAGCCATTGAACAAATAAGACAGGTGCACGCAGTCGCTGGATTCACGCTGCGTGGATGGAGCACCAACAACGAGACGGTGCTACGCGACATACCGCAAGAGCTGCGCGCCACGACACCCACACAACTGGGGGGTGAGATGCCCGCGAACAAAATATTGGGGCTGTACTGGGACGCAGAACGAGACGAGCTCGGCTTTAATACTACAATGAGCCGAGTACCCGTTCCAGTACGAGATAGAAGACGTGCTCCGACAAAAAGAGAAGCACTCAGCGCAGTTATGTCCATATATGATCCCTTAGGGCTGCTGAGCCATTACACAATAAGGGCCAAGATTATACTGCAGAGTTTGTGGCGACTGCAGTTATCGTGGGACGAGCCGATACCAGAGCAAGAGAACGAGCACTTCGCTGCGTGGCTCGCCCAACTCACCGACGTCGCACAGCTCCGACTACCCAGGAGCTACACAGTGAAGAGACACGAGGACGTGGAGTTACACGTGCTATGCGACGCCAGCGAGCAAGCCTACGCGACAGTGGCTTACTGGAGGGTGGTGAACCATGACGGCACCGTGAACGTGGTGCTGAGCGCCGCCAAGGCTAAGGTGGCACCACGGAAGGCGCAGACCATCCCAAGACTGGAACTGCAAGCGGCGGTTCTAGGAGCCAGGCTCGCTGACACGATAAAGAAGGAACACCGGCTAGAGGTCAGCAAGACAACATACTGGACGGACTCCTCTACCGTTGTACACTGGGTGAAACACGACACCCGGCGATACACACCGTTCGTCGCGCATCGACTGGGGGAGATCGCCGAGCTCACCTCGAAAGAAGAGTGGCGCTGGCTGCCAACAGGGCACAAAGTCGCGGACGACGCCACCCGGCTGACCGATACACCGATCGACAAAAATAATCGGTGGTTCCAGGGGCCTAGCTTCCTGTACCTGCCACAGGAGCAATGGCCTGGGACAACTACGCCTTGTGAAGACGAGGAACTTGAAGTCCTCCACATAACGAAGAAAGAGGGAGAAAGCTGGCTACCCGACCCTGCCCGCTTCTCCAAGTACGAGGTACTGGTGCGAGCAGCGGCAAGAGTGCTGGCCTTCATTGATACGTGCCGTCGCGCAGCAGTAAGAGTCGAACACCGACATGTGATACGAGCCGAGAGGGAGCTCCTGCGACGAGCGCAGCAGGAAAGTTTCGGAGAAGATATGAAGAAGATACAGTCCTCTCGTCCCCTCTCGAAGACGAGCCGTCTATACGGGTTGGACCCCGTATTGGAGGACGGACTCTTGAGAGTGCGAGGTCGCATTGAAGCAGCGACAGCACCCGGTGAAATAAAGCGACCGATTATACTGGACGGTCGACACGGGATCACCAAGCTCTTAGTGCTAAGAGAGCACTGCGCCGCGGGCCATGCAAACCGTGAGCGCGTCACCAATGACCTACGGCAGCGGTATTGGGTAATACACCTGCGGCCCACGGTACGTGCTATTGAACGAAGCTGTGCGTACTGCAAGAGGAAGAAAGGGACGCCGCAAGTACCCGCAACAGGAGACCTACCGCGCGCCCGCCTGGACCCGTTCCATCGCCCGTTCACAAACTGCGGGGTGGATTACTTCGGGCCGATGACAGTCAAGATAGGGCGTCGGCGCGAGAAGAGATGGGGGGCCCTATTTACCTGCCTCACGTCACGCGCCATACACCTGGAACTAGTCTCATCCCTGTCAACGGATTCCGCCATAATGGCAATGAGAAGAATGGCAGCACGTAGAGGTTGGCCGGCCGTGATGTACTCCGACAACGCGACCAACTTCCGGGGAGCCGATCAGGAGCTCCGAGCCGCTTACGTCGAATGGTTGCCTGCATTAGGCGACGAAGGCCTACGACATCGTATGAAGTGGAACTTCATACCCCCAGGCGCACCCAATCAGGGCGGTGCGTGGGAGAGAATGGTGCGTTCCGTCAAAACGGCACTGGCAGCAACATTGAAGGAGAAGGCGCCTGCAGAGGAAGTACTAAGCACGCTCCTCACAGAGGCAGAGTTCGCCGTGAACGCACGACCCCTGACGCACGTGAGTGTGGACCCTCGAGATCCAGAGGCCCTGACTCCAAATCATTTCTTGTTGGGGTCCTCGGACGGTATGCCCACAACGAGGCCCTGCAGCCAGGACGATAGAAGGACCTGGAGAGCAAGCCAAGCGCTCGCCGATCATTTCTTGCGGCGTTGGCTGCGGGAATACTTGCCGACCTTGGCGCCACGGGGCGAACCGAAGAACAGCGCGCGGCCACTGCAGGCCGGCGACGTGGTTTTAATAGTGGACAGCACGCTACCCCGGAACACATGGCCAATGGGGATTGTAGAGCGCACGTATCCTGCAGCAGATGGCAGCACCCGCGTAGTGGAGGTGCGAACCAAGACGGGACTCTTCCGGCGACCAGCGAGTAAGCTCGTCGTCCTCGTGAAAGAAGAAGAGGCTTCGCGAGCTACGCCGGGGGGAGAACTGTTACGGACGACATCGCGTTGATTAAATAAAAACATGTAAAATACCAATAAGTAGATTGAATAAGTAGAATAAGTATTAAAATGTAAACTCTAATTTAATTGGTAGATAAAACGTATTGTGATTGGCTGTAAAGAGGTGCGACAAGGACTAGAAAGGGATAAAAACATCGCGTGATCAAAGCCGAATCAGGATTGGCTGATCAAAAAGCTCCATGTCGCGCCCCTAGCACAACTTGTACCCAGGTAGAAATATACTTAAGAAGGTGGGTTGCTCACAAAAATCGGAGTCGGCGACAAGCACGCAGCCGCAGGGGAGAGGGCTATTGCCGCCCCTGCCGGCGCGACTTAGCAAGATGATCGCCGAGAAGAGGCGTCTACGCAAGCAGTGGCAACAGTTAAGATGCCCTACATTAAAGACGAAGCTCAACCGTCTCGCGGAGAGGGTCAAGGCCGAGCTCAAGGCGCACGCCGCCGAGGGCTGGGAGGAAAGAATAGAGGCCACAACGGAGAGTTGGCCCTCTCTACACAAACTGTGCCGCCAGTTGAAGAATACCCCAGCCCCGGTAAGACCGCTACTCAACAGCGACGGGGCGCTGAGGTACACCGCAGAGGACCGGGCGGAGGTCTTCGCAGAACACCTGGAGCGTCAGTTCCGCCCCAACCCGACCAGCGACACCGACCATGTCGCAGCAGTTGAGAAACACCTGGGAGACTACTTCGCAGCGCCGATAGCTCCCGATGAAGAACCAGTATATTTCTCGCCGGGCGCAGTCAGACGCGCCATCCTCCGTACCAAGCCCAAGAAGGCCCCCGGTGCTGACGGTATAACCAATACAGCGCTGCGCCACCTGCCGTACCGAATGGTAGCGGCCTTGGCGCGCCTGTATACCGCGGTACTGCGCACCGGGACCTTCCCCGCTGTCTGGAAGGAGGGGCGCGTCATAATGCTGCCCAAGGCGGGAAAAAAAAAATACTGAAGCCGGAGAGCTATCGGCCGATCACACTGCTGCCGACAGTCTCCAAGGTGTTCGAGGCACTCCTGCTGCGACATCTCCAGCCTCACATCGCGCCGCGGCCCGAGCAATTCGGGTTCCGGGCGGAGCACAGCACGACGCTCCAGCTGTCGAGGGTACTGCACCACGTCACGGCCGCTCTTAACAAGAAAGAGTGTGCCGTTGCAGTACTCCTCGACATGGAGAAGGCCTTCGACCGTGTGTGGCACGACGGCCTGATTTATAAACTGGCCACATCAGGCGCGCCCCGTCGCGTTGTAAAGGTGGTCTCTACCTTCCTCTCCGACAGGACTTTCCGGGTGGTGGTTGACGGGACGCTATCCGCCCCCCGCCCTGTGCTCGCGGGTGTACCGCAGGGCAGCTGCCTGTCGCCTGCGTGCTACTCACGTTACACCGACGACATCCCCACTACCTCGGAAGCGATGCTCGCGCTCTACGCTGACGACGCCGCGTACATCACTACATCGCTTAATGCGAAGTACGCGGCCGTCAAGATGCAGCGTGTGCTCGAGCTCCTTCCCGAGTGGCTCTCCAAGTGGCGGCTGTCGGTGAACGTGGGAAAAACGCGGCGATCGTATTCGGGCGTGCGTCCGTCCCACCACCCCTGAGACTCCTGGGAGCCGCCGTCGAGTGGTCCCCCCGGGTGAAGTACCTGGGGGTGACGATCGACCGCCGGCTCACCATGGGGCCACACGTCCGCTCGGTCGCCGCACGGGGCAGGGTTGCCCGCCACCTGCTCAAACCAGTGCTCTCATCCTGCATCCCGGCGCGCGTCAAACTGGCCGTGTACAAGTTGTACATACGGCCATTACTGACGTACGCCGCTCCGGCATGGTTCGCCCTCACTAGTGAGGCGCACCGCAAGACGCCCCGCGCGCAAGAAAATCTTGCGCTGCGGACAATAGTTGCCGCTCCTCGCTACGTGAGGAACGATGTCATCCGGAGGGACCTCAGGCTTGAGAGCCTGGATGAGTTTGTGCGGCGCCTCGCGAAGGGTATGTTCGCGCGTGCCGACGCGTCCGACTTGACGCATGTCAAGGACATCGCGCCCTGGCACGCGCGCCCCCCTGACGCGAAACCCTTCCCCCGCGACCTGGTAGCGGACCTGTGACCCCACTCCACCGGATTGACCTCACAGGTGAGCCGCACCCAGGTTACACGCGGCTCACCTGACCCAATAATACTGCACCCCCTACACACACTCGTCGCGTAGCGTATGCTAGGTTAATATAGGTACGCATACGCGGCGGCAGACAATCACCACTAAACAGACGCCAAACATATACACGCGTACGCGCAGCGCGGGCCGCGGTACGCGTAATCACTGGGCGGTGTTACTCTACAGTTCAATACCGCCCACACATACATCACGACCCCTTAGCCTGAAGTGGTTACCGTACATAGATGGTTTCTCAGGACGGGCGGGGGTTACATGTTACACCCGTAACTCTGTAGGAGCGTCGAGTCGGCACCACCTGTCGCTGGTCGTCCCCCGCTGGGCTTCCCTCAGGGCAACTGGGGGTCTCACCTGGCGGGGACTGACCGCCGGAGTGCCGTGAAGCAAGCAGGGTCGTGAGTGGGCCCTGTGGCGCACCTACAGAATAACACATAGCAACCAATAACACAGACGTGCGCAACTCACGCACGTAACTACATCTGACAGGCCATTGTCGCCGACCCGAAGAGAGGCTCGTATTTACGGGCCACCTAAACGGACTCCGCGGCCGGGGGGCATAGCCCTGGGTCCGCTCGCCACGCCCCCTGACGGGGGCGTCGCGATTTCCCGAACAAAAATCGGAGTCAAAAGTGATCAGTGATCGGAATAGTCTCCTAAACAAGAAGGATACCGAGTTAACCAGTGAGCAAGCCACCTATGGAGATATTGTGAAGGGTCAATAAAGATCGAAGAGTACGAAGATGTTTCATTGAAGAGCACCACAACCCACGAAATTAATACAGTCCACTACAATTGGGGTCCGGTGGTTTTAGTCCCAGACTCTAATTATGGAAAAACCAACATCAATAGTTTACAACTCTGGCAACTCCAACAGAGAATGATGCAGGACTTCTGGCGACTTGGTCGCAGGATTATTTGCATCAGTTTCTATTTCTACAACGATGCAAGTGGACGGACCAAATTTCTGAACCATCTGTTGGGACTGTAGTATTAGTTAGAGAGGTTGACATGCCCCCAGGGAAATGGTTATTGGGAAGGATTGAGGAAGTATTATGGGCCTGACGGAATTACGCGGGTAGTCTCTACGCCAAGGCCTCAGTTCTTATATGACCTATTTCCAAATTGTATCTATTGTTAACCGACTTCAAAAAGGAGGAGGTTACTCAATTCGACCGTATATATGCTTTTTTTTTATGTTTGTTCGCGCATAACTTCGTCGTTTATGAACCGATTTTGATAATTCTTTTTCTGTTGGAAAGAAGACGTTCCCAAGGTGGTCCCATGATAAGGATATCAGGGTTTAATGGTGGAAGACCAGAGAAAACAAGGGGAACTTTCAAAAATTGCAGGACGACTAGTGCATTTCTTAGCATTTTCATTAAGTATTTTAAAGCACTACAATTTAGTAAATGTCTGGAGTAGATCTGATGATGGAGCCGGGAGACAGTCGAAGGAACTCCTCAACAATTCACAGCAGCTACCTTGTGTTTGGGGTCGATTAATTTGTATTGATAAGAACTTTACACCTAGATGGGTTGTGACTGACATAAAAGCTCTGATGATGAAGACATAGGCCAGTTCCGGAAACTCTTCAACAGTTTATAGTAGCTACTTTGTGGTTGGACTTAATTCATTTATATTGATGAGACCTTTGCACCCACTGGGTTAAAATAATGGCCTGCAGTAAATTTGATGATGAAGACCATAGGCAGCTGAGGGAATACTTACCGGGTAAAAATTAAAGTAAACAAAATTACGTCGTTTCCCAACTATATTTGGGTCAGCTTCCAGTCTGACCGGATGCAGCTGAATACATAGTACTTTTAACAACTAAAAAGTGTAAAATAAAAACTTTTTTACAAAAAAACAACCGACTTCCAAAAACCACTACAAAGTAAAAAATAACTAATTTCGGAAGTCGGTGTCAAAAACGAATATACAAAAATCAAAGACACCGACTTCCGAAATTAGTTATTTTTTACTTTGTAGTGGTTTTTGGAAGTCGGTTGTTTTTGTTTGTAAAAAAGTTTTTTATCTATTCGATTCGGCCGGTGAAAGTTGTCTAGAGTGGACGTGTGTCAGTAGTCTCAAGTACAATTTATGTGATTGGTTGTAAATTCGTAATAACTAATTCCTTGTTACTCTTAAGGTGATCTTAAGTGTTAGTGACGCCCACTGGGCGGTCCAAGAAGAGGACGCAAATATTTGTGCTAGTGCTTCCTTAATTGACATTCTAAAAGTGATTGCGACTCGTTAGATTCGAACCAGCGACGCGCGATGCCCCGTTTTGGGACCCTGCTTGCTTGGTCGACTCGCTATCGCGCTCGTAGCAGAAGTCTTCAAAATAGTGGTGGGGTAGTCGCAGCTGACGGCAGTGCTACGTCTACATGCGCTACGAGCCTACGAATTGCTACGAACATTGTATCGACTACGCTCACGTTCGATTAATGTACCTGCGTGTGTTGAACCAAGCAAGTTTGTTTACATACATCCAAAATTGTAATAACGATAATAAACAATACACCTACCTACATAAAGATAAAAAAATATTATTTAAAAACAAAAACCCCGCCTGCATAAAACTCTAACGAACTGTATTCAGTGAACTGTGTTCTGTGTTCAGTTGTAGAAACAAGTTGAACAATCGCAGTTGGGGGACTGTTCTATGGAATACTTATTTATCTAGCTAAGAAGTCCCCCAACTGCGATTGTTCAACTTGTTTCTACCTATTCAGTTCGTTAGAGTTTTATGCAGGCGGGGTTTTTGTTTTTAAATAATATTTTTTATTTCTATCTTTTTAGTTTTAACAAATTATGTTTCTAATGTTGGAAAACTTAAAAAAATTGTTTAATTTCTTTTTTCATCGTTCCATTTAATATTAAAAGTACACGTTATATACATATTTTCTTATGAGTATTTTAAATCCTTCATTTTAAAACCAATTCGATAAGTTTGGTTAATAAAAATTACCTCATAATTATGGCGTCAAACATCCGCAATTTTTTTTTAATGTCGCCGTCTAAGACAAATCTAACGATGTCTCAAATGTGAAAATCCGTTAGCCGGTTCTGGAGATACAAAATAATAAAGAATATTACATACATTCATATGTACAAGATACGCGCTTTGTGCATGCCTCCGAATGTAATTCTGTTTATAATTTTGCAAAAAATTGAAACTGACTGACTTTTGTGCTGAAATTTCTAAGTGTTCATTAATTACGTAGGTACGGACGACAGCAGGTCAAGCTACCCCAAACGGTCAGATATTTCCAATCAACATAGAGCCTTAATGCTATAAAGTTGAAAATCTAATAAGGAAATCTGACAGATTGTAGTAGCTTTCTGGATTTATCATTGTTTTTTTTTTTTTAAATGCCTTATCATTGAATTTTCATCTTGTTTTAGTCTTTTCAGTTGATTTTTAATTGTAGTTAACCATGCAAGTGGTTTTTTTTGTTTATTTAATTATTAATAAATTTATGTCTTGTTAGTTAAGAAATATTACGTAACCGGATTAATTCCTTAAATGAGTTTATGTCATGTGGTTGATTTAGCAATTTGTTAGGGTTAAAAAAACTGATATCAAGTCCGGAAAGAGTCCTCACTCTACTCAAAGCAATGTAAGCTTGACCTTTTGCAAATAAGTTTCTACTTAAATCTACAACTGCTTGGTCTAAAGTTGTGACGTGTAGTTTATGCACCGTCACTGCCCAGCATAAAATTAAGGGAAACATTCGTCGCTCAATCTTGCCTTTACCACGTAAAGCATCAAATTCTGTAGCACGAGGCTGGATCCAGACTCCAATACCAGGTAGGTTCCCTGTTATACTTGTGTCATCGAGCTCCACAAATACCGCTTGTGGTAGTTTTCCTGGCTGCAACTGCTTTCTGCGTAGTGCTGGCCAATCTATTCGTCGGATAATACCCATAGCACCGTTAACCAGCCCATGATTAGCACTGATGTTCCGTCTTAGCATGGCTCGAGAGCTTATACCTAACTTGAGGTGGTTTGGTATACTACCTGATTTATTGGGATCTTCAGGTATGTATTCCTCTCGTGGTTTTTGACCATAATTATGTTTTAGGTTCAAATGAGATGTCTACAGCACTAACATTGTATACTTTTGTGAGCTTTTCTAACTTTTCTGTCATGGTCTTCTTCGTCTTCAATCTTTTTCGTCTTTTTTTTTTTATTAGTTATAAACTAGCGCTAGTTTATTAACAGCCTATTCACTCTAGCCTTGAAGACGCTCAAATTGTAATGTGACGGAAACACCGTCGCTGGCAAATTGTTCCAGTCCCTCGATGTACGCGGTATAAAAGAGGAGGCGAAACGCTTCGTCCGGATCGTAGTGGTGTTAACAACGTAAGGGTGGAAACTTGCCGTACGACGGGTCGTCCGATGGTGGATTGGAGATGGGGGAATTAAATTTTGAATTAAATTTTTTAAATGCATCCTATAAAAGACCGAAAGGCTGGCTACTCTACGCCTGTGCTCTAGGCTTTGGAGACCGTCTCGAGTTAAGTCAGGGTTACCAATCAGCCTCTTCGCCCGCCTCTCCACTGAATCCAAAGTGGCCAGGTGACACTTAGCAGCACCAGCCCAAATGTGGCTGCAGTACTCCACACGAACCGACCTGTGCTTTGTACAACATTAAAAGCTGCCCTGGTGTGAAGTACCGCCGGACCCTTGCGATATCACCAAGTTCCTTGGCAGCCACCTTGGCTTTGGACTCAATGAACCGCCCAAAGTTTAGGGTGGAGGGAATCTCAACTCCCAAAAGCTGAAGGCGGTCGGAACACTCCAAGGATACATTTCGAAAAGTAGGAGCCAAGGTGAACGGGCTCCTTTTGGGGGTGAAAAGACACAACACACACACGTGAAGAAGCTGATTTCTTTAAGAATCAATAAACTGCCACTGTGTTGGCAAAAATACATTGATTGCATGGGCTATTACTTCAATTAATACAAAAGATTTTTTTCCTTTTAAACGGCAATTTTATATTTAAAGACTTTTTTATATAAAATATATTTAGAATCAATATTTTTATTATAATCAGTGATTAAAATCCTTCATTTTGATACCCAACTGTATATGCTTGGCAGAAAAAAACATGTAATTCTTTTTTTTTTGTTCCATTTAATATTAAGTTATATACATATTTAGAATCAGTGTTTAAAATCCTTCATTTTGATATCCCACTCGATATGCTTGGTAGAAATTTATTTCTTCATATCTCACAATATGGCGTCATACTTCCGCCATTTTGGATTTTTTAAAATGTCACCTCTCTAGTAGCAGTTGGGCAATTAAGTCAAATCTAACGATACCTCAAATGTGAAAATCCGTTCAGCGGTTCTAGAGATACTAGGTAATAAAGAATAATACATACAAGATAGGAGCTAAAAAAATAACCCTCCTGGCAGTCGGGTAAAAATATCTGAGTGTCTTCTATTACCATCAGAAATGTCACTTTTAAAGCGAATGCCTCCAAAGAAAATGGATTGTAATTCATTAAGTACAGACCACACTCAATCAGAACCCGACATCAACAACGTAGTAATGATAGGCGAATACGTAAATAAAAAAAAGAAATAAGCATTTACGTAAAGGAGATTCGCCAGGTGGTGGGTCTGCCTTGGTTTCACTTGACTATGAGCAAGATCAAAATGTTGCAAAATATTTAACAGAACAGACTGCATTAATGAACAAACTTTTGGCTGATATTGGGGAAATTAAGTCCCAAAATTCCGAAATAAAAGCGTCCAACGTTGAAATTCGAAAGTCAAATGAAAGGATGGAGGAATCAATGTCGTTTATAAACAAGCAATTTGAAGATATGAAAAAGGAAGTTGAGAATTTAAGAAAAGAACGCCTACAGCAAAAACAGCACATAGAAAATTTGGAAAAAAAAAGTACTCGATTTACAGCACAAGTCACGATCGTCTGGAATAGAGATTCGTAATATCCCGCTGGAAAACAGAGAAACTAGTTCAAGCCTAATTAAAACAGTTTCCAGAATCTGCGGTGCTGTGGGTGTCTCGGTGCAAGAATCTAGCTTACGAGATGTATACCGGCTACCAGGAAAGGCATCCAGTTCGACTATACGGCCGACAATTGCAGAATTTTCATCAGTACAAACTAAACAGTCTGTAATAATGGCAGTAAGGGACTACAATAAGGGAAAGAGAAGGGATCTGAAATTGAATACTGCTGCCATTGGTTTACCCGGTGACCCTACGCCGATTTACATCGCGGAGCAGTTGCCCGCCACTACCAAAAAGTTGTTCTATCAGGCCCGTGAATTTGCTAAAAATAATAAATATAATTTCTGTTGGATCTCAAACAGTAACATCTTTTTACGTAAAATAGATGGTGACAAGCAAATTTTAATTCATTCAGAAAAGTGTCTTCTTGATCTCAACAACCAAAATTCAATGACTGACAAACGATGAGCTAAAAAACGCTCTTGCTTAATTGTTTTTACTTTATTTAGTTTTGTTAATAAATTACATCATATACACAACACTCTAAAAACAGCATACAAAAACATATACTCTTACACAGAACTATACACAGAACTTATGATAATTACTCAACAACCCATACTGACTTATATTATAGTGAGATGTATCGCTCATATTTTAATCTATTTAATACCTAAATACTATGTGCCATCTTTATGTGATCAAGTAAATTATAAATGGATTCAATAACGAATATTAACGATTACTTGACACTCTTGGGCTCAGCAATTCTTTTTCTTGTGATCCACGGGAGTGTGCTAGTTATCTGGACACTTCTGAGAGTAATATTAAGATACTACATATGAATATCCGCAGTGTTGGGAAAAATTTTGATCAGTTACTGACACTAATTTGCATAACTAAAATTAATATTGATGTCATTGTTTTAACTGAGTGCTGGCTTAGTAAAATAAACAGCCCGCCTGTACTTAGTGGTTACTTGTCACACGCGACGAAACTAAATTCAAACCAAAATGAAGGTATAATTATTTACACAAAAGTTAGCCTTAACGCCTCTGTTTGGGAACCCTGCTTAGTTAATTCAAACGCTCTGGTGTGCCAAATAGATTCCAAGTTTGCATTTGTTGCTGTGTGCCGCTCTCCATCCTATAATACTTCTACACATTTAGAAGATTTTCTATCAGGCCTCAATAATATTTTAGAGGGTCTCTCTTCAAATCCAAACATAGCACTAATTGGAGATCTGAACATCGATATAAAATCTGGAAATAGTAACCCTCATAGCTTGGAATATCTGATTGTAAACGCTTCACATGGCCTTATACCTACTCATTTCTTGCCCACCAGACTCGAAAATTGTCTAGACCACATTTTGTTAAAGTCAAAATTACCATCCGTCACATTGGTTCTTGAATCGTATATAACAGATCATAGACCTATTCTATTGATGCTAACAAATGCCAAAAAATACCAAGATTCAAAATTCTTTAAGTCTCATGCCAACTTAGACGCAATAAAGGCTGAACTGGAAAATATTGACTTCGCGGATATTTATGGCATCAAAGACACAAATGAGTTACTAAACACTTTTATATCGCTAATGAATACCGTAATAGTAAACAACACAAATGAAAGCATAATCCCTCGGAGACAAAGAATCTTAAAACCATGGATTACTCCTGGCTTGTTAAAGTGCATACAAAATAGGGACAAAATGCATGTCAGATCAAATAAATCACCTAATAATACCATCCTGAAAACAACTTACAAGCGTTATAGAAATTTCTGTAATGACTTGCTTCAAAAGCTCAAATTAAATTACGAAAAATTTGAACTTCAAAAAGCTCGAGGCATAGGATTGCCTCGAGCTTTTTGAAGTTCAAATTTTTCAAGAACTATGGAAAACTATACAAGATATAACAAATACGCGTAAGGAACGCAACAGTCCCGACAACTTGTTGAAGATCACCGATAGTCTCCAAGCCTCGGTGAATAGGATATGTTCATTTTTTTCTAACATTGGCAAACATTTAGCGGATGATATAATTAAAACTACTAGGCAACCTACGACTCCTGCGTACAACGACTCACGGGAAAGTTTGACCCCGATTGAATCCCTTGTTTTGCTAGAAGCGAATGAAACTGAGATCGAGTCAATCATTCTACAACTACGTAGTAACTGTGCAGCGGGTTGGGATGGAATATCATCATCTCTATTAAGGAAATGTCGCCAAGAAATGGTGCCCCCTTTAACCTATATTTTCAACCGCTGTATTCAGACTGGAACTTTTCCTGACGCACTAAAAAAGGCCATCATCCTTCCAATATACAAATCCGGGAACAGGGACTGTGTCAATAACTACCGACCGATCTAGATCCTACCATCGATTTCTAAAATATTCGAGAAGATTCTCAACAAGCAACTCAAAGGCTTTTTGAATAAACATCGCATCTTAGCAACTAACCAGTATGGTTTTAAAGCTGGGGTTTCGTCTGAAGTCTCAAAGATCACGTCTCACACTAATTTATTATATTCACAGAATCACTATACACATACGCGCAAACATACACACACACCTTCACATACACATACATACCCCCCCCCCCCCCCCCACACACACACACACATACTTACATACACACACACACTTCAACACACCACGACACACACATATACATATAAAAATGCATGTCTGCTGGCTCTCACGTTTTTGCGTTACGTGGGATCATTTTAAGTTCAATTTTATTTCTGTTGTTATTACTTTATTTTTTCTCCCTTCTTTTGTACACCTGTTAGTTCAATTCACTGACACTGTTTTTTCGAGTCCTTATGGAAATTGTTTACAGAATCCATTTGGCTGAACCCTATCTTTTAAGATACAGGCGAGTCCTAGTTTAAAAGATAGAGGCTACTATTGCATAGTAATTATAAACATTCCTTTCATGTAACAGTGTAAAGTGCTATGTATTTTTTGTGAAATAAATACTTATTATTATTATTATTGCCTGTTACCAAGTAAAGATAAGGTTAAAATTGGTGGGAATTGTATTTTTATATTATAAAGTTAAAAGAACAAAAAACATTTGTTAGTTTGTAAGAGTGTATTTGCATTTCTTAATTTTTTTTTTTTCGTTATTAAGTAGTTTTAGTCATGATATAACATTGTTGGCATGGTGGGCGGCCAGTAATAAAGACATTCTGCATAATGTCCTTGGTGGGTGGTATGTTTGATGCGAGGAAGAATCAATAAAATCAGTAAGTTATATTTAGTTGATTGACGTCCACCTTAATAGATGGCGTTGGCGTCGAGTTAGATCGCGCTATGGTTTCGTTACAAGATAAAGATAAAGATAAAGATAAATTTATTTGCATAAACATGTGTGTACATACAAGAATATAAATGCATGCAGGATAACATAATAAAATCAATAAGATCAGACATGTTTGCCACCGAATATGGCGTGCAAATATTATCAATAATAAGGAATTAAATTATAAATTTCATGTCAAAAAAAAATATAAATATAATGGCATTACAAAACAAAAATAAATGTCAGCACGAGGAAAAATAAAAACAATGCATCAAAATCTATGTCAATATAGCTGCTTCTGTCAAAAATTCGTTAATATTATAGTATGCTTTGTCAAATAAATATGACTTTAGTTGACATTTCAAGTGTACATTATCTAGCTCCCTCCAACTTTTAGGTAACTTGTTATAAACAATCGGAGCCATGCAAAAAACACTCCTGCGCATAAACGCTGTCCTGCTCCCATGCAGACACAGCTGACTTTGATCACGCCTGTTTCTGGGAAACTTATCTGCCATTCGTGAAAATAAATTAAAATTATTTCTAACAAACATTACTGTTTCTAGAATATAAAGTGATGTCAGTGTCAAAATTTTGTATCGAATAAAATAGGGCTTACAACTATCGGTAATTTTCAATTTAAACATGGCTCTAAGACATCTCTTCTGTGCTTTAAATGCAACTTCTTTATCAGTCGAGTTACCCCAAAAGATAACACCGTATCTGAGAATCGATTCAGTCAGACCGTAGTAAGCAGTTAGTAACGCATCTATGTTAACAGTGCGTGACAAAATATACAAAGCGTACGCACTACTGCTAACCCTTTTAGTTAGGCCTTCTATATGCGCCTTCCAAGTTAAACTTTGATCTATTGTAAGTCCTAAAAACTTAGTTGTTTCAACTCTGTCAATAATAATGTCATTGTATGTTATGTCAAAATTAGAAAAGGTCAACGCGCGCTGGCGAAAATGCATAATTACAGTTTTATTTAAATTTATTTTTAAATTATTATTGTCTAACCATTCTATGGTTTCTTTTAACGTATTATTTATGTCATCCTTATAAAAATTTCTTTGGTCACACGGTATCGTTATAGTACTATCATCTGCGAACAATGTCATTTTATGTTTGATTGCCTTTGGAAAGTCATTAATATAAAGTGTAAAAAGCCGTGGTCCTAATATACTTCCTTGTGGAACTCCATAGATAACTTTACGTTCATTTGAGAGAAAGTTTTCTTCTCTTTTGGTATGTATATTAATTCTTCTTATTTCCGTTACTTGTTGTCTGTCGCTTAAATAAGATATTAAGAACTCAAGGACATTTCCTCTTATGCCATAAGCATCAAGCTTTTTTAGTAAAATATTATGTTGCACGCAATCGAACGCCTGAGTCATATCACAAAATATCGCACACACTGGAGTGTTTTTGTCCATATTAATCATAACCGTATATAAGAATTCATAAATAGCCATGTTAATTGTCTTATTTTTTCTGAATCCTTTTTGTTCATTGCAAAGAATATTATTAACTTCTAAATATAAATTGAGTTCTTTATAAATATAGTTTTCAATTATTTTTGAGAATATTGGTATCAATGAAATTGGCCTGTAGCATTCCATTAACTCCCTATCTTGTTTTTTAAATAATGGCTTTATTACCGACTTTTTCAGAGCATCCGGAAAATACCTTCTGTTATACATAAATTTATTATGTAACTTAAAGGGGAACATATTTCCTTGGCTACTGCTTTAACTATTTTTGTACAAATGCCATCATAACCTACACTATTTGTGTTGTTAAGGGCCAACGTTATTTTAAGTACGTGGTTTGGTAAACTTGGAGCCATAAACATCGAATCCTTCCGGTTTAAAATATATTTTGTGACTCTGTCTCCGGAATTAACTATAGGCTGGATTTTATCAATAAAATAATTATTAAATACATTGGAAATAGATTTTGGATCGGAGATAACTTCATCGTTATTAATTCTAAGTTTGTTAACATTATTCTTTGGCATATTTAACTTTGAATTATTTATAATTTGCCATGTTGTTTTAGATTTATTCTTTGATGTCTTTATTTTATAGATATTTTGAGCTCGCTGAGTTAAATTAATAATCGTTTTAAATATTTTATTGTAATTTTTAAATAGCACCCTGTTTTGCTGAGTAGGTTTTAATCGATACTGCCACAGCAATTGTCGTTTCCTCTTGCTGCATTTTTTGATGCCACGGGATACCCATTTTTGTTTTTTGTAGGTATTGACGGAAACTATGGTTTCGGGGAAGCACTGTCTATATAGCAACAAAAATATGTCAAAAAATGCGTTAAATGCTACGTTAGGGTCATTTGTTTCATAAACATCAGAAAATGTCAGACTCTGCAGATAAGTTTTAAATTTATCAATGTTATTGGCATTATAGTCACGTTTTCTCCTACTCCACCGATCAAAAGTACATACTGTGCTAATTGGGCATTTCAGTAACTGTGCTGTGTGATCTGATAATGCTAATTCTAATACTGAAGCCTTACAGGACCCACTAAAATTATGCGCAAAATTGTCAATGCATGTTTTGCTCTGAAGACGAGTTGGTTGATAAAGCGCCAGTTTCAAGTTAAAGCTTAATAACAAATTTTCGAATTCTATTGATTGATAAGATCTCTTGAGTACATCTATATTGAAATCGCCAGCCAAAACAATATATTTACGATCTTTTTTCATTAATATATGTAATATTCGTTCTAATTTACCAATACACTCATAGAAGTTATTGGCATTTGGCACTCTATAAATGCAAACACAAATGATTCCATGAGTTATTAGTTCAATAGCGCAACATTCAAAGACACCACTTGTTGATATTTTTGCTATTTGCGTCAGCTCTCTCCACTGATGACCTGACCTCACTATTATGCATGCCCCACCTCTTTTGCTTTCTTTACGACCAAAACAGGTGGCTAAACAGTAATTGTTCAAATGAAAGTGTTTTTCATGTGTTTCCATCATAAAGTGCTCCGTAATGCACAAAACATCTACGTCTATGTTTCTTTCAATTAATTCATTAAGGCAGACAGCAAGAGTATCACATTTTGCTAGCAAACCAGCGATGTTTTGATGCATGATATATAGATGTTTAGTCAAGAAAAAGCTGGTCTTCTGTTTTATGTATATCCTTCACATTGTCAATGTCAACATTTTGCATAATGTCAGTAACTAAGTCCAGTAAATCCGCAAATATAGTACGTAGTCCAAGGTTATTTATATTGCCAGAGTATTTATTAAACATGCTGCAGTCATATTCTAGATTCAAATTACTGTCTAAAAGGAACGCGTGTTCATGGGTCAGTATATCCAAATATAAAAGATTATTAAAGGTCTCTACACGACAGTTGAATAAGCTAGTGTCAAACGGATACTTATATGTTGGCATACAAATAATTATGTTAGTGTGCTGCACTGCTTGAAGTACCTCTCGTATATGGAAAATAATTTCATAATAATCATTAGTTCTCTTGAAGTCTTCTTCCCCAAGGAATATAATACAGAAGTCATTCATGGTGTAATTTTTTAGCTTTGTTTCCAGACCGCTTAGAAGCTGTTTTGTGTTTCCATGTGGTTTTAAATAATGACATAGACTGTAGTTGTTTTGGAATTTGTTTTCAGCTATTGACAGTATGTCGTTCTTATTATTACTACTAAGTAAACACATCTTACGTTTAGATTTTGTTTTTATATTTCGCTGTTTACTTCTTAAAACAGGGTATGGATCTCCCTGTTTTACACTTACTTGTGATGTTGAACATGGAGATCCTTCCAGTGGATGTTCATTGTTCACAGGCTGTAGTATTGATGGTGTATTGCATGGCTTAGGAGTTCTTGAAACACATTTCTTTTTGACCGATTTTTGTTTTGGTGTGCGGATAGGTTTTTCAGCTGTACAGACTTTTTTATAGTTATCTATTACTTGTTTACATTTTACCAATTCATGCTTTAACGACGTGTTTTCCAAGTTCAAATTAGTAACTTCTTGGTTTGCAATTAGTAATTCTTCTTGTAATTGATTAATTTTGTCAATTAAATCTTTATAGTTTTGAGATTCGTTGATTGATGTATTTGGCAAGCTTAACATTGTTGTGTCGAATAATGATTCATTTGATGACAACTCACAAAGCGAACTTGAGCGTTTTGGTTTTCTGAATGTGATGTTATCACTTTGCTCATTTTCCATTTTTAAATTACTTCGATAAGTGTCAAGTCGTATTTAGTTAAGACAATATTAATAAATATATATGTGTGTTTTTAATACTTGAAGGTACTTTTTAGAATGGACGAAGTCGTTAAACAATGACTAATAAGAAATAATTTCGTTTTTTATTTTTGTACAAAGTGTTGTTCAGTCACTTTACTTGTATAACTACTACTATGCACTTTATTTAATTTTACTTCTCTTCAATATAATGCTTGTATCTTCGATGTTATTGTAATTTTTTGACACTTCACTATTTGAGTTTTGTTTTTACGTTTATCTGGTTTATTTTTGTAGATAACACTCACACTTCTTTATCAAACTATTATTTACCGGTTTACATTAAACTTTGGATAAATACACAACATTTACATAAAAAAAACATAAAATTATAGCGGAGCTGCTTACTTAAGTTTTCGAGAACTACCCTCGTAACGCTAGCTAATGTATATAAGAAGAAGAAGATTTTTTTTTTTATGAATGTGTGAATTACAATCGCAATTTGTGAGCAATGCTATAGGCATTAATATACGTGTAAAGTGATTCCGTATTTTTGAGCAATGCTATAGACATTAATATACGTGTAAAGTGATTCCGTATTTTTGAGCAATGCTATAGACATTAATATACGTGTAAAGTGATTCCGTATTTTTGAGCAATGCTATAGGCATTAATATACGTGTAAAGTGATTCCGTATTTTTGAGCAATGCTATAGGCATTAATATACGTGTAAAGTGATTCCGTATTTTTGAGCAATGCTATAGGCATTAATATACGTGTAAAGTGATTCCGTATTTTTGAGTAATGCTATAGGCATTAATATACGTGTAAAGTGATTCCGTATTTTTGAGCAATGCTATAGGCATTTTTTTTTTTAATAATTATAAACTAGCGCTTGACCGCAATCCTGCCTGATGGTAAGCAGTGACGCAATCGTTGATGGTAAAGCGCACTAGTTTATTAAGATAATATACGTGTAAAGTGATTCCGTATTTTTGAGCAATGCTATAGGCATTAATATACGTGTAAAGTGATTCCGTATTTTTGAGCAATGTTATAGGCAATTTTTTTTTTATATATACAACGTGTAACAAAAAGGGTATATACATACCAAGGGCATGGCATCTTTAGACGATATCAAACGATATCGGAAGGGTTTCAACTCAAAATAAAATACTCAAAAAATTGATACCAAATTTTCGGTTTCGTGTGTTTCTTAAAATTAAATCATAACAAACGTGGCAGCACACTACATACGTTAATAACTACTCGTTACCCGTTACGTTACTTGCCAAAATCCGATAAATGTCTTCAATATCTCTGTGCGACTAGTATGATAGTAGCCTATCACAGGCGGTATTTTTCCTCATAACTTCCTAACATAAAGAGATAGGATTAAAAAACCCTTCCAATATCGTTTGATATCATGTAAAGATGCCATGTCTTTGTTATGTATATACCCTTTATGTTACACGTTGTATATTGTAAACTAGCGCTTGACCGCAATCCTGCCTGATGGTAAGCAGTGACGCAATCGTTGATGGTAAAGCGCACTAGTTTATTAAGATAATATACGTGTAAAGAAATTCCGTATTTTTGAGCAATGCTATAGGCATTAATGTACGTGTAAAGTGATTCCGTATTTTAATTGCCATCCCCTCCCAAGTCGACCCGCGGTCGTGTTCACGTTCTATTATATAATAATGTATATTAGCCAACAACAGTACAGGACAGTCTTTTTTTAAAACCACCCCGGTGTCTCTTGTATCACGAGCGCGCGTGGGGCCGCGGGAGTCTAAATTCTTCCACGGCCCCACACCTTCGTGCTGGCCCGGTCTGTCGGGCCTCTTCTCCTGCTCGGGGTAGTTGCATCGCCTCAGAGGCGCGCGCTGACACTCGCGCGCGCCGCCGCCTCGGGGTCCATCGAATAGGGGGCGGGGACTTCCCCATGTCCCTCGCCCCTGGACCCATTCATGGGGGGATGAAGAGGGCGTTATCCGCTCTTCTTCGGCACCCAGTGCGTCTTCTGCGGCCCGGGAAGGGAGTTGATATCTCCCTCTCCCGTTCCGCAGCTTCCTTCTGCGACATCACGTGCTCGCAGAAGGACACCACCGCGTCCCACGATTCTGTGCTGCCGACCATCCTCCATACTACTGCCGCCAGCCTCAGGTCGTCTCCTACATCATTTGTGAGGACACGGCGCTGCTCCTTCCACGCTACACACTCGGAGAGCGTGTGCTGCGCCGTGTCCTCCCCGCATTGGACGCAGTGGTGGCATCGAGCGTCCAGCTCCCTGCCTAAGCGACGCAGGTACTTGCCGAAGCAGCCGTGCCCCGACAGTACCTGCGTCACCCTGAACGACAGGGAGCCGTGCCTTCTCCCGAGCCAGTCGTCAAGTACTGGCCGGATAGCTTCGACGGTAGCGAGGCCGGCGCGGCGGTAGGGCTCATAAGCCTCTGCCGCCAGTCCGCCACTAGGACCTGACGGAGCTCCTCTCGGCGCAGCTCGATCTGTCGCTGCACCGGACTGGAGCCCCATGTCCGCTCTTCCTCGCGCCATCGGTACAATGACGCGAGTACTTTCGCCTCTAGGTCCCAGGGCGGGGATCCGGCCAGGACGCAAGCCGCCTCGTAGGAAATCGTGCGATACCCGCGGACGACCCTGACGGCCATCGCCCCATTGCGCAGAATGGCGAGTGTTCCGGCCGTCAGGTCCATCGCCCACACAGGGGCCCCATACAGGGCCATGGACCGCACGATTCCCACGTACAACCGCCTGCAGGCGGCGCTCGGGCCCCCCATGTTGGGAAGCAACGTTGACAGCGCGCCTAGTACAGGACAGTCTACATCAACTCACTAACTTTTGTGATTCGCGTGATCGTAATGGTGTTAACACCACAACGATCCGGATGAAGCGTTTCGCCTCCTGTTTTATACCGCGTATATCGAGGGACTGGAACAATTTGCCAGCGGCGGTGTTTCCGTCGGACTACAATTTGAGTTTTTTTTATAAACCATCAACGATTGCATCACTGCTTACCATCAGGCGGGATTGCAGTCAAGCAATAGTTTGTGACTACATATTTTAAAACAGTCACTTTTACTTTCCCTATGTCGCTTTGTATGATTCAATCTTTAAAACTACGCAACGGATTTTGATAGGGGTTGTTTATAATAGATAGAGTGATTCAAGAGGAAGGTTTTAATGTATATAACATGCATAATATGTAAGAGGAACACTGAAAATTTTTGAGGTTTCTAACACATGTCGCAAAATAAACCCATTTTTTGAGCTTACAAACGCTTACAAATTGCAAACGCTGGCTGAACCCTATGAGATAGATCAAAATAATGTACTACAGTATTGTAGACCTTAAAAATGCCTACAAAAAAGTCTGCGACATCTTATGTCTACCTACTATATTTTCTTCATTATGACTACTTTTTTATGTTTGAAAAGTTAATTAAAATGCCAGTCGAAGTCAGAGCCCACTATTTGTTCCTTATTATTAATCCTTATCCAAATCAATTACGTCATATCAAAGGTAATTTTAGCAGCAGCAGATCTCTTTTTGAATTAATGGAATTGGTTGTTTCATTCAGGAGATATCACGATTTATTCAAAACTAAACACCAGAAAAAGTCCGCGCGCCGCTCGTGCCCCTGCCGGCCGCCTGCTACTTGAGTGTTTCTCTGCCTTAACCGCGGAGTGAGTGGGCCGGAGCGGGGTACCATTATTTCGAATAAACTTGCTACCCGGGTAGGCTTTCATTCTTTTTGAAGATGGTGGAACTGGCTAGCCATGGAGAATAAGGTCGATGTATCTTGCAGAGTCAGATATTCGCTGACGGGCGGCACAGTAGACATTATTTTTATTGAAGGGCCACCGTTTCTTGGGGAAGGCTTAGGTACCTATATCATTTGTCCACGTGCGAAACCGGGGCGGATCGCTAGTAATTTAAAAAAAAAATGAGAAAAGTGTTACAAGAATTGTAGGATTCAACAATTTTAGGTTTAATTAGATTAATATTACACTCTATTAGTAACGGAATGTATACGCCATACAAAATAGACGCTGTATTCACCAAATGTCTCGCGGCCTCTGCAGTGACCATACAGTGATCTAGCCAGCGGAGCTATTACTATAAGTATGAGAGCATTGCGCCAACAGTTCAGTATCAATGCAGACCGAGACTGATCGGTGCACGTTGTAAGTGATTCATGTAAGTATACCGCCACGGGGTGTTGTTTGTGTTGTTGTTGATGTTGTTGAGTGTGAGTGGGAGTGTTGCAGCTGGCAGTCGACACGGAGACGCACGAGTTTCAACCGTGAGACAAGTTCCTGGTATGTTTGATCACTAGGTTAATAAGGGTTTTGAAAGAAGGTTTATTAAAATTCCCAAATATGTAATACATTTCACTTTTTTATTTTCTCGCAAGTGCATTGGAGAGGGTCACAGTTTGCATGGTGGGTTTTGAAGTGAAGCAGTAGTTTAGGCGCTGAGGTCGCGGGTTTTTTGAAAGTCTTACACCACACCACAAGTCAAACAGGCAAGTAATAATAGGATACCACAAGTACTTGAGTTGGTTTTGTCAATATTTAAGACCAGCTGCACTCCGCGGTTTCACCCGCATTGGTTTTGATGTTTTTTTTTATATGCTCCGCTCCTATTGATCGTAGCGTGATGTTATGTAGCCAAAAGCTTTCCTGGATTAATGGGCTATCGAAAGCAAAAAGATTTTTTTCAAATAGGACCAGTAGTTCCTGAAATAGGCGCGTTCAAACAAACAAACTCTTCAGCTTTATGTATTACTAGCGGCCGCCAGCGACTTCGTTCGCGTGGAATTAGTTATGGTTCGCTCCTATTGGTCTCAGCGGGATGTTATATAGCCTAAAGCCTTCATGGATTAATGGGCTATCCAACTTCTTCTTCTTCTTCTTCCTCAGCCTATAGATGTCCACTGCTGGACAAAGGCCTCCCCCAAGGCTTTCCACGATGACCGGTCTTGTGGTGCCCGCATCCATCGGCTTCCCGCGACCTTCACCAGGTCATCGGTCCACCTTGTTGGGGGTCTCCCTACGCTGCGTCTTCCAGTACGTGGCCGCCACTCCAGAACCTTGGTGCCCCATCGGCCATCGGTTCTACGAGCAATGTACCCTGCCCACTGCCACTTAAGTTTAGCGGCTATCCAACGCAGAAAGATTTTTCAAATCGGTCAAGTAGATCCTGAGATTAGCGCGTTGAAACAAACAAAACAAACCCTTCAGTTTTATGTATTAGTACAGCTATTAGTATAGAAGTATAGATTATGATCTTATTCTTATTTGGTTTTAATCAAGTCATCGTTTGATACTATTTTGAGACGACACTGTCATGTCGTCGGCATAACATTTGTGATATCTGGGTTTTGCTTTAATGTGCGACTTACATAATTTATGCAAATAATGAATAATGTCGGACCGAGAACACTACTCTGTGGAACTCCAACTATGTTATTTGATAACTGATTGTCTCACACACTTCCATCGGTTAAATAGGTTTTAAACCAATTAGATGACAGTCTTCTGATTTCAAAGAGCTCCGTTTCTTAAAAGTATGGATTCTTCAATGGTGCTAAACGCTTCGGCAAGACTTAAGAATACTCCCAAACACTTTTTATTAGAACACAATTCCGAAACAAACTGATAGGCGATCCCGTATTTTAAAACCGTGAATCACTAGAGGATTGCTTCATTGTATATGGAACCGCGATAGAATGCACCTCGTGATAACACAATTCTTCAAACGGCATATAAAAGGTACCGAAACTTTTGTGATTCGCTGATCAGAAAGTTAAAGCTGACAGAAATTGAACTTTTTACTAAGGCTCAAACCATTCCAAATGGTTATATATAAATATGGGATGTTGTAAACCGACTCTCAGGCGGGTAGTGCCGAGCAAGGGAACTATATTAAATTATCAGCAGAAGCTAAATTGTCAGCGAACAGTGTCAACAAATATACAAATATTTGGTCAACATTGGGTAGAACCTTGCTGCGAAGCTACTTCCACGCGAAAGTTCGCCGGCACCTTCCCAAGTCAAGGAAAATATGTCATAGTACAACTCCCGGATCCAGGGAGACGGCAATCTTCCTCATTTTTCTCGAGGGCCGCACCACACAAATGGGTAGCATACGCTAGTAGGTCCCCAGTTGACCGATTGCGGCGAAACCCGTACTGTCGGTCACTGAAGAGATCGTTACCCAAGGTATGCCGAAAGGTGACGTGTGTGTGAATGTGGGAACATTATAGGCTGATTAAGTATGTTAGACAGGCCCCCTTTCAGTGAGAGGGAGTGGGCCGTGTTCTACCAACCTGGCCCAGGGCGGGTTTTTTTTTTTTAATTTTTTTATGTAATTATAAACTAGCGCTTGACTGCAATCCCGCCTGATGGTAAGCAGTGATGCAATCGTTGATGGTAAAGCGCGCTAGTTTATTAAAAAATCTTAGTGAATAGGAAGGAAGACGGCAGTTGAGCGAGGCGATGTAATGGTAAGCCCAACAACACGACCAGCGATGCTGCGCCAAAGGGGGATTGATCTAAAGATTGTGAGGACGCTCGAACTTTTTGGTAGAGGAACTTTTCATTTAAATATGGAATCAAGTGATATCGCGTGCGCATGTGTGCGTTGCGCTATACTATATTATACAGAATGTTTTGATGAGCACATTACACACACCTACTTGCTAAGTAGCTAACGTAAGATTTTGGGCGATGTCTTCCGAACCAATATTTATCGCAGCATTAGCACTTCATTTATGAACAACATTACAGTAGGCACGTGACGTCACGGCACGGTCAGGCCGGAGGTAACACACAAACATTTCACCACGGGTTCTAGATCTCATAGTTAGGTGGATTTGAACACTCCCTAAGACCTAGACTCTCTATACTTTGAAAGTTTGAATTACTTTCGTATTATCTACATGTATGTGAACTTATACTTCCCCACCTCACACCTGATATCTTTGTCATACCTCGGAGAAACTAATTTCAAGGATTGATTACATTCATTCCTTACACTTACATAGTTTAGTTTTTTGTTTATCCCCTCCATATTAGATGTTTTAGGGTTCCGTAGTCAACTAGAAACCCTTATAGTTTCGCCAAGTGTGTCTGTCCGTCCATCCGCGGATAATCACCGTGACCGACGACCGTGGCATCAGAAATACTCCTCCTACACGTTAAGTGGGGAGGGATATTGTTTAAACCTTAACGTGTAATATATTGTTGGACAATTTTTAAAAATGAATAGAGGTTTACTTAAATCTTTTTTTTTTTTTTTTTGGTAATTTTATTTTAAAAATCTTGTTACCGCTCTATTTTTGACCCATAACTTTAAAAATAGAAAAATCTATAAAATAATAATTAATGAAAATTATTGGGTTGTAACAGTGTTTGAAAAGTTTAACAAAATAATTTCTGAACTAAGTTTGTAATTTCAAGCATTTTTTTGTCTTGTACATATTTTATTACCCTGAACGTATCTTCTTCTTTATTCTTCTCTTTTTTCAGAAAAAGCACCAACATACATTATTACTAGTTTGTATAAATTAGTAACCCTATTTCCTGAGAGAGATGGCGCTGTACGTTGAACTACTTCGCACTGATATTTTTTTTCTGAAGGGTCTGGGACGGGTCTGAGCTATAGAATAGTTGGAATCTATAACTCATTAGTGGGACCGTTTTTAAGGTTCCGCATGTTAACTCAATGTAACAAACAGCATATTTTTTAAACTGTTAAGTGGGGACAGTTTATTGTGACGCACAGTAAACTACTGAACCCTACACTGCTCGTGGTCCGACACTACGTTTTTGTTTTCTTATTGTTGTGTAGAGGTGTGTGCTAGAGATGGACATCAGAGGCGCAGTAACAAGGTTTCAGTTTCGCCCTTTGAGGGTGTGTTGTTAAAAATATCATCATCTCAGCGTTAATCCCAGTCGCACCCGAAACTTTTCAGCTTTGGAGTCTGAGGTCCGCTTTACCAGTCTAACTGCTGATTTTGGCTAAACTTCGATATTTTTTTATTATCTAGAAATGAATTGTGACCAAAAGACCTAAAGGTCTTTTGGTCACAATAACCAGCCAGGCCCATCATAACCTAATACAAGATTTACACTATTCCGACTTCAAAACCTTATAAAGTATTTTGTAAAGTAGCTGCATTCATTCAGTAGGTACGAGACACGATACTTGTGTCTTTATTGAAACATGAATGATAACTGCTACACCTGTCTCTTCTAAAATACATTAGAACCACTAATGTGGCTGTGACATTCTGGCTCAATCCATGTTTCACTAACAACAGCAACGTGGAATGCCCACGTTCTTGAAGTAGGTAAGTAGTAGGCATTCAAATTCTACTAATTTTGGCAGTATGTATAAACTTGACTCGTGCTGGGAGGGGACTATCCATTGAATAGCTTATTTAACCATTCTTCACCTTTCATTGTTTCTACTACAAACTGTTTTAAAGCTTCAAAACTAATATTTTCCGTGAAGCGACTGCCGTCCCACCTCAACAACCCGAAGGCCATATCGAAGCATTGCAGGACATATTCATATCCATGCATACAAAATATTTGCACTGTGCTGGGATCCGCGCCTCCTTACGTAGCGGCCAGTTCGCTACCGCTACTCCACGGTGGCTGTCCGCTTTGCTAAAATTATTATTATTGCTAAAAGTATTGTATTCGTGGAATACGGAACAAGTAATAAGTTTTTGAGCCGCAGTACACTAGTAGTACACTAGTACACTAGTAGTACAGCGCTACGTTAGCGCTGTACGTATAAAATGGCACTCGGAGTATTTGCACAAACTATTTGCGTATGAAACAAGTTTCAAGTTCACGCGAGCGTGTTGTGTAGTCACGTTATTGTCAGACGGTGGTGAGTGGTGACGCAGGCGGTGAGTACATCAGGAGGTTCTGCTTTTGTCGAAAACGTAACTATTATCGCACTTCGATACCGGTCGGTGCTACGCCACTGTGTAACGGTCGGTACTACGCCACTGTATAATGGCTCCGAGGCTATTTTGGAATCGTATTTCTGTGATCACGACTTACCCAAAAGATTTTATTTTCTCTGGAGCGGAAACAAGTCGACCGATGTAGAGCTAGACTAGATATATTATAGGTTTTCTCTTTGTCTTTGGTAAAAGCCTTTATTATTACTAACCAGGCAATTTCTGGTCCTTCAATTTGGAAAATAACTTTTCCCCATATAGACTCGTCCCCTTTCTGGAGGCCCCCTCCTTATAGACTCTGTCCCTTATAGACACACCCCCGCTTCTAGACTCGTCCCCCTTATAGACATGCCCCGCTTATAGACTCCCCCCTAATAGACTCGCCTCCCCCTTATAGACTCGTCCCCCTTAAAGACTCGTCCCTCTTATAGACACCTCCCCCCTTTATAGACTGGTCCTCCCCTTATAGACTAGTCCCACCTTATAGACTCGTCCCAAGTTACCAAACGATTTGACCCTTTGCTGCCGCCTCCTCTTCCCCCTTAATGTATAATATAAGTTACGGATGACTATTACAATATATTTTCCTTGCACGATCAGCAGGCTACATCTGATCAAGTCACGATGGTGCCCCGCCCTGCTCCACAGTCGCCGTCACTCCCTCTCATCCCGGAGTTCTTCGCGGGGAGGGAAGTGTTCATCACTGGTGCCACTGGATTTATGGGCAAGGTAGGTGAAGCCGTAGGTTGGTAAGCAATAATCGTTTCTGGTCAGATCTACAGTCAGAAACAAAGTTGTAAACATGACCGTCTATATTTCTCTTTTAAAGAGAAGTAGCAAAGATGAAATATTATAAAATACTAGCTGCGTGCCGCGGTTTCACTCGCGTTTTTTTTTTGTATGACCCGCTCCTAAAAAGATATTTTCAAATCGGACCAGTAGTTCCTGAGATTAGGGCGTTCTAACAAACAAACAACCTCTTCAGCTTTATATATTAGTATAGATACAGATTAGTATAGATATACACATTAAAATTTAGTTTTCTACATACCTACATGAGAAATCACTTAGAGAAGTAAAACAAAGAGTATGAAAAAACATAGGCTTTGTACCTTTTTGTTGACTAATAATGCATATCTTTTTACGTACTTATCTATTATCGTTGAGTTAGTATCCCATAACACAAGTCTCGAACTTACTTTGGCGCTAGCTCAATCTGTGTGATTTGTCCGTATATATTTATTTTATTATTTATTTATTTATTTATACCTTTATATGTATACCTTTTGGTCTATTAATGTAGTAAATACTTCTTTTTTATTAATCGTGTCTCTTTTCACCTTTTGCCGCGGTCTCAATGTCAGCAGTATCTGACCTTGGTCACCGACCTAATGAACGGGTACGTTTGTGTTAGACTAACCGCACATCCATATTGGCCGCAGTTATTGCGCTAGGACACTAAAATGAGGATTATTTGAGGCTCACAAAAGAGGTACATTTATCACATCAGTGTCATACAGACGGCAGCACATGAAGCTACTACAATCTGTCAAATTTCTTTATCAGATTTTCTACTCTATCTCTAAAGCATTAAGGCTCAAGGTTGATTAGGAAGTTCCGGGTAGCTTGACCTGCTGTCATCCGTACATACGTATATCATGATATGATGGTGCTGATCCAGGTGCTGGTGGAGCGTCTGCTGTGGTGCTGCCGCGACGTGTGTCGCGTGCACCTGCTCCTCCGCCACAAGAACAACTCCTCGCCCGACAAGAGACTCGCGCAGCTCAAACAATCCCAGGTAGGACCACGTCCAAGGTTCAGGTCTTTATGTGCCTTACGTACATACAGTGAAACATAAAGGGTTGTGCAAAATATAATAATTGTTTCCAATATTTCATAACTATACCTTAAATTACATTTCGAAATTTTAGAATTAAAAAGCATGAAAATAGTCATATGCGAGTCGGACTTACGCACCAAGGGTTCCGTACAAAGTAGGTAATAGTTGAATATAACCACATAGTGGTCGGATTGTTCCTTTACTTGTGTTACTTGACATTATTTATTGATCAATTTCATTCATCCAGCTCAATGAAAAGTTTTGATAGGTTTTGATATGGTTTTGAAACCCTTGCGAGTGTCAAAAGATGTCCTCCCTAAGAGGTTTCGTTGATATTGTCAGTAAAATGTGATATCGTAAGTCCGGACATCTGGTAATAAAATGTGATATCGTAAGTCCGGACATCTGGTAATAAAATGTGATATCGTAAGTCCGGACATCTGGTAATAAAATGTGATATCGTAAGTCCGGACATCTGAAAATAAAATGTGATATCGTAAGTACGGACATCTGGTAATAAAATGTGATATCGTAAGTCCGGACATCTGGTAATAAAATGTGATATCGTAAGTCCGGACATCTGGTAATAAAATGTGATATCGTAAGTCCGGACATCTGGTAATAAAATGTGATATCGTAAGTCCGGACATCTGGTAATAAAATGTGATATCGTAAGTCCGGACATCTGAAAATAAAATGTGATATCGTAAGTACGGACATCTGGTAATAAAATGTGATATCGTAAGTCCGGACATCTGGTAATAAAATGTGATATCGTAAGTCCGGACATCTGGTAATAAAATGTGATATCGTAAGTCCGGACATCTGGTAATAAAATGTGATATCGTAAGTCCGGACATCTGGTAATAACACTTAGAGTTTGAGTCATCATCATCATCCCAGCGTTAATCCCAGTCGCATCCGAAGCCTTTTTCAGTTTTTGGAGTCTGGGGTCCGCTTTACCAGTCCAACTGCTGATATGGCTAAACTTCAACATTTTCCGTGAAGCGACTGCCGTCTGACCTCCACAACCCGAAGGCGACATTGAAGCATTGCAGTTAGACCAATTGTTGGACTTTTGAGGGCTCCAACAACCCGTAACGACTGCCACTAGATGTTCGTATGGCAACCGGGACCAACGGCTTAACGTGCTTTCCGAGGCACGACCAGACCAGTGCAAATATTCATATTCATGCATACAGATACTTGCACTGTGCGGGGATCGAACCCGCGCCACCTTGCGCAGCGGCTGTATCCACTACCGCTACGCCACGGAGGCTGTTTGAGGCGGGTGTTTGAGTGACTCTGTATAAGTACATATTTATTTTTGTGCAAAAATGACAAGTTTTGTGCCGAATAAACGTCATTTGCGGGAACTTTTGTTACTTCTTTAATTTGAAGAAATCGGCTGCTGCAGCCAGTCGATTTCTTGTACAAGTTTATGGTGAATCAGTTTTAAGCGAGTGAAGCGACAAAGAACGTAGTGGAAGACCGAAGTCGCAGGAAGACTCGGAATGGGAAGCATTATTGAAGGAAGATAGAAGGAAGAGGAAAGCCTTGAGTATTTGATATTGATTTATACTTGATGAGTCCATAACACATTGAAGCAATGAACAAGCATCCCTAAACCATACTCAGAAGCCGCTTTGCGAATGAAGCCAGCTGCCTGATAGAAGCCTATTCAAGTGTTGGGCCACACCCACAACCCACAAATGGGCAACCTCGTGACCCAAGTCGAGATACAATGATTTGTTATCCAACCATACTAATATTATGAATGCGAAAGTAACTCTGTCTGTCTGTCTGTCTGTTACGCTTTCCCGCTTAAACCTCACAATCGATTTTGATGAAATTTGGCACAGACAATCTTAGACCCTGAGAAAGGACATAGGCTACCTTTTATTGAAAAAATTGATATTCCCGAGGGAAATCAAAAAAGCGCGATATAACCGAATTCCACGAGGGCGAAGCCGCGGGCGGAAAGCTAGTACAAAATAATTGTTTTTTGTGATGTGGTCGGTTGTAATGGATTCCCCCACAATACGTAACTGTGTTTGCTCATTCACCTGTCGCTAATTTGTTGTGAATACTATTTTACCTGTTTCATTGCCGATTTTCGTTATTTAATTCTTATGTGTAATTGACTTGTTAATAACAAGACAATGTTAATAACTATTTATAACAACTTGTTATACATAGTTATTAACATTATAAATATGTTAAAATGTTATTGAAACCAATATTTACGTTAGACGACACGCTTGGTGCAGTGGCGGAGCGATCAACTGCTCCGCTACGTGTCGCGGGTTCGATTCCCGCACGGAACTAATATTTGTATGGCCTACAGATAGTTGTTCCAGTCTGACTGTTTGTGTGAGTTGAAATGTTTATAAAGGCACCCACCGCCCACGATACAAGAGTAGTTCCTGGCGTGGCCAACAAAAATTAATAAATTGAAAATTGAATCGCTTTCCGTCGGTAATATTTTGTTTTCGAAAGGTGTTCGACGTGATCCGAAGGCACTGCCCGCAGCAGCTGGACAAGCTCAGCATGCTGGCCGGGGACGTCACCAGGCCAGGCCTCGGCCTCGACCAGCTATCTATCAGTCAGCTCAACCAGGTCAGTCCGCTCAACCAGGTCGGTCCACTCAACCAGGTCGGTCCACTAAACCAGGTCGGTCCACTCGACCACACATACCTACCACGTCACTGTTGCTTAATAAACGAGCTTTGGAATTAACATCAAAAGGAATTTATTGAAACTAGGTCTTGCCTTAACCTAGTTGTTCTAGTTCTTAAACTACCATTTTTTGAAAGACGAAGTTACACAAGACCGCCCAGTGAGACGCGCCCGCTACCACTAATTAGCGCTTATAGCTGCCAGCTGGCTAGAAGTAGCGGCGCGACTAGGTAATGGTCTCTTGTTCACAAAGTTACACAAGACCGCCCAGTGAGACGCGCCCGCTACCACTAATTAGCGCTTATAGCTGCCAGCTGGCTAGAAGTAGCGGCGCGACTAGGTAATGGTCTCTTGTTCACAAAGTTACACAAGACCGCCCAGTGAGACGCGCCCGCTACCACTAATTAGCGCTTATAGCTGCCAGCTGGCTAGAAGTAGCGGCGCGACTAGGTAATGGTCTCTTGTTCACAAAGTTACACAAGACCGCCCAGTGAGACGCGCCCGCTACCACTAATTAGCGCTTATAGCTGCCAGCTGGCTAGAAGTAGCGGCGCGACTAGGTAATGGTCTCTTGTTCACAAAGTTACACAAGACCGCCCAGTGAGACGCGCCCGCTACCACTAATTAGCGCTTATAGCTGCCAGCTGGCTAGAAGTAGCGGCGCGACTAGGTATTGGCGCGGATTCTCTTGTTCACAAACTAAACTAATTTTAAGTTAAGTCTTTCATCTTTTTCATTCCATTACGTTAAAAAAGGATAGAAGATAACATTTTAGTTTAATCCTGTCAAATTAAGATATTCCATAGACAGTTTAGACGCGAATATAAACATGGCGACTAAACATACACCAATTTACGTCAACCGCGCACTAATTTGACAGGTCTAAACTAACATATAATCTTCTGTCCTTTTCTTAATTAAATAGAAAGAGACAGAGATGCACTGAACTTAAATTGAGTTAAGTTTGTGAAGAAGGGAGGCGGCCATTGACAAAGTAATAAGTAGTGTGCAGTAGTGTGGCATTTTTATTTTTCTCTTACTTAGAAAGTTATAATTATCATTAGTTTTTTTAGAGTTCCGTACACAAAGAGTAAAAACGTTAACTTGTTAATAAGACTCCACTGTCTACCTGTCACCAGGCTCTACCAGTACCTCATGAACCATGACCCAAGGATCCAAAGTAACACAGACGCATTTTTTTGTCCGTCTTCATCAGCCTATTCACGTCCCCACTGCAAGGGCACTGGTCTCCATCAATAACCTGAGAGGTAAACGCCATACTCACCACGCTGGGCAGACAGGTTGGCGAGAGGTTTGGTATAAATTGCAGAGTTTTCCTTCTCTGTGTGCTCCTTGTCCGATGAAGGCCAGCCCGCGCCGCAGCTGAGTCAGTATGTATAAATTCCCAACTATGACCTCTGAGTTTGTTTCGGTCGTTTCTTCTCCGAGCTAGTACTAGGAAACGCCGCGGTCATCAAACCGAAATAAAAATAAGAATTCGATCCAGCCGTCCCTTGCTGTTTTCTCCAGCGAAGCCCTAAGCCGAGGTTCGTACCCCACAGGGGGTGCCCTTAGCGTGCTGTTGCTTAGTTTTTAGTAGCCCTGGCTGGAGGCTTTAAATTCATTTAAGGCAGCCACAGGATATTCCGGTTAAGTAGTCACGACCTCTCAAGGTCAACTACGAGATGCCATAGTAAAAAAAAACTCTGTGTGCTGGTGACTTTGCACGGAACTTACCTTAGTCACCTTCTACGACATCTCGGTAAGAGTGAGGGTGGCCTATTCTACTCTGCCGGTACCTCACGGTTATCAATTTTTCCTTGAGGTTGGCTAATTAGACCGTGTTACCTCCCGCAGGTGTCGGTGGTGTTCCACTCAGCGGCGACGCTAAAGTTCGACGAGCCGCTGTCGGTGGCGGTGGATCAGAACCTGCGCCCCGTTGTCACTCTCATGGACATTTGTGACCAGCTGCCCAACATGCAGGTACGAACTGACCTTTTGACAGCACGGTTAGCTCATTGGTTAAGCTATTAACTGCTGCGCTGCGTGTCGCGGGTTCGATTCCCACACGGAACAATTATTTGTATGACCTGCTGGCTGATTGTGTATGTGAGGTTATATGTTTGTAAACGCACCCACGATACAGGAGTAATTACTAGTGCGGGGCAAAGGTTTAAATGTGTAACGTGTACCTACGTTCTACACTGTGTTCATTAATGATAAAAACAAACCCCGAGCAGAATCGAATTAAAATCAATTCGATTCTGCTAGGGTTGTTACCCGTACTTACTCTAAAATACAGTAACTATTGTACTCTAATTAAGTAATGTATTGCCTACATTGATATAATATTAAACAGATATGATATGTTCTAACATTGATATAATATTAATTAGATATGATATGCTCTAACAAATTAACCGAAATAAATGTGCCGATCGGAGCAGCAGCACACACATGCAAATATTTTATTCTGCGTACATTTCACACGTTGGTACAGTGTGAGTGAGATGGGGCGCAATCTAAAGCATAGAGAAGAAAAAACTTTTTTACAAAAAAACAACCGACTTCCAAAAACCACTACAAAGTAAAAAATAACTAATTTTGGAAGTCGGTGTCTTTGGTTTTGTATATTCGTTTTTGACACCGACTTCCGAAATTAGTTATTTTTTACTTTTTTTTTTTTTCTTGTTAGGATGGGAAATCATCAAATGACTTCTTCCGCTCTGGGCGGAGCGGAAGGGCGTGTCAGACTTTTACTGACTAAAACCCACCCGTGTTTCTTCACTTGCCTGTGGGACGGCCAGGGCCACGGTTTCTTGTTTAACCAACCCGCAACCCTGACCCAGGAGGCATCGGTCTTCGTGGACCCCGTCACGATGTGCTGACATCTCTATGAGGCGCGCGTGAAACACGACGCGCCGTCGACTCGGGCCTGGTCCTTACCGGGCGGCGAGCTGCCCATTGCTCACCGCCCGCAGGCCCGCGCCTACGGTGGCTGATAGTTTGGTGTCATCTCCCGACCAGGGCGTCTCCTGCGGTGGCTAGTGGCGTGAGGGCGCTGGGATTCCCGTTGCCTCACGCGCTCCGCCTCCTCCTTTCCCAGCATTACTGCTTCGCAGAAGGAGGTGACGGCCTGCCATGCACTCTCGCTCCGGACCATGGCCTGGACCAGGGTCGGACGCGAGAGATCACCGCCGATCGCCGCTACGAGGACATGGCGGTGCTCTACCCAAGCCGGGCAGACCTCCACCGTATGCTCCACCGTGTCCTCAGGGCGATCCACACAATGGTGACACCCTGGCGTTTCCTCCCGCCTTATACGGAACAGGAACCTCCCGAAACAACCGTGTCCGGTGAGGACCTGCGCCAGGCGGAAGGTGAGGGCGCCGTGGCGCCTCTCTAGCCACTCCTCAAAGAGGGGACTTACCACCGCTATTGTGGCGTGCCCAGCACTGGGTTGCGACAATCGCACTCTCCATGTTGCCATGAGATCCCGCTGGAGCTCTTTCCGCCGTACCGCAATATCTCGCGGCAGCGGAGTTAGTTATTTTTTACTTTGTAGTGGTTTTTGGAAGTCGGTTGTTTTTTTGTAAAAAAGTTTTTATTTTACACTTTTTAGTTGTTAAAAGTACTATGTATTCAGTTGCATCCGGTCAGACTGGAAACTGAAGCAAATATAGTTGGGAAACGACGTAATTTTGTTTACTTTAATTTTTACTCGTAAGTATTCCCTCAACTGCCTATGGTCTTCATCATCAAATTTACTGCAGACCATTATTTTAACCCAATGGGTGCAAAGGTCTCATCAATATAAATGAATGAAGTCCAAATACAAGGTAGCTATAGTAAATCGTTTAGGAGTTCCCTGAACTGACCTTTGTCATCATCATCAGCTTCCTAATGACAGTCACCACCCATCTAGGTGTAAAGTTCTTGTCAATACAAATTATTCAAGCACAAACAGAAGGTAGCTGCTGTGAATTGTTGAGGAGTTCCTTCGACTGTCTCCCGGCTCCATCATCAGATCTACTCCAGACCTTTATTAAATTGTAGTGCTTTAAAATACATACTTAATGAAAATGCTAAGAAATGCACTAGTCGCCCCTGCAATTTTTGAAAGTTCCCCTTGTTTTCTCTGGTCTTCCACCATCAAACCCTGATATCCTTATCATGGGACCACCTTGGGAACGTCTTCTTTCCAACAGAAAAAGAATTATCAAAATCGGTTCATAAACGACGAAGTTATGCGCGAACAAACATAAAAAAAAAAGCATATATACGGTCGAATTGAGTAACCTCCTCCTTTTTGAAGTCGGTTAAAAAAAGATGGCTAGTGTTTGTCGTTTGTGCTAAAATGGAAACAGCGCACCATTCATGACAAGTTTGCCAAAGAATAACAAAAATGCAGATAGGAAATATAACAGAGTTAACGGTAACTAGTAATTTCGTAGGTGGTAGTGTAGTAGGTGCTCAATAGGTACATTACACTTCCATCAAGTTGTTATGAGTTGAATGGTGGTTACAAATAAAAGCAGGGATGCACGAAATTACACTATTTAATTATCGATAAACAGACTCTTAACTAATAATGCTAGATCTAACTTATGCCTATTCTTAATCCTAATTTCTAATCCTAAAAGAGAGGGCGCCAGGAGGGTTTTAGTCAGCGGATGTCGAGCAGAAGGAACCCTTCCAATCCTGAGTGGCCAGCCGGCTAGGGCGGTTCTTATCTACGCCTGGTAGATATTGAGCGTTGATTACAAGAAATGATTAATGTACATACGGTCTTGTACGGACTCCTGATAGAACTCCTCCAATAATAAAAGGGCGTGACGGTAGGCTGGAACAATAAAACCAATGATGTGAGCTGGTACCACAACGAGGGTTATTGGTAAGGTTTCTTACTTGAATTGATAAATAACTCACCCCTTTATTGTTGCAATAGTTCACACACAAAATAATCGCTTAACTAAGCTAAATCAATATAATGCACAATAAACAAAACGAACTGGCGGTATGTCAAGATAGTTTCTCTCACAAATGACACTCGTCTGTCACCGACCAGTGATTACGCAGGAATGTCAACTTCAAGTTGACGGTTGTCGTTATATACTCTTTAAACATAAGTTAATGACATCTTAAAGAAATACAAAAAGAGACTAACCGCTATGGCGGGGTTTGAACCTGTGACTCGTAGCATAGAAGTTCAACGCCAATCCTCTCAGCTATACTTTCATTTAAATAATTGGACAAATTTGGATTTACGTTCAACCACTAGACCCGACGTCATTACAAATATCCCCCTCCTTTATGTAAAAAAAAACACCTTGTTTTTTTTTTAACGTTTTAAATCGTTTGCATGCCAAATGCCTATATTTTTGCCTTGCATGTTTTGTAAACGATATACATTATTTGACAATTTTTTAATTATCTTGACTTTTTCAAATTTTGGTGCCAGTTTCGCCATAAATTTATTACTCGCTTTTGATAAATGTTTTGTTCTCTTCCACACAATGTCACCTTCTACAAATGTGGTTGGTCTAAAATTCTTATTATAATACTTGCTGCTTTGAACATGAGCTTTTCTTAATTTTAACTGAATTTCTTTGAATAAGTGTTGCCTTTTTGTGATTTGATTTAAAAAGGTATCATATTCACAATCTAGTTGTTGGCTTAGATCTAAGGTATTGTTTTCAAGAACTGACATATCAACGGGTGAAATTGAAACTTCCCTGCCAAGAAAAATATATGAAGGGGTATAACCTGTGGTCTCGTGTATGGCTGTGTTAATAGAATGTGCTATGCCTTGTAAGTGAGCATCCCATTCATTGTGCTTATTGGCTGATATATTGGCAGCTATTAGAGTCCCTACCACCCTATTCACTCTTTCAGTTGGATTACTTTGTGGGTGGTAAAGTGGCGTGTACCATAATCTACATTGGTATTTAAGTGCTATATCCTTAAAAACTTTTGATTCGAATTGTTTACCGTTATCACAAATAATTACTTTAGGTGTCCCGAATAATAATAACTGTCGTTCCAATATTTCTGCAATTTTGTCCGCTTTTCCCGTTCTCAATGGAAACAGTAACACAAACTTACTGAACCAACATGATATGACTAATAGCATGGTGTTACTTGTTTTGCTCCGGGGAAAGGGACCCATTAAATCTAACGAGATCACTTGCCATGGCTGCGATACCTCTCGATGTTGACCCATTAACCCAAAGGGCTGTTGCTGTGATACTTTATACTTAGAACACGTGTCGCAATTGCCTACATATGTCTTTACATCCTTTAGCATATTAAACCAAAAGAAATCTTTTTTGATTCTATAATATGTTTTGCGTACACCTAAATGTCCAGTAATGATATCGTCATGACTTCTTTTTAACACATCGTCTTTAAGTTTATCTGGAATAAACAATTTCCAATTATTAATGCTATCACTAGGGTACTGTTTTAATTTTACTTTTCTGAAAAGAAACCCATTAAAGACTGCCCAATGTCCGTTTTTGTTACGATTGTTTAGGATTTGGTTCACTTTATTTTTGTACCAATCATCTTTATGTTTCTCAAGTATTTTGATTAAATTTGACTCTAACACATTTACTTCTGCTGCCCTAGAGAGCGCATCGGGTACTACATTTAGTTTACCTGGACTATGAATAATGTCAAAAGTAAACTGTTGTAGTTTCATTGCCCATCTGGCTAATCTACCATGTGGATCTTTCATTTTATGAAGCCATAGTAGTGCCCTATGGTCAGTTATGACTGTGAAATGAACACCGTCAATGTATGGTCTAAACTTTTCTATAGCATAAACAACACTTAACAGTTCTTTCTCGGAAGCTGTGTAGCGCTTTTCGCAATCGTTAAGTTTTCTACTGATATAAGCCACTGGCTGATCCGAATCTACTGACTTCTGACATAGAACTGCTCCTATTCCCTCATTGGAAGCATCACATTGAATTATAAATGGCTTATTGTAATCGGGACATGACATGACCGGAGCCGATGTAAGTAATGTTTTAAGGTTTAAGAATGCTTCTTCCGCTTCTTGGGACCATCTATATTTTATTTTTTTATTACCTTTGGTGAGGTTATGTAAAGGAGCCGCAATGAGGGAAAAATTTTGCACGAAACGTCTGTACCAACTGGCCAAACCAATAAACCTTTTAAGTTCTGTTAAGTTTTTGGGCCTTGGATAGTTCAAAATAGCCGTAACTTTCTCTGGATCAGTTCTTAGACCATCCCTATCAATGATGTAGCCCAAAAATTTTAAACTAGATCTAGCAAATTTACATTTTTCTATATTTATAGTCAAATTAGCTTCCTTTAAAATGGCCATAACTTCCCTTAATACCTGTAAGTGTTCCTCAAAAGTAGAAGTGCAAATAACGATATCGTCTAAATAGGCCCAAACCCTAGCCTCGTGTGCCTGAAAGAGAATGTCCATTAACCTTTGCTGTGTCTGTGACGCATTTACTAAACCGAAAGGCATGACCTTGAACTGAAATAAACCCCTGCCAGGCACCGCAAACGTAGTTTTTTCTTTACTATTTTCCTCTAGTGGAATTTGCCAAAAAGCTGATTTAAGGTCCAATGTACTTAAGTATCTTGCACTTCGTAAATTATCAATAATGGTTGTAACTCGAGGTAAAGGGTATGTGTCTCTCTTGGTAACTTTGTTTAATTGCCTACTGTCTAAACAGAGCCGGTTATCTCCATTCGGTTTTTTAACTAGAAGCACTGGTGAGCACCAAGGACTTATTGATGGTTCTATAACGTCGTTCCTAAGCATGTCATCAATTTCCTTCTCTATTTGTTTTTTTATGGCCGGTGAAAAATTATACTGTTTTTGGTATACCGGTTTGTGATTTTCTGTATCAATGTTGTGTTTCAGTATACTGGTCCTACCTAAACCTGTGCCGATGCTAATTTTCATGTCAGCCACTAGCCTAAACAGTTCCCTTTGTTGCCTAACACTTAAATCTTCTATAGGTATTATGGATGATTTATTGACTTCTAGGTGAGCGACTTCTTTATTCCTAGGTAAGCAATCGCTCTTCAATTTGAGCTGAATACCAAAAACGTCAAGGAAATCCTTCCCTAGTAACAGTGTTTGTGATAAACCTGGCATGACCATCATTGCTATAATATGAAATTGGTTATCAAATGACACGGGAACATCAAAAGCCTTGGGTATAGTATGATTAGTTCCATCAGCCGTGGCCAATCTTGCTCCCGTTAGTTCATATGAGCGTAATCCTAATGTGTACAAAATATTCGCAAGTTTTGAATTTATCACTGTAATATTAGCTCCACTGTCTAACAAACCCGCACATTCATACCCCATTATTTTAATATTAATATAGTTACGATTGTCATTGTTGTTTTGAAAGATTTTGCAAACCTCATTGTATTGAAAATAATGGCGTATAGTCTGCAACCAATCCTGCCATTCTTTACTCTGTTTTCGTAGGGGAAGAACTAACTGGCAGGTTTTATGCCTTCCCCTGCAGCGTTTTCCTTACACTTGCAATTTTTGGAAGAGACCCCATAACGACCACATTTAAAACAAAATAAGCGTTGTTTGGGTACCTTACATGTTCGAAATAAGTGACCAACCTCTCTACAATTCCAGCAACGACTACCTACTGGCTTAATATGTTTTGTTTCTGCTACTGCCGAGGTTTCATTTATTTCCTTATTAAGACAATGTGTACCAGGTATGTAAGCCAAATCAGGCTCCAGTCTAAATTTGTTACTTTGTGGCTCCTGAAAATTATCGCAGTTTAATTTAGTTCTTTCTACTATCCTAAGAATATTTACCAGGTCTGACACTGATGCGAAAGTATCTCTACATAATGCCCTCTGGTAAAATGGCTGTAAATTTTTTGATATTATCGCGACTTTCTCACTCTCTGAAAGTTTATTGGGCAATCTATTAAACATATTTTGCATTACAAAAACATATATTATTGCCGACTCATCTTTACCCTGAGTCCTGGTTTTAATTTCATTGAGTAATTCTTCCTGATAATAAGGTGATTGAAACGTGTGTTTGAGAAGAAGAACTAATTCATCCCAATTTTCTACAATATTTTTGTTTGCCCTATACCAAATAAGCGCATCGCCTTCAAAGAAATCAATGGCATATCTCCATAAATCTTTGTTGCTTGCATTACGTGCCTCTTTTAGTTCTTCTACCCGTTCTACGAATGCATTTACGCTCAAGCCATTTCTACCCGAAAATTTTAGACCCCAACCACTAATGGGTACAAGTTTACGATTTGACAAGCTTTCGTCTATTGTGGAACTGCGAAATAATTTTGAGTCTTTATTTTTATCCTCAGTGCCATCCCGAAACGTACAAATCTTTCTATAACCCTCAGTGTGATCTATATCTATATTGGACGCAACATCTGATGTACTACCTCCTTCCATCTGTTTTATTATCTTCTTACCAACATCGCCTAATGTCTCCACTAATTTACATTTATCATCTGCTGTTAAATTGCCCTCTTCCGATAATTCATCTCTCTCTTCTAATCGAGCTAGTAGGGTTTCGCCTCTAATTTTAAGTTCTGATTTTAAACTTATTTCCTTATCTGATATTGGTTTAATAAACTCTAGTCTATTTTGAACGTGATATAGTCTAGACACTAGTCTTCTAAATAATGTTCTATCCGGTTTGTCTGTTAGTTCTGAAATATACTGGTCCAATATATTCAATTTAGCTACACATATTTCTAATTCAGCCGATGGTACTTCGATACATTGTTTCGGAGCTTTAATTGTGTGTGAATAAATCCCTGTCTGTTCACTTACTAGTAATTCCTTTAACAATTTCCTTAAAACCGAGACCACAGCCTTCACACCTATACCTCGGCATGCAAGCTCAAATTCTAATTCATCCTTTAAGAGAAATATGGGATCCATCCTGGCAACTTACAAGCCAAAAGTTACTAAAGAAAACACTACTTGTATTCCTGTAGGGAATAACAAAATTTCTACCCTGAATATTTGATGTAGGTACTTAGACTGGCGGCTGCCCAATGTTGATTGAAGAAAAAAATTAAAAGGAAAATTCTAACAGTAGGTAGCCACTCAATTGATTGATGGCTATGCAATCATAAGAAAAAAAAATAAGTTAACCAAATATATACTGGCCTTATATAAAAAAAATACAACAAATGGAAAAAAAAACACTACCACAGTAATTAATGAGAATATTATTATTGGCTTGAGTTATTGTACCTAAGTTATCTAGAAACTAATAACACTATGAGAGTAATATAGTCGTACAGTATCAATACGCTACGTAACCCGCTCCGCTTGTGAATCTTGCACCGCACCCAAACGGTGACGTAAGATATGAACCACCAATAATATGAATAATTATGTGGGTAGTTAGGTGCGAAACTACTATTTTTGACGGTGTTAGTATAATTTACGATTGATCATAATGCGAATGTACTAAAGCGAAAACCTATTTAAAATCTATCGAGCTAAATGCACACCGACTTCTCCCTGCAAACCACCACTAAGTTTTAACGTTGGGCGCCATGTTATGAGTTGAATGGTGGTTACAAATAAAAGCAGGGATGCACGAAATTACACTATTTAATTATCGATAAACAGACTCTTAACTAATAATGCTAGATCTAACTTATGCCTATTCTTAATCCTAATTTCTAATCCTAAAAGAGAGGGCGCCAGGAGGGTTTTAGTCAGCGGATGTCGAGCAGAAGGAACCCTTCCAATCCTGAGTGGCCAGCCGGCTAGGGCGGTTCTTATCTACGCCTGGTAGATATTGAGCGTTGATTACAAGAAATGATTAATGTACATACGGTCTTGTACGGACTCCTGATAGAACTCCTCCAATAATAAAAGGGCGTGACGGTAGGCTGGAACAATAAAACCAATGATGTGAGCTGGTACCACAACGAGGGTTATTGGTAAGGTTTCTTACTTGAATTGATAAATAACTCACCCCTTTATTGTTGCAATAGTTCACACACAAAATAATCGCTTACTAAGCTAAATCAATATAATGCACAATAAACAAAACGAACTGGCGGTATGTCAAGATAGTTTCTCTCACAAATGACACTCGTCTGTCACCGACCAGTGATTACGCAGGAATGTCAACTTCAAGTTGACGGTTGTCGTTATATACTCTTTAAACATAAGTTAATGACATCTTAAAGAAATACAAAAAGAGACTAACCGCTATGGCGGGGTTTGAACCTGTGACTCGTAGCATAGAAGTTCAACGCCAATCCTCTCAGCTATACTTTCATTTAAATAATTAGACAAATTTGGATTTACGTTCAACCACTAGACCCGACGTCATTACAAAGTATTACAAAACTTTAATGTTTGTCATTGAAGTTTTGTTATACTTGATTAAACTGTATTTAATATTTTGTGACTGTGGAAATAAAGGAAACCTAATGCAATAAAATAAACAATTATAAACCATGGTAATTAGTGAAATTAATTCGGTTTAATCTATATTTACTATATTTCAAATCCTATTTTAATTTTTCAAATGTAAATCATTATGCAAACATTCTGTATATATTTCTATATGCTAGGCTAATTGGTGTGAGCGTAGAAAATATTTATTTATATTATTGTATACTTCGTCTTCATTTAATATCGACTCACACTTTCCAATTTAATAATTTCATGTCATTTGACTCTGTTACTTAGCATCGCAAAATAAACACGTAATTTTATCAATGTTTTACTTAACTGTTGCAAAAAGATGTTCATAAATTGTAACTATGGACACAGGCGCGAAAATAAAGTGAAACAGAATTATAATTGTAGGTATAAAAGTCACCTTAAACATTATTGCCTCTGTGCAACTAATCTATGTCAAATGCATTCGCGTCTTTATCACACCCGCAAGAAATCCAATTAGCTCTCTCTTTTTTTACTTACAATGGGCGCCTAAGCATTAGCAGTAAGAATGTTTGACTATTTTGGAATACTTACTTATGATATGTGATTCCATGACTTTTGTTGGCTTTTCTAAAATATTTCGTGCATTTACGCATTACACAAAACGCCATTTTGAAGGCGGTAAAGATTTTCTTAGCCACCAAGGACACACGCGAGTACGGAACGAGATTATCGAAAGTGAGTTTTCTCGGTGGTAGGCCATAAAATCGGCTGCGGCCGATGTTACCACCCACCAGACAAAGTCTTGCCGCCAAGCGATTCGTCGTGTTCCGGCATGATGTTTGGTAAAGCCGTACGGAGGACGGGTCTGAGCAGTTGTATTGCAATGTCCCGGCTACGATGCGCCAAATGTTGTTGTGTCGGGAGTTTGGTCGTGGAGGGTCTCCAGATCAATCTCCCTCTGGTGCAGCATCGTTGGTCGTGTTATTGAGTTTAACATTACACCACCTCACTCAACTGCCGTCTTTCTTCCTATTCACTAAGTTTTTTTTAAACTAGTGCGCTTTACCATCAACGATTGCATCACTGCTTACCATCAGGCGGTATTGCAGTCAAGCGCTAGTTTATAATAATTAAAAAAAGAGTAACTAAAGCGAGATACTGGACTTACCTTCTTTTGTACGCTTCATTTTCAGTGCGCTAGTGACTTATCTACCTTAGTTTAATACTATATCGCCTTTAGATTGCCTACCGCACATGGTTTAAGTTACTTCCGTTTACGAAATAATATTATTTTTACGGGATTCTTGTTCTATTTTGCAGGGCTTTGTAGGCATTAGTGGAATCAGTTATCGATACCTAACAATACCTTCACGGATCGGACAGGGTTTTCCTGACATATTGTCGTCCTCCGTGGTGCAGCGGTCAACACGCCTGCCTGCGATGTGGCTGCCCCGGGTTCGATCCCCGGCCATGACACGATGGAAAACGATCTTTTCCTAATTGGCCTGGGCCTTGGATGTTTATCTATCATCATCATCATCATCTCAGCCACATGAAGTCCACTGCTGGACATAGGCCTCCCCTAATGATTTCCACAAAGAACGGTGGGACGCGGCCTGCATCCAGCGCTTCCCTGCGATTTTAGTCAGATCATCCGACCGCCTAGTCGGTGGGTGTCCGACGCTGCGCTATGTTTATCTATATATGTATCTATTATAAATAATAAATATAGTATCGTTGAGTTAGTATCCCATAACACAAGTCTCGAACTTACTTTGGGGCTAGCTCAATCTGTGTGATTTGTCCGTATATATATTTATTTACTAGCTTTCCGCCCGCGGCTTTGCCCGCGTGGAGTTCGGTTATATCGCGCTTTTTAGATTTCCCTCGGGAACATCATTTTTTTCCGGGATAAAAGGTAGCCTATGTTCTTTCTCAGGGTCTAAAGATTGTCTGTGCCAAATTTCATCAAAATCGGTGGAGAGGTTTAAGCGGGAAAGCGTAACAGACAGACAGACAGCCAGACAGACCGACAGACAGACAGACAGAGTTACTTTCGCATTTATAATATTAGTATGGATAGTATGGATACTCCCTTACTCAATAACTATTGTTTTAATTTCATTTTGATTATTGAAATAAAATAATCGAGGATGTCAAATTGAGGATCTACTAAAGCATGTATTTAGTCTCAATTTAATTTTAAGTAAAAGAAATACATGTTTAGTGATCGACAACAACATTTAACATTTGCGTCCAGAGGTGCGTTTTCTTAACTGTTTGATGATATTCGATATCAGCAGATATAAACGGCTGGAAAAGAGCTTACAACTGAGACGGCGACTAATAATTTGTGATAAAAGCAAGATAATTGTGTTGACATGTGAGAGAGCACACAGCACACAACACACAGCACACAGCACGCAGTGCATAGCACATAGCACACAGAACACATCACACAGCACACAACACACAGTACACAGCACGCAGCGCATAGCACATAGCACACAGAACACAGCACACAGCACTCAGTACACCGCACATATCATACAGCACACAATTAGCCTAGAGAGTGTACTTGCAACTTGATTGTTATGTGCGTCAGGTGTTGCTGCACGTCTCGACGGCGTACAGTAACGCGGAGCTGACGACCGTGGAGGAGCGGGTGTACGAGGCGCCGGTGCCGCTGCAGCAGCTGCTGAGCCTCGTGGACGTGCTGCCGCCCGACCTGCTGGCTGAGATCACGCCCAGGTGAGCGCACGCCGGTGGATCGACGTTACACTACTGCTGCCGCTAAGCCGTAGGTCCCGGTAGCCATCGTAGAAAGAACTACAAATGACTGCCGGGACATTTGTTACATGCCAGAAAAACTCACAACCAGTCTTGCTGTAGGCTGTAAAAGTAAGAAGGCAGTCAGGTGCATCGGGTTAAAGTTAAGTAGCTGATTTAATGACTTTTAATGATATTTTATCAATTATGTTTGAGTCCTTTGTAAGATGGACGCAATCAAACGGACACAAATACCTACTGGAATATAATACCTATAATAGTTACTGATTAATAAATGATTACCTGATGGAATATTCTAGTAACAATTTACTCACGCTGAACCAGAACACAACGGATAGGTACAGCAGGTAACGTCTTTGGATTAAGTGGAAGAAATTTAAAAATATTAAAGATTATAACATGTTTTCTGAATACCGAACAACTTTTAAAGAAGCCTGTAACCGTAACTATTCTGCGTACATTAAATCTGTTGAAGATAATCTTACCTCCAATATTAAAAACTTCTGGACTTATTTATCTAATCGAAAAGATAAATCAGACACCATATATATCGAGAAATCTAAATTACTTCGAGAGTTAGAAAACCTCGACCCGTCCAAGGGGGCCGGCCCAGACGGATACCCGGCTTTGTTTTTTAGGGCCACTGCTAATAGCATTTGTGGACCGCTTCATATAATTTATAATAAATGCCTGTGTGAAGGAGTGTTTCCTAAAATATGGAAATGGGCCAATATAACGCCCGTACACAAGGGAGGCTCGAAACATGATATTGAGCAATATCGACCTATTTCAATTCTGTCAACCTTGTCGAAGTTATTTGAGAGACTTGTATATAGCGAAATCTATCCAATCCTGCATAACGTACTGATTCCTGAACAACATGGTTTTGTTAAACGCAGATCTACTGTTTCCAATTTACTAATATTCACTAACTATCTCTTTGAAAACATGGATAGACGTTTGCAGGTGGACGCTGTTTACACAGATTTCAAAAAGGCCGTTGACAAGGTGGATCATGAAATTTTACTGAATAAAATTGCATTTAATGGCATTCGCGGCAACTTGCTTCGGTGGTTTTCATCTTACATTACTAATAGAACACAGAAGGTGGTGGTGAGTGGCCATCAGTCTGATACAGTGTTTATAACTTCTGGTGTTCCACAGGGTTCAATCTTGGGACCACTCTTATTTAATATATATGTAAATGACATTGGAAAATGTTTCTTAAGCACTAAATTTTTTATGTATGCTGATGATTTGAAAGCCTTTAAAACTATTACCACTATAGAAGATTGCTTAAAATTTCAAGAAGATCTGAATGGGCTTTCAGCATACTGTACTGACAACAAACTCCATTTAAGCATTTCCAAATGTCATTGTATAAATTTCACAAAAAATAAATCTATTACAAATTTTAGGTATACTCTAAATAAAGCCATGCTGAGTAACACTTCCGTTGTAAGAGATCTTGGTGTTCTACTGGACAGTAAATTATCGCTTAATCAACACGTAGAAAGCATTGTTAATAATTCATTTAAGATGTATGGTTTTATCATGAGATCTTCTGCTGACTTCAAACGGCCCACCACTTATCTCCACTTATATAATACGCTTGTACGCTCACAGCTTGAATACGCGGTCCCAATCTGGAATCCATTTTATGAGAAATATGTAGGTATGATTGAGAAGGTCCAGCGTAAGTTTCTTCGCGCCATGCACTATAGGTGCCATATAAGGTATTTGTCATATTCTTTTTATTTAATTTCAATATATTTAGGATTGTAATAATTCCTTATTTAATTTCCTTAATTATTTTCTTGTTTTATTTTTTTTTTTTTGTTTGGTCTTAATTCTTGTTTGTGTTAATAAGGAATAAACCCTTGTTATTAATTCCAGTATTATTCAAAATTTGTATTGTTTTTATTGTGTTCAGGTGTTCTTGATTATATATTGCTTATGCTGAATAATGCTCATCTAGTGGCGCTCTTTTTACCTTATTCCTTGTATTGTTAACATGCGGATAATGTAGTGGGCTGCAATATTGTTATACTAGCTATAATGTTATATATTGTTTGTAATTTTTTTTTTTATATTGTAGCTGTTTATTGTCCCATATTAAATAAAAATAAAACAAAATACACTTGGCAATCTGTGGTATTGCGTGATGCTAACACAAATATTGCAGGCGCCAACAATATTCATTCCCCTTCTCAAGACAATGCTTGTCACTGAAGATTATCATTTTACTTAAGTCATCATTTTGTTTGATTACAGGCTAATATCTCCGAAGCCAAACACATACACGTTCACCAAAGCGATGGCGGAGTGCGTGGTGGCCGAGCGCGCTGTCACCGCCAAGTACGCGACCGCCATCTTTAGACCAACTATAGGTCAGTTACCGCCAAGTAGAATAATTAGTTGAGTTGTCAACTAATTATTCTACTTACAGAACTTAGCTACCCATTCTCTTAAAAATATAGATATTCTTGTTTAACGTCCCATAGTTGTATAGGACGTTAAACTAGAATATCTATATTTTTAAGAGAATGGGTAGCTAAGTTCTGTTATGCTGGGGCTACATTAGCGGGCGAAGATTCGTATCGCGTTGGCGCGCAAAACATTCGTTGTCGGATATAGGTACACGATGTTCTTGTCTACATTGGCAGGGGAAAATTCAGAAACCGACCTACGGCGAATATTCGTTGTTTAGTTGTGCGGCCGAGACGATGGAGGAAGCAGTGGCTTTGCATTATATGTCGGTAAATTATTATTTATTATATTTGTACGAATAAAAATAAAACAAAAAATGCAAAAACAACGTCAGTCCCGCTTCAAAGTCTGGACGACACTAAAGTGATGTAGTGTAAGTGTGGCCACTCCAGCGAATATTGTCGCGACAAGTCCTTTGAAGCGCGCCACTTTACCGACAGTGCCTCGATGCTACATCGTCTGCGCACGAATACATTGCGTTGCAACGATGTACCCGGCCACATACATCGCTGTAGCACGCTAATGTAGCCCCAGCATTAAGCATGTTACATAGCTAAAGCTAATTGACGTTTTTGTTATTGTAAAATACTGCCATCTAGTGGTGAGTAGAGAAAACGATTGAATTGTTTTTCAGTGTTATTAAACAAATACGAAACGAATAACGAAGAAATTTTATGAAATTCATGATAACTTGGTACACTTATAGTGACTTCGTCCCTCCGCAACCCGTTCCCGGGCTGGATCGAGAACCTGAACGGTCCGTGCGGTGCGGTGGTGGGCGCCGGCAAGGGCCTCCTGCACGTGCTCAACTGTAGCGGAGCGCGGCGCGCTGACATGATGCCCGTCGACATCTGTATCGACACGCTGCTGGCCGTGGCCTGGGAGGCCGCCGTCGACAAGTTAGTCGTGACATCATACCATCATACTGCTGTTCCATGGACGTACCCAATAACTAATCAAAGTTTAAACGGGAACATAAACAGGATCATTTGCGTCTATATGCCCTACAAATACTTAATGTTTCATGTAGATGAGCGTGTGTAATTTGTACGACAAAGTAGCCGGGGATGATTCGACCCTAAAAATCTGGCTTGCCTCCCCCCTAGCCCTGACTTGCCCAAGGCCAGAAGTTGGGTACGCCCATGTGGTGTTCTATTAAAGAGCAGGGCTTTTCAGTTTACCCGCACCGGTTGTGTTTTAAGCTCCATGTAATGGGAGGGGGCGCGATCGATTGATGACGTCGTTGGTCAACTGTGAGTGCTGAGCTGGAGGACCATTCCCAAGTCCGGCAAACCGGCGGGACTTGCTCTGTAGCACGGAGTCTGTATGCTCTGTCGACGCAATACATTCACCCCATTTGTGTTCGCCATAGGAATCTTAATATTCAGTGTTTTGTGGTGTTTGTTGGCTATCACTATTTTCTCTTCATCCCCCATCTCGTGTCTGTTGTTAAAACTTTATTAGCTTCTCGTCTTTCTTTACTGTAGTTTCTTTGTTTACTATTATAACTTAGCCGACTATTAATATTGGAACATAAAACTGTTTTATGTCCCAAATAACTAAAAAATAAATAAATAAAGAAATTAAATCTATCTGTCTGTCCTACAGCAAGTGCCAGGGCTGTGCTTGCGAATTCTACCTGCTGCACACACCAAGGGGATCAGTTCTCTACCGATATGTAAAATACTCCTTCCAAAGTGTTCACACGATGAACACGTGGGCTACTTATGCTCATACTGCAATACTCGTAACATGAACGTGTTTCCGTCAGCAAGCACGAGGTGCGCGTGTACAACTGCAGCTCGTGCGTGCACCCCACCACGTGGGCACAGTTCAGAACCAACCTGCTGCGCGGGGTCCGCGCTCACCCCTTCGACAACGTCATGTGGTACCCCTTTGGAATTATCGTCGAGAACACGTGAGTATGACCACATCTATTAGTACGCTCCGAGTTCGTGAACTACAGGCGTTGTACCCTAACAAAGAGTAGGTATCTGTCTATATAATTGTGTTTTGAATATTTGTTAGTTCGTTTTCGCTCAAACACCAGGAACTCGTGAAGGCTCTGAAAGTGCACGTTAACGTCAACACTTTGATTCAGTCTGATTTAATGATACAAATAGCTTTAGCAATTATTTATGGGTTTAAATTAAGTTAATTTATTTAGTCAACAATCCATAGATACTTACCTACTAATGTTATAATTGTAAAAGTAAAAGTGTGTGTGTATGTTTGTTAGTGTTTCACTGCAAAATGCAGCGTCGAATTGACGTCGTTTTAAGTGGTGATAGCTGAGGGGATGGAGTCCAACAATTGGTCTAACTGCAATGCTTCGATATCGCCTTCGGGTTGTGGAGATCAGACGGCAGTCGCTTCACAAAGAATATCGAAGTTTAGCCTGCAGTTAGACTGGTAAAGCGAACTCCAGACTCCAAAGCTGAAAAAGCTTCGGATCCGACTGGGATTAACGCTGAGATGATGATGAGTTGAAGGGATGGAGAGTGACATAGGTTACTTTTTGTGTCTTTCTAACTCCCCCACTTTCCTAAAATGGGGGGCGGAAGGTACAAAAATTATTAATATTAAGGTTTTATGGAGCTTTACACAATTTTCAAAGTATACTTAAACCTAAAAATAGGTATGCAGACTATTTGTGATTAACAATAAAATCGCTTACGATTATTTTTTTTGGAAATCCTCCACCAACTCTTTAAAAGAAGGGGATATTTATACAATTAAAGACTTTTCGCAGTTTTCAAGATAGGAAGAAAAAAATCGGTAAACAGTCTTTGTTACCAACGAAAACTAACTTCTTTTTTTTTTGGAAATCTTTCCATTCCACAGCCCCTAAAATAGGGGTTGTAAAGGAGATGTTTCAGAAATGTATGGAGCCTGGGCCAGCACATTGTACACTTAATGCTAGACATACGTTACGCTATAGTTAACTGTTTTTAATGTTAATTTCCTACATTTTGGCTTAGTTTTTATACAGATTTAATTTAACTCGGCCAAGGAGAGCAACAAAACAACTAATAAATATCATTTAAATATGGTGGTCAGCAATAAGCAAAATAAGATTTTGACAGTGACATTTGATTGACGTGTCATGTATCTAAGGCTATCGTATATATATTATCTACCATATGACTGCGAAAACACAAAACATGAATTCTGAACATACGGTCAATTAAAATAAACACAGTCAACACTCGACACGAACACAATGGGAAAATAGAACTGTCTAAGTCGCCAATCAAACGTCATAACCACTTTCATGGCTCTCTCAATAAAGGGTTATCTCACTAAAAAACGTTTCAAAAAATTAATTATATATACTTGTATTTCTATTCTAATTAATTTAGTAGTATTTTTATGATAATCTTTTATTTTTTTCCTTTTTATCTATATAGCGTACATAGTGGTGACCCAAAATAAAAGTAAAACCATCTCCTTTGAGAAAGGGGAAAATAATGCTAGTGATCAATTTATTATCTTAGTTGGTACATAAAAAACTAAAGATTTTTCAAATGACAACTACGTAGATACTAAGTTAACAGAAAACAATATTTACATGTTTTTGTAAATATTGTTTTCCGGTTTATACAAACCGGTCGACATACATATGATTCACTCCTACCTAACCAGCACTTGCATGAGGTGATTCATTATAGACGAGTTTATTTTATTTTGTCCACAAACACTGTTCCTATGACGTCGGACAGTGACACAACTTGTGTGAAGTCCCTCTCACGTGACACTTGTGTTAGGTTGTGATTGTGTGTGTAGCTAAAGTTCACTCATCTGTCATAGAAATCGGAATATCCTCCGATTGGATGGAGTCAGTGGGCAACAGGCAACAGCTCCTAGCTAATAAAATATTCGTAAATAAAACCGGAGTCAATTATATCACGTCCATGAGCTTATCTTTGTAAATATTTAAGGCCACATCGCGTATTCCTATATGCTCCAGTTTAGCCAAAAGTCTGTCGACAGAAACTGTATCAAAATACTTCGTTAAACCTAAGAAGAAACCTTTATAATTTCTCAATCACATTGTTGGTGAAATATGAGACATCATCTTCTACAGAGATGAAATCTGAAATGGTTGTTGGCAACAATTGACGATCGCTGTTCTGCGATAGTTGGGCACTGACACAACGGCAACGACGAGGCTTTTGGTTCTAACCTAAGCAGGGACTTCATTTTACATACAGTATGTTAACTAACAGAGGGCGTTCCCGTTAACCCGAAATAGTATAGCATACATACCTGCTAAAAAAAATATTTCCATTCGAAAACAATTTTTTTTTTAAATTTTTCCAATAAGAAAATATTCAATAAAAATTTTAAATTGACATGTAAAAGAAACACACTGTACACGCGAACTTGAAAGACGGCAAGGTCGCAATTTGTTTATGATACTACGCTACTATTTTGATTTAAAACGGGAGGTTTCAAATTTATTTCCAATTAGAATTTTTTTTTATTCGGATTTTTTATGCTTATTTTTCTATGCTGATATTTTTATTTTAATCTATTAATGATATATATTAACGAGTTTAAGGGAACGCCCTCTGTTATTTAACATACTGTATATGATTGCATCACCACTGCTCACAAGACGGAGAAGGAGTGTGAAGAACATGAACATATCCTAGAACTAATAGTCGCAGACGTGTGATAACTAGCAACCCGCACAGGAGCCGTGTGGAGTAACCCCACTCCCTCTCGAAGAGAGATGTCCTGTGTTCCAGCTGTGGGAATTACAATTATGTACTTAATTTATTTTTTGTTATAAATTTTTTTATGTAGATGTGCGGGATTGGTTCACGAAGTACCTAATATTTAGACAAGAAGCTAAGAAAAGCTCTCCTGTTCGGCGTCTTCTTGATGGAACTTTGTGTTTTTTGTCCATTATAGGAACAAACAAAGTACCGCCAAGGCTTAGGATCTCTTATCATTTGGTATTTTTGTACGTACGTAGCACATTCTAGCAATATTTTCATTTTGCTCTTTATGCATATTTATATAAGACGAAATTAAGACACTATTTATTTCTAATGTGACCCTTGACAGTTTAACAACAATTTAATATTTCCATTGCAGCGTAATGCAGAAGATCATGGCGACCACCCTCCAAACCATCCCACTTTACCTCATCCACTACGTGTCTAAAATGTGTGGAATGAAGCCGAGGTTAGTCCACCGTTTTACTTTAGTTTTACAATATAACTCAACACAATTCACTTATTTTTTTTTTGTTCATTATGAGTCGATAGAAATATTATTTCGTCAAAGATAATGAAAGATATGTAGATAAATATGTTAAATGTGAACATTATTGTTATTATTTTTACATTTTACTTTTGCTCCGTGTGGGTCGGGTACGATGCGCCAAATGTTGTTGTGTCGGAAGTTTGGTCGTGGAGGGTCTCCAAACCAAACATTTCATCACTTCGGTCAACTGCCGTCTTCCTTCCTATTTTCACAATATTTTTGAGTGAACAGGCTCTCAATAAACTAGCGCGCTTTACCATCAACGATCGCATCACTGCTTACCATCAGGGGGGTAATCGCGCTAAATAAAACAGTAGAAGTTCAACTCTTGTTCGTATCTAATCCAGTTAAAGTTATGGTTTAGTTTCGATCACATTTCGTATCGCGCTAAAGTTTTAACTTCGATGGGAGTAAAATGAATGTATAAGTGATACATTTCGTCAGATATAATAATTAAAACTAAATAAATTATAAGTAAATCTAATCGTTTAGACGTAAGTTTTACAAATGGCAGAGAAAAAGTTAGCTTTGTTTCAACTCTTTCATTTGACAGTGGTTACGTTCCAATTGCGATCCAGTTATGGTTAAACCAAGTGTCAATAGGTTAACGCAAAGACTCTCTTTGTGTTAACGCGATATGAAACATAACAAAAGTTATGGTTTGGTTGCGATCCAATTCTGTTTTGTTGAATTATTTTAGCGCGATTGCCCCCCAGGTGGGATTGCGGTGAAGCACCATTATTTCGTGCTATAGGTCTTCGCTTTCTGTAGTGATGAAAAAGGCTTGCAAATATTTTGCTTCCGTATTAGATAAAAAAAAGGTTAGAAAACTGTTGTAACTTCAATCTAACCAGAAAGTTTGGTTAAGTACAAAATTAAAATAATAGTAGTACTACTGACTCTCGGCCTTTTTAAAGCGTTTTTGGGGGTTCCGTAGTCAAATAGGAAACCTTATAGTTTCGCGAAGTCTGTCTGTCTGTCAGCAGCTGTCTGTCAAACACTGTTAGCACTAGAGAGCTGAAATTTGGTACCAATATATGTATATCAGTCATGCTGACAAAGAGCAAAAAATGTTTTATTACGCTTTCATAAAATCATCACTCCCCACTTTACGTGTATGGGGGGTATACAGTATACACGTAAAGTGATGACTTTTTTCATTTTAATGTGTGAAATATTGTTGGATAGGTATTTAAAAATAAATAGGTGTTTACTAAAATCTTTTATCTACTCTCATATTAAAAAAATAAAATATGAAACTAAAAAGGAGTTTATATTGACGTACTTTACCAATAGTATATCGAAAGGAAATTAAAAAAATAAATTATAACATTATTTCTCTAACAAAATAATGTTATAATAATTTTTATTCATTACCGTACAGACTACAAACCATAGAGAGCACTATTTCATTTGTTATCTGTAGCTGCGCGCGTTTTGCCTCGTGCGCGGTGATGCAGGGTGCAGAAGTGTTAACATTTTGGATATTAAGTACAATTATGAAACTGAAGACGGAATTGTGTTGCGTTGGCGTTAGATGCACTGAGATTAGATATAGTAGTGTATGAAACTGTACATAATTAGGTATTACACACTCGTGTGATACTATTAAAAAACTCACTTCGCTCTTTTTTAAAACTCACAGTCGTGCATAATATCCCTTATTATCTAACAGTTTCATAAACTACTTACTTATTCTTGATATTGTTAAATATTCGGAAATAATGGCTACAAATGTACAAAAAACGTCGGTCTAACTTTTGAACCATAACATTGGTGGGCCGATTTTGAAGATTCCGTACTTAGTAACTACCTAACATACTTTCATTTTTTTAACTTTTAATTGGGAATGCTTGTTGTTGTGTGTTGCACATACGGAAATCTACGAAACCCTACACCTAGCGTGGCCCGACACGCCCTTGGCGGGTATTTTTTTTTACATCAGTTACATTGCGTGTTCCAGACCGAGTATGTCGACCGTGAACAAGCGCCTGCAAGCGATGAACGACGCGCTGAAGTACTTCGCGACCCGTGAGTGGTACTTCAACACGGACAACGTGTGCCGCCTGAAGCAGAGACTGTCGCCGTCTGACGCCGCCGTCTACAACCTGGATCCTACAACCATAGAGTAAGTAGCTGTGAGGGTGACCTGCTGGCTGTCAGAGACTGTCGCCGTCTGACGCCGCCGTCTACAACCTGGATCCTACAACCATAGAGTAAGTAGCTGTGAGGGTGACCTGCTGGCTGTCAGAGACTGTCGCCGTCTGACGCCGCCGTCTACAACCTGGATTCTACAACCATAGAGTAAGTAGCTGTGAGGGTGACCTGCTGGCTGTCAGAGACTGTCGCCGTCTACAACCTGGATCCTACAACCATAGAGTAAGTAGCTGTGAGGGTGACCTGCTGGCTGTCAGAGACTGTCGCCGTCTGACGCCGCCGTCTACAACCTGGATTCTACAACCATAGAGTAAGTAGCTGTGAGGGTGACCTGCTGGCTGTCAGAGACTGTCGCCGTCTGACGCCGCCGTCTACAACCTGGATCCTACAACCATAGAGTAAGTAGCTGTGAGGGTGACCTGCTGGCTGTCAGAGACTGTCGCCGTCTGACGCCGCCGTCTGACGCCGCCGTCTGCAACCTGGATTCTACAACCATAGAGTAAGTAGCTGTGAGGGTGACCTGCTGGCTGTCAGAGACTGTCGCCGTCTGACGCCGCCGTCTACAACCTGGATCCTACAACCATAGAGTAAGTAGCTGTGAGGGTGACCTGCTGGCTGTCAGAGACTGTCGCCGTCTGACGCCGCCGTCTACAACCTGGATTCTACAACCATAGAGTAAGTAGCTGTGAGGGTGACCTGCTGGCTGTCAGAGACTGTCGCCGTCTACAACCTGGATCCTACAACCATAGAGTAAGTAGCTGTGAGGGTGACCTGCTGGCTGTCAGAGACTGTCGCCGTCTGACGCCGCCGTCTACAACCTGGATTCTACAACCATAGAGTAAGTAGCTGTGAGGGTGACCTGCTAGCTGTCAGAGACTGTCGCCGTCTGACGCCGCCGTCTACAACCTGGATCCAACAACCATAGAGTAAGTAGCTGTGAGGATGAGGTGCTGGCTGTCAGACCCACTCAGACCACTAAACCATAGTATAATGTCCCTCTTTATACTATGACTAAACGTCAAGTTCTAGTAGTTATTTTATCTTAAACGTATCTGACATTAATATTCAGGTCATGCGTCATCTGCGTTTTCTCATGCACTTAGATCAAACCTCAATCATTTTCCTTGATTTATGAAGGCATTTAACTATCCATTTAAACGTAAGGTACCTCGTATTGTACCTGCAAGTTGCAACAAGGGTCTCTGGATCTAGTGACATACACAGGGCCGCTGTTACTTATAATTCAATTGTTTTGTGACATGTTACTTGAAAAGACAAAATTATTCAAAAAACAGAATGGCGGGGTTAGTTCTGATTTTGGGCGCGCGACCACAGGTATACTTATATCCTTGTAGCGCTGTCCTGTCATTATTATGAACAAAGATGTTTACTGACACACCGAGCTTTAGAATGAGACAGGTATGACTGACAGGGACAATCTCAAATCGAGATGTACACTTTCTTAAACGCGACGTATGTATGTAGATACTTACGTATGTATGTAGATACTTACGTATGTATGTAGATACTGCCCCTACAACATTATTTTTTTTATGCCAAACCCGAAACACGTGTCCAGTATTTTTAAGTAAAGAATCTATGTACAAAATTTCAAAAAGATATCATGATAAACCACAAAGTTATGAGCTTGTTATCTTACTTGGTTGTCCTAATAAAAATATGGTCAACGCACCGCTCGCCCGCCTGCGCCTGTAGCGGTGCGGCGCGGGGGCCTGTCTCGTTGTGCTCCTCGTACTTGATCTACCATCAGCTGTGAGCGCTCGGTAACTATACTGCAACAATTTCTAAAAATTATAAAAATTATTGGAAAAGATATAACATGGTGTAAAAATTATTGCAATTGATTCTGCAGTTGCTTTTTCTGCACAAACTATATTCAGGTTTCGTATAAAGTAAAAATAACGTTGTGTATGAAATCACTTATTAAATCTACCAGTTTCATCGGTACACGTACATTTATTAAATCTACCAGTTTCATCGGTACACGTACATTTATTAAATCTACCAGTTTCATCGGTACACGTACATTTATTAAATCTACCAGTTTCATCGGTACACGTACATTTATTAAATCTACCAGTTTCATCGGTACACGTACATTTATTAAATCTACCAGTTTCATCGGTACACGTACATTTATTAAATCTACCAGTTTCATCGGTACACGTACATTTATTAAATCTACCAGTTTCATCGGTACACGTACATTTATTAAATCTACCAGTTTCATCGGTACACGTACATTTATTAAATCTACCAGTTTCATCGGTACACGTACATTTATTAAATCTACCAGTTTTAGCGGTACACGTACATTTATTAAATCTACCAGTTTCATCGGTACACGTACATTTATTAAATCTACCAGTTTCATCGGTACACGTACATTTATTAAATCTACCAGTTTCATCGGTACACGTACATTTATTAAATCTACCAGTTTCACCGGTACACATACATTTTTCGTCGATTACTAAACGATGATTTAATTAATTAATGTCAGTTGGGAGGAACACTGCGTGGACTTCGTGAAGGGAGCTCGCAAGTACCTTCTGAGGGAAAAGGATCAGGACATCGAAAAGGCTCAAAGAAGAATGCACCTGTAACTATTTCATATCTTTAATACCTACCTACTATGTTACCGTTACTAAAAAAAAATAACTCACATTGATTCAGCTGAACATCTAATGAACCATAACTCACATTGATTCAGCTGAACATCTAATGAACCATAACTCACATTGATTCAGCTGAACATCTAATAAACCATAACTCACATTGATTCAGCTGAACATCTAATGAACCATAACTCACATTGATTCAGCTGAACATCTAATGAACCATCACTGACAGCCTCCGTGGCGTAGCGGTAGCGGACGCGGCCGCTGCGCAAGGTGGCGCGGGTTCGATCCCCGCACAGTGCAAGTATTTGTATGCATGAATATGAATATTTGTACTGGTCTGGTCGTGCCTCGGAAAGCACGTTAAGCCGTTGGTCCCGGTTGCCCTACGAACATCTAGTGGCAGTCGTTACGGGTTGTTGGAGCCCTCAAAAGTCCTACAATTTGTCTAACTGCAATGCTTCGATGTCGCCTTCGGGTTGTGGAGATCAGACGGCAGTCGCTTCATAGAAAATGTCGAAGTTTAGCCATATCAGCAGTTGGACTGGTAAGACGAACCCCAGATTCCAAAGCTGAAAAGGCATCGGATGCGACTGGGATTAACGCTGGGATGATGATGATCTAATGAACCATCACTCACATTGATTCAGCTGAACATCTAATAAACCATAACTCACATTGATTCAGCTGAAAATCTAATGAACCATAACTCACATTGATTCAGCTGAACATCTAATGAACCATAGATGGCGTTATTTAAAATTAACTCTTTATTGTTTAAAACATGTGTGATGTGTCTATATTTTTTTAACATATACTTAATCGTAATATTCTGTATTTACAGATTATATATGATCCACAAGGCGGTGAAGTTATTAATAATATTTTGGTTGGGTCGACTAGCGATACGAACATTTTCTGCCATCAGACGGGATAAAGCAATAGCAATAAGAACATAGCAAGAACATCACAATGCAACGTACTGACGTCAACAACAACACAATGCAACGTACTGACGTCAACAACAACACAATGCAACATACTAGCGTCGCGCAAATAAGTACTTCATCTCGCAAACAGATCTTGTATGTAGCATACATACAAGATCCTGACATCAATCGACGAGCTATTGCCAACCATACATAATACCCGCCTAGTCAAAGGATGCTTCCTTTACTTTAAATTCAGTAAATGAAATTTCAAACATTCCATTTCATCTGACATAAAATAACATTAGAACCAATATACAAAAATAAAAGGAAAACAAAATAAAATCACTGGAGGATGAGTGAGCTTTACACCCTGTCCCTCATGTCTCCACACCGCTGACCCGGACGAGGTGGCAAAACTTTCCGAGGTGGCAAAACTTTTTTGTAAAAATCGGTCATAACAGTAGTTTTTTAAGCTGTTTCTCAAGTGTTATTCACAATTTTTCCAAAGACATTATTTTACTTCTTTAGATGGAGCTGCATATTATACATATGTATTCATTGGAGTACAAATGTAAAATCAAGCAAAAGTTTTCAACCTTTTCTACAGAATCAATTACCTACATATGTCGTACTCTTACAATTTTGTTTAAAATGTTAGTATCATTATGTTATACATTTTTTGTTTACATTTTGGGGAAGCCCTCGCCACCCCCTGGTTACGCCTATGTCTCTACAACGTCACATACGGACAATGTATCAAACTGACGTCATGCAAATCGTGTATATAATAAGTAATTTAATTAAGTGTAAAATGGTGAATGATGTTATAATAAAATAAAGTGGGAAGAACTCAAAGTTGCTCTCCCGGGAGAGTTACGGGAGAGAAGATAGAGAGTCAGGTACATTCAACAAAACAGTCTCTTTCTGATAACAGTCACCACGGGAAGTCTGTAATAAAACGTATTCTGCGGAAATGTGGAACAGGGTTGGTTTACACTTTCATCAGATTATATGAGTACTTTTAGTACAGATTATGTAATCATTTCCAGGGAGAGATTCACTTTGTTGAGTGTACAGACGACAGCACACCAAGCTACTACAATCTGTCAGATTTCTTTATTACATTTTAAGCTTTATCTACAAAGCTTTAAAGTCTCAAGGTTGATTGGGATTTCTTGACAGTTTCGGTTAGGTTGACCTGCTGTCGTCCGTACATACATATGTAATAATATTTGCTCAATACTTATAATATAATCTAATGCTATTACTCATGTGAGAAGTTATACTTTGTACTTGTTTTTATAATGATTTTGTTAAATCATATTATAATAAAACATTGGTCAACGGGTTTTTTTACGTTTTACGGTAAACACTGAACAGGTGATGAAGATTATGAATAGGTCATTATTATTTTAATTGTACGTACATAGATGCGTCCTAAAATTGTAAAACAAATTAATAAACAGTTTCCTTAAAGTATTGACGCTTGTTTTAATGACGCAGTTGTCTGAGTCATAAATGCGTGGTTCTTTTCAAAAGCTCACTTTTCCTATTGACAGCGATGCGGAATGAATTGAATTATTTCCCCTCCTTTTTATATACTGCTACTATTTTGCGATTGTTAGCTTTTCAATTATGTAAATATAATTTGAAATATTAATATTAAATAGGGACGCCCTTGGGCGAGATGGAGCGACGACATCAAAAAGGTGGCTGGTAGTGGCTGGCGGAGAACTGCTCAGGATCGAGCTTGTTGGCGTGCCATGAAGGAGGCCTATGTCCAGCAGTGGACGAGTAAAGGCTGATTATGATGATGATGATGATGAATTTGAAATATGCTAAGTTATTAGTAGGTATATCATCACCAACCTTTTTATCGTCCCACTGCTAGGCACAGGTCTCCTCTCATACAGAGAAGGATTGACCGTAATCACCACCCTTGCTCAATGCGGGTTGGCGATTTCAGACTTAAAGTCCAGGTTTTCTCAAGATGTTGTCCTGTACCTTTTATTCAGTTATTGGTGTCCAAGACATACTTAAAAAGTACATATTATAACTTAGGAAAGTTACATTGGTACTTGCCTGACCTGGAATTGAACCCGCACACTCATACTTGAGAGGCTGGTGTTCTAACCACTAGGCCACCACGACTATGTTATTTATTTATTTATTTATTTATTTATTTAATCCTTTATCTGTTAACATTACAGGTAAGACCCAATGCGATAACAAGGTATTTAAAACATTACAAATCTACTTATATCTAGAGAAACCATACATCATAATAAACTAAATACTTATTAGCTTACACAAATAAAATAAAATAATAATAACTGAAATAGCAATGCTCCTAAAAATCCTTATAATAAAGTAATTTTTAATTATAATAAAATAAAAAAAAATAAGATTTATCTATTATAAATAGATTGATTTAAATTTGTTATATTAGTTTGTTATTTACTAATAACAAACTCTAACCTCTAAAGTCTAGTCTTTTAGTTATATTAGTATAAGTACATTAAGGTCGTACCCTCACCAAATGACCTCGAGCATTTGCTCCCTCTTCACCGCGCCCCACCTATACAATACTTCGTAAAATTTTACTAGCGCCGTCTGGCGGATGTAGTACTTACAAATACAAGTTAGAAACATAGACCACAGAAGTAACAGACATAGCACTTTTATTTGTTTATTGGTGCGCCCAAATACTTTTGGTTATTATGTACTCAAACAAATGTTGACGATACTTCATAATAAAAATTCTGCGGTGTTTATTTTTTAACCGACTTCAGAAAAAGGTGGTTCTCAGTTCGGTTTATTGTCGCTGATAACTTTATGGTTAATGAACCTATTTTGACCATTCTTTTTTATATGAAGGGATATGCTGCCTATGTAATCCCATTGTTACCACGTCAGTGTCGATAATGGAAATTCTGAGAAATTTAGGCCAATTATCGAAAATTGTAGGCACGCTTCGGGTGACAACTTGATACTCGTGTTTATATCGGATGATACTATAAAACCGTGAAGATTTGGGCCTGACCTGATGATGGAGATGACAGAATATCAAGGGAATCCACATCGGAAGCAACTGTCACGTGTTTGGGCTTATTTAATGTGTATTGATTAGACCTTTATAACTAAATATGTTAAGACTGTAACTTCAGGGTTGGAAGTTAGTTTTGTAGATTGAAAGTTAGCTAAGTCAGATGGACAAAGGGATAGAAAAATAATATAATAAAGTTTAATTTATCATTATAAGGGAAAACGTAATCAGGGTCAAATAAATTTCTGCAGAACTGACATCTTCAAAAAAAAAAAAAATGTTTTGTTTTTGGGACCAGGCAAGACTGTGAAATTATATTATTAACTTCCGAAATTAGTTATTTTTCACTTTGTAGTGGTTTTTGAAGTCGGTTGTTTTTTTGTAAAAAGTTTTTATTTTTATGTTTGTTTGCGGATAACTTCGCCTAAAATTTGGTATTTCGATGAATTTTTGGGTATTTCGACATGGGTGTCGTGAAAGGGGTTTTCGGGGGTGCAGATCACGAAAATGATGTCATTTTTGAAATCCAAGATGGCTGACACCAATTTTATGATATTTTGACATGGGTGTCGTGACGGGGGTTTTCGGGGGTGCAGATCACGAAAATGACGTCATTTTTGAAGTCCAAGATGGCTGACACCAATTTTATGATATTTTGACATGGGTGTCGTGACGGGGGTTTTCGGGGGTGCAGATCACAAAAATGACGTCATTTTTGAAATCCAAGGTGGCCGAAATTATATTTCATGATATTTTGACTTGGGTATCGTGACGGGTTTTCGGGGCGCTGATCACGAAAATGACGTCAATTATAAGCTGTGGCATAGCTTCTATTTCTTTATCAAAGTCAAAAATAAAACATCAAATATAGTTTAGTCGCTAAATCGCCACCATTTTTCGCACTCCTTCAATGACGTCACTGGTAAAAAATAAATAAACTACAAAAAAGAAAATACATACTTATACAAATGTATACGTTAATTGGCAAAATAAAAAAAATACTATGTCATAAATAACTAATAAAAAATTTCCTACTAACTACATACTGCGGAACTCGGTGTGCACACCTTTGCGATTTACCCCGCAGCCACGCGCAGGATTGCGTTTTGTATCTGCATTTTCATGCACATCTGCAGCCCTGCGCGTGAGCGCAGATTCAATGTATAGTACCATGCGTTTCTCCATACAAAATTTGGTACTAGCGAACATCTATCTTATATATAAAATTCTCGTGTCACAGTTTTCGTTCCTATACTCCTCCGAAACGGCTTGACCGATTCTCATGAAATTTTGTGAGCGTATTGAGTAGGTCTGAGAATCGGCCAACATCTGTTTTTCATCCCCCTAAATGTTAGGGGTAGTCCACCCCTATTTGTTTTTTATTTTTACACAACATTTTTAGTTTCTATTTTTTTACAACATACAAAAATACATACAATCCTAAATTTTCACCCTTCTACGATCAAGCCTTCAAAACTGATCAATCGTCATTTAATTAGTTTTATTCCCATGGGAAATCTAAAAAACGCGATATAACCCAATTCCACGCGGGCGAAGCCGCGGGCGGAAAGCTAGTACTAATATACAACGTGTAACATAAAGGGTATATACATAATAAAGGCATGGCATCTTTACATGATATCAAACGATGTTGGAAGGGTTTTTTAATTCTATCACTTTATGTTAGGAAGTTGTGAGGAAAAACACCGCCTGTGATAGGCTACTATCATACTAGTCGCACAGAGATATTGAAGACATTTATCGGATTTTGGCAAGTAACGTGACGGGTAACGAGTAGTTATTAACATATGTAGTGTGCTGCCACGTTTGTTATGATTTTATTTTAAGAAACACACGAAACCGAAAATTTGGTACTAATTTTTTGAGTATTTTATTTTGAGTTGAAACCCTTCCGATATCGTTTGATATCATCTAAAGATGCCATGCCCTTGGTATGTATATACCCTTTTTGTTACACGTTGTATAAAGCTGAAGAGTTTGTTTGTTTGAACGCGCTAATCTCAGGAACTACGGGTCCGATTTGAAAAATTCTTTTTGCGTTGGATAGCTCATTAATCCAGAAAGGCTTAAGGCTATAAAACATCACGCTGCGACTAATAGGAGCAGAGCATTACTAACTCAACGCGAACGAAGTCGCTGGCGGCCGCTAGTATAAAATAGCTTTACCGCGGCAGCCCCGAGTGCCACATGTTTTTGTTTTATTAGAAAGACGATATCTTCAAGGTAGTCTCATGTTTAGGAAATTAGGGTCTGATGATGGAAGACTAGGTAAATCTAGAAGAAATTTAAAAAATCAAAGGGGCGTCTAGGGCTTTTCTAAGTTTTTTCATTAAGTGTTTTAACGCACTACAATTTAGTAAAGTTCGGAGTTGATGATGGAGCCGGGAGACAGCCGAGGGAACTCCTTAACGATTCACATCAGCTGCCTCGTGTTTGTGCTTAATAAATTTGTATTGATAAGAACTTTACACCTAAATGAGTTGTGATTATCATTAAAGCTCTGATGTTGAAGACAAAGGCCAGTTAAGGGAACTCTTTAAAGGTTTACAATAGTTAACTTATGTTTGGACTTGTTTCATTTATATTGATGAAAACTTTACACCCATATAAGTAGGTTAAAATGAATGTCTGCAATAGATCTGATGATAGAGCCGAGAGAAATTCGAGGGAACTTCTCAACGATTCACAGCAGCTACCTTGTGTAATATCTTGATTAATTTGTATTGATAAGAGCTTTACACCTAGATGGATTGTTATGATCATTAGGAGTCTGATAATGAAGACAAAGGACAGTCTGTTGAGGGAACTCCTTAAAGGTTTACAGTAGCTGCTTTGTGGTTGGACTTAATTCATTTATATTGATGAGAAATTTGCACCCATATGGGTAAAAATTAAAGTCTGAATTACATCAGATGATGAAAACCATAGACAGTCGAGGGAATTCCTCAACAATTTACAACACTCTACTTGAACATAGTACAAACACTACCTACTCGTCATGCTTATGCAAAAATCAATTAAAATCAAGAGACTGAATTTAAGTTGTGTTATTTCATTGCGTTATTTCTAGAAATGCTCATACTTTCATTGTGGTCTTAAAGGAATAAAAGCAAACGAAATAGGTCGTTTGCTTGCAGGCCTTTTCCAAATATGCTGCCGTCAACGTCCAGTCTGATCGGATATTGTATTAGTCGGATGTTTATTATTTTTCTGCGAAAGGAAGCTTTGCGTAAATAATATTATAGTATATGTATTTGTTATTTATTTTGATATACGATAGTTTTATTTTTTACAAGTTACGTATTTGCTTTGTTAAACGAGAATAATAATATAATTTCACAGTCTTGACTGGTCCCAAAAAAAAAACATGTTTTTTTTTACTTTAATTTTTACCCATATGGGTGCAAATTTCTCATCAATATAAATGAATTAAGTCCAACCACAAAGCAGCTACTGTAAACCTTTGAGTAGTTCCCTCAACAGACTGTCCTTCGTCTTCATTATCAGACTCCTAATGATCATAACAATCCATCTAGGTGTAAAGCTCTTATCAATACAAATTAATCAAGATATTACACAAGGTAGCTGCTGTGATCGTTGAGGAGTTCCCTCGAATTTCTCTCGGCTCTATCATCAGATCTATTGCAGACATTCATTTTAACCTACTTATATGGGTGTAAAGTTTTCATCAATATAAATGAAACAAGTCCAAACATAAGGTAACTATTGTAAACCTTTAAAGAGTTCCCTTAACTGGCCTTTGTCTTCAACATCAGAGCTTTAATGATAATCACAACTCATTTAGGTGTAAAGTTCTTATCAATACAAATTTATTAAGCACAAACACGAGGCAGCTGATGTGAATCGTTAAGGAGTTCCCTCGGCTGTCCCCCGGCTCCATCATCAACTCCGAACTTTACTAAATTGTAGTGCGTTAAAACACTTAATGAAAAAACTTAGAAAAGCCCTAGACGCCCCTTTGATTTTTTTAAATTTCTTCTAGATTTACCTAGTCTTCCATCATCAGACCCTAATTTCCTAAACATGAGACTACCTTGAAGATATCGTCTTTCTAATAAAACAAACACATGTGGCACTCGGGGCTGCCGCGGTAAAGCTATTTTATACTAGCGGCCGCCAGCGACTTCGTTCGCGTTGAGTTAGTAATGCTCTGCTCCTATTAGTCGCAGCGTGATGTTTTATAGCATTAAGCCTTTCTGGATTAATGAGCTATCCAACGCAAAAAGAATTTTTCAAATCGGACCCGTAGTTCCTGAGATTAGCGCGTTCAAACAAACAAACTCTTCAGCTTTATATATTAGTACCAGCTTTCCGCCCGCGGCTTCGCCCGCGTGGAATTGGGTTATATCGCTTTTTTTAGATTTCCCTCGGGAATAAAACTAATTAATTAAATGACGATTGATCAGTTTTGAAGGATTGATCGTAGAACGGTGAAAATTTAGGATTGTATGTATTTTTGTATGTTGTAAAAAAATAGAAACTAAAAATTTTGTGTAAAAATAAAAAAACAAATAGGGGTGGACTACCCCTAACATTTAGGGGATGAAAAACAGATGTTGGCCGATTCTCAGACCTACTCAATACGCTCACAAAATTTCATGAGAATCGGTCAAGCCGTTTCGGAGCAGTATAGGAACGAAAACTGTGACACGAGAATTTTATATATACACACATCAAAAGTGTCTAGGGATCAAGCATTTTTATGCGGATTTCTTGAGATTGAGATGTGGCTTTGTAATAAATTTATTATTTTATAAATTTATATGGATCCTTTTTGGTGCATTTCATAATTTGAATCAGGAACTGTGAATCAAATTCGAGTAAAAGATGAAAATCAGCTGTCAATATTTTCCCTATAAAAACATACAACGCATTGAAGACATTATTAGTGCTACTGTTTCCCTACTACTGATTAAAACCAACGTTATTATGGAGCGGCGACGTCATTTAAGAAGGGAAGAAATGCTCAGAGCCGTGGGAATGATAGAAGCTGGTTCCCGGCAACGTACTGTGGCTTTAGCTCTGAATACAAGTCAGAGTGTTATCAGTCGACTTTGGACACGTTACCGAAGCACTGGTACCGTGGCTGAGCGCCATGGAGGACGGTGTCGCTGCACCACACGGAGACAAGACCGATACATTCAAATCTTAACTCGAAGAGCTCCAACAATAACCGCCATGATGTTAACCGTGAGGCTTCATCACTCTTCAGGGAACTTAATTAGCGACCAAACAGTCAGAAACCGCTTGCATGAAGTGAACCTTCATTCCCGAAGACCGCTACGGGTACCACCTATAGCAATGCACAATCGTAGGATTCGATATCAATGGGCTCTTGAACACAGAAATTGGGCAGAAGAACAATGGCGTTTCGTGTGCTTTTCTGATGAGTCTCGTTTTGGCATGAGACCGGATACAAGACGTATACGACACTGGAGAACCCCTGGACGCCAACAGCGATTAAAATCCTGCCAGGAAGTCCATCCTTATAGTGGTGGAACCATCATGGTATGGGCGGGTATTTGGATCGGCGGAAGAACTGAGTTGATTTGGATCAGAGGCAACCTCAACGCTCAAATTTATGCTGAAACGATTGTGTCAGACGTCATCGTTCCTCTACAAGTGCAAATCGGTCCCTTATTTCAGTTAATGCATGATAATGCACGACCGCACACCGCAAGAGTTGTAAGACAGACTCGCCGCAGCTAACATCAAGGTCCTGCCCTGGCCTGCTCAGTCGCCAGACTTGAACCCGATTGAGCATGCATGGGATATGCTACAGAGAAGAGCTCTGCCGAATATGGAGGGTATCCAGTCGCAAGAAGACCTTTTTTGTTGTTGCAACGAACATGGGCGGCCATTCCACAGCGTGATTTGGATGAACTCATTTTGAGTATGCCAAACCGATGTTCTTGTGTTGTTAGTGTTCGCGGTAGAAACACGGATTATTAATTGTTTAAGCTACCCAATAAAATTTTAGAGAAAACTGTTATTTCAGTCTTTTTTTCGAACTTTTGTGTTAGTGGTTCAAATGTCAAATATCCCTTTATTAGGAAAATGGCAAATTTCTTTATTAATGCAAAGGTGACTTGGTTTATCGTTACGGTGACAAACGAAAACACTTTATTTGATGAATCCTTAAAGAAAATTTTAATTAATATCAATCAGGAGAAAAGTTATTGCAAAAATATATGTTGATCCCTAGACACTTTTGATGTGTGTAAGATAGATGTTCGCTAGTACCACATTTTGTATGGAGAAACGCATGGTACTATACATTGAATCTGCGCTCGCGCGCAGGGCTGCAGATGTGCATGAAAATGCAGATAAACAACGCAATCATGAGCGTGGCTGCGGGGTAAATCGCAAAGGTGTGCACACCGAGTTCCGCAGTATGTAGTTAGTAGGAAATTTTTTATTAGTTATTTATGACATAGTATTTTTTTTTTATTTTGCCAATTAACGTATAGGTACATTTGTATTTATGTATGTATTTTCTTTTTTGTAGTTTATTTATTTTTTACCAGTGACGTCATTGAAGGAGTGCGAAAAATGGTGGCGATTTAGCGACTAAACCATATTTGATGTTTTATTTTTGACTTTGATAAAGAAATAGAAGCTATGCCACAGCTTATAATTGACGTCATTTTCGTGATCAGCGCCCCGAAAACCCGTCACGATACCCAAGTCAAAATATCATGAAATATAATTTCGGCCACCTTGGATTTCAAAAATGACGTCATTTTCGTGATTAGCACCCGCGAAAACCCCTTTCACGACACCCATGTCAAAATATCATAAAATTAGTGTCAGCCATCTTGGATTTCAAAAATGACGTCATTTTCGTGATCTGCACCCCCGAAAACCCCCGTTACGACACCCATGTCAAAATATCATAAAATTGGTGTCAGCCATCTTGGATTTCAATAATGACGCCATTTTCGTGATCTGCACCCCCAAAAAACCTCCGTCACGACACCCATGTCAAAATATCATAAAATTGGTGTCAGCCATCTTGGATTTCAAAAATGACGTCATTTTCGTGATCTGCACCCCCGAAAACCCCTTTCACGACACCCATGTCAAAATATCATAAAATTGGTGTCGGCCATCTTGGATTTCCAAAATGACGTCATTTTCGTGATTAGCACCCACAAAAACCCCTTTCACGACACCCATGTCAAAATATCATAAAATTGGTGTCGGCCATCTTGGATTTCAAAAATTACGTCATATTCGTGATCTGCACTCCCAAAAATCCCTATCACGACACCCATGTCGAAATACCCAAAAAATTCATCGAAATACCAAATTTTAGGCGAAGTTATCCGCAAACAAACATAAAAAAAAAACTTTTTACAAAAAAACAACCGACTTCAAAAACCACTACAAAGTGAAAAATAACTAATTTCGGAAGTTGGTGTCTTTGGTTATGTATATTCGTTTTAGACACCGACTTCCGAAATTAGTTATTTTTCACTTTACATAGTGGTTTTTGGAAGTCGGTTGTTTTTTTCTAAAAAAGCTTTTATTTTACATTTTTAGTTGTTAAAAGTACTATGTATTCAGTTGCATCCGGTCAGACTGGAAGCTGACGCAAATAAAGTTGGGAAATGACGTACTTTTGTTTACTTTAATTTTTACCCGTAAGTACCTATTCCCTCAACTGCCTATGGTCTTCATCATTAAATTTACTGTAGACTATTATTTTAACCTAATCGGAGTAAGGTCTTATTAATATAAATGAACTAGCTTTCCGCCCGCGGCTTCGCCCGCGTGGAGTTCGGTTATATCGCGCTTTTTAGATTTCCCTCGGGAACATCAAACGTTTCCGGGATAAAATGTAGCCTATGTTCTTTCTCAGGGTCTAAAGATTGTCTGTGCCAAATTTCATCAAAATCGGTTGAGAGGTTTAAGCGGGAAAGTGTAACAGACAGACAGACAGACAGAGTTACTTTCGCATTTATAATATTAAGTATGGAAGTATGGATTTCTTGCTTTAACCGAATGCATCAACGGGTGAGACTTTTTTTTTAAAGATGTACGGTGTATGGTACCAGGGTAGCACAAAAGTGTAGGATAAGTCGAAACAATGAAGCTCATTCATCATTATTAATCTAATATTACATGGATGAAGTTTTATTTTGCCTACTTTGAGGAGGTGCAAGGTACCAGGGTAGCACAAAAATGTAGGAGAAGCCGAAACAATGAAGTTCATTCATTCACACAGGAATGACTGGAACGGGTTAAAAAGGATATCCTATGTCCTTCTCCCAGTTCTTAGCTACCTCCCTACCAATTTTCAGCCAAATCGGTTTAGCCGTTCTTGAGTTATGAATAGTGAAACTAACACGATTTCTTTTATATCTATATATTATCCTAATTTGAAAATGAAGTTCAGTCATTCACACAGGAATGACTGGAACGGGTTAAAAAGGATATCCTATGTCCTTCTCCCAGTTCTTAGCTACCTCCCTACCAATTTTCAGCCAAATCGGTTCAGCCGTTCTTGAGTTATGAATAGTGTAACTAACACGACTTCTTTTATATAGTAGATTATCCTAATTTAAAAAGTAGTAAATAAGATCATGTCATATTGCTTTTAAGGCGGAACAAAGTTCGCAAGGTCAGCTAGAAGACCCGCTAGCTGACCCGGCGAACTTTGTTCCGCCTTAAAGGCAATAAATATCACATAATCTTATTTATTAGTTTTTAAATTAGGATAATTAGGGCAGCACAAAAGTGTAGGAGAAATCGAAACAATGAAGCTCATCATCATTATCATCAGCCTTTTTTATCGTCCCCCTGCTGGGGATAGCTAGAGAGGAGAACGACTGAGCGTAATCACCACGCTTGCTCAATGCGGCTTGGCGATTTCAGACTTACAAAAGGCCAGGTTTCCTTAAAATGTTTTCCTTCACTTTGTAATCGGCTTTGCATTCATCATTAAATCACTAATACACAGAAGAAATTTGATTTTCTCTACTTTGTGGAGGTGTAAGGTACCAGGGCAGCACAAAAGTGTAGGAGAAGCCGAAACAGTGAAGCTCATTCATCATTAAACCATAATAATTACATCAAAGAACTTTTATTGTGCCTAGTTTGTAGAGGTGCTATGTACCAGGGTTGCACAAAAGTGTCCCGGCGAACTTTGTTCCGCCCTAAAGGCAATATGACATGATCTTATTTACTACTACTACTATTTTAAATTAGGATAATCTGTATATATATAGAAGAAAGTCGTGTTAGTTACACTATTTATAACTTAAGAACGGCTGAACCGATTTGGCTGAAAATTGGTAGGGAGGTAGCTAAGAACTGTGAGAAGGATATAGGATATCCTTTTTTATCCCGTTCCCGTTGTTCCTGTGTGAATGAATGAACTTCATTGTTTCGACTTCTCCTACACTTTTTTGCGATCCTGGTACCTTGCAACTCCTCAAAGTAGGCAAAATAACTTCATCGATGTAATAATATTAGATTAATAATGATGAATGAGCTTTATTGTTTCGACTCTACACTTTTGTGCTACCCTGGTACCATACACCGTACATAAAAAAAAAGTCTCAGCCGTTGATGCATTTGTTTAAAGCAAGAAATACTCTCTGCCGGTTTAAAGTTTCTAATAAAAAGCCACAAAGCCAACTTCAACTTCAAACTAATATTGTATTGTTGTGACATTTATCATTTGCCATTCTCCCATTGCTCTTGTAAGTGAGTTTTATTTTGTCTCCTTTTTGGAGGTGCAGGGTACCAGGGTAGCACTAAAGTGTAGAGAAGAAGTAAAAACAATGAAGCTCATACATCATTATTATTAAATCATTGTTTTCTTACTTTCTCACCGTTTAGACCTACCCTGGACTACGACAAACATTTTAAAACCAAAATCAGCTCAATCGGCCCAGCCGTTCTCGAGTTTTAGCGAGACTAACGAACAGCAATTCATTTTTATATATACAATATGTAAAGAAAACCCTGTCCGATCCGTGAAGGTATTGTTAGGTATCGTTAACTGATTCTAATAATGCCTACAAAGCCGGGCTAAACTTAAAAAAAAATCCCCCAAAAAAAATAAATATTATTTCGAAAAAGCGAGGTAACTTAATGCATGTGCGGCAGGCAACCCGATAGGCATACATGCGCGGGTGAAGGGGGGCGGGGCATGCGGCACGTGGTCGCATCGCTATTCGCTCCGTCACAAATGGTGTTGTCAGTTTTTTAAAAATTACCAAATTTCGGGGAAATTGGAATTAATTCCCGGGAAAAAAGATTATTTCAAAATTCATTATTATTGTTACTATGATGATTATGTAAAATTTTATATTATATTTGGTCATGTGTTTACCTAACCTTTATTATCCTTACGGGTCGGACAGGGTTTTCTTAACATATTGTATAGATGAAGTCCAACCCCAAAGTAGCTACTGGAAACCGTTGAGGAGTTCCCGGAACTGGCCTTTGTCTTCATCATTAGAGCTCTTATGAGAGTCGCAACCCATCTAGGTGTAAAGTTCTTATCAATACAAATTAATTGAGCCCAACCACAAGGTAGCTGCTGTCAATTGTTGAGGAGTTCCTTCGACTGTCTCTCGGCTCCATCATCAGATCTACTCCAGACCTTTATTAAATTGTAGTGCTTTAAAATATTTAGTGAAAATGCTAAGAAATGCACTAGTCGCTCCCCAATTTTAGAAAGTTCCGCTTATTTTCTCTGGACTTCCACCATCAAACCTTGATATCCTTATCATGGGACCACCTTGGGAACGTCTTCTTTCCAACAGATAAAGAATTATCAAAATCGGTTTATAAATGACGAAGTTATGCGCGAACAAACATAAAAAAAGCATATACGGTCGAATTGAGTAACCTCCTCCTTTTTGAAGTCGGTTAAAAATTGAACATAAAAAACATATAATTGAGCAACCTCCTCCTTTTTGAAATCGGTTAAAAAAACGAACACCAAAATAAACATCAATAACAGAGACACTCTAAGATAGTATCATACTCTATGCGACATGCGGTGCGTGAGCGAGCAAGCAGATGCTTTCTCGCTCACACGCCGCCCGCTTATGCTAGCGGAGCGCGCGATGACGAACGACACGGGTTCCCCCTTCGAGAGCTTGTGGCATACTGAATCTCAATAGCCCGGGCCACAGAAATGATGGCGAATGCGCTCAGATTGTTGAATAAAATTTTGATTTTGGTCGTTTTAAAAAAATATTTCTACAATAATGTTCGTCATGAAATTACCTATCCATTAGTGTAAGAACGCAAACTAAATAATGCTTACTTTCCGAGGAGATGCACTTTTTTGATAATTATTTCTCTTGTCAGAGGTTTCGTTGTGAAGGAATTATTTAAACATTATTTTTAGTAAACAAAAAAAAAATCTACAATTTTGGAGCCAAGATTATGGAGAAAATTTATGTATTTTTAATAAGTTGATATTTCTTTTGGATAAAGAGTAGATAGCTCCGAAAAACTACATAAAAACGGCCTGCGGTGTGTTTTTCCTCTGGAGCCGCCTTAATATAGTTTAAAAACTCATCGTGTTCACTGTGGGTACTCAGGAACAGTACCAAGTCCCTGACACTCGTTCACCAAGCTTGACTATAATTATAACAACGAGTGACAAAGGACTTCCTGCCAAAAAAAAAATGTAAACGAATGAACAACGAAAAGTCCCGGCTGAACGCTTCATCTGTTTATTATTCTGTCAACGTACACAGCAGACTGTAATCTAGAAAATAAAACATTCCATAAACCCAAAAGCTAAGATTTCAAGGAAATACAATCTTAAAATAGTTGTCACAAAGAGATATAGCTGTGGGTAGCCAGCCCGATGGGTGCCGCGTGCGGCGAAGTTCGCGGAACTCACCGCAACACGGAAACAAATGACTAACGTTACCACACCCGCCTGCTGCCGGCTGCCGGCTGGCAAACGGGTCACGGGATCTGCATAGACTATTCTCAACTACGAATATATTATGTTAAGTTCAGTTTGCTAGTTCGTGGAGCGAGCTATTCTAACCACTACAATCCAGTTACTGGGTAGGTAACCCTTTTTTCTGAAGAAGAATACATCCTCATGGACTATTCTCCGCTCGGAACGCGGAGGGGTGTGCCGGACTCTTACTGGCTAAAAAACCACCTAAGCGTTCGTGATCCACCTTTCCGGGGTACTGGGTCCTCCCAATTCTACAGTATGGGTAGGTAGCCTGACAGTGTAGATACCCCGACTACCCCGTGGTAAGACTGTGGTCAAACTTCAGGGCTTTTATCCACCCGTAACTCGTTTGTAACAGGTAGTTAAAAGCCCAAAAGTCACAGGGAAGGAAAAGGGAAATAAATGAGTGATCTTTCATACAATATGCTAAATTACATATCATTGCTAATGATCAAATAATTAACTATTAGTGAAAAAATAACCATTAGCACAGAATACTATGATTAGGGACCATTAGATAATCACATTTTGTAAAAAAGAAACTGTTATGTGCTATTATTATTTATATTAGTATCTTTTAAAATCGGTCCTTGTGGCACGTAGGATTTTTGTTTTTTTTTTAAAATCATTGCCCCACGTTAGAAATTTCTCCTGTATCGTGGGTGTGTTTACAAACATATGTAAAAACTCACAAACACAAACAGACAGACCCAGAACAACTACAAACTTGTAGGCCATACAAATAGTTGTTCCGTGCGGGAATCGAACCCGCGACACGCAGCGCAGCAGCTATAGCTTAACCACTGCACTATCCGTGCAGTCGTTTAGTCTTTTCTACATTTGTGGTCTTTCCTTCCGAGCTATCCGAGGTTCACCAAAGGTTAAAGAATATTTTCTTAGAAAAAATGAGTGGATATATCTGATATTCCTATAATTGGGCACATGCCGATAGAAAATTGCGCAACGATGTCAGGACGGCGTCACACCACAGTCAGGAGCGATGAAGGTCGACAACTTGTTGTCAGGAACGAGGATACTCCGCGTCGGGCTTCCCCGGCGGCTGGAAGTATCCAGTACAAAGGAAGAACAGACAAACTACAGGAAAATATTTATAAATTTTTCCTTTTGAGGAAAAGTTCACTAGGTACTATTACGTAGTAGAGGAATAATAATATAAAGTAGGTAAGTACTGAAGACTGAATCATGTCGAACATTTTAGAAATAGGAAAGTCTATTACGTAATACGAAAAAAGCTCATACACATGGTCACATGGGCATTGTTCCCACGCTCACCTGCAGAGCACACACATACTCTCTAACAAAGTCCCCAAAGTCCGCACTTGGAGTCTGTCATCGAGCTATGGGACGACTAGGTGTCGAGATCGCAGACCGTGTTAGGAATTCTTCTTGCTTGAGGATTCTACCGCACACTCACACGTGCCTGATTAAAGTGGAATAGGGATGTTTCCTGAGAAAAAAAATGATTCTATTTAGTCCGTCATTCAGCTTATAGAAAAATATTGGATACGTATATTTTGTTTTATCAAATCAATAAAAATTGACAAATATAAAAGGCATCAAAGATCAGGAGTGGTGGCTGGTGACGTCACTGCTCGCTAAAAAGTATAGCGTGCAGTGACGTCACACGAGTTTTTAACGCGCTGTGTCGTCTTCATTTTTTGTTTATATGAAAAATGAAAAAATACGTGTCTAGTATTTTTTGGAAATCTGACTGACGGACGCATTAGTTTTTTTTTTTTTTTTTAGTCAACTACCCTATTGGTCTGGCCACAAATGTTGCATGTCAAGACAGGAATAAGAAGTTCGCAAATTCCAACTCTCGGTCCGGATCCCAAATAGCAGGAAACGACTACGAGGCTGTCCACGACTTGGTCCGCTTCAAACTTCTTATTCCCCCGTCCAGCATGTCGCATCGCATCGCTTACACTTCTTCTTTTATACTGCACATACATTTTATACTGCATATACTACATCGAGAGACTAGAACAATTTAAGTGTCTTCAAGGCTAGAGTGAATAGGCTCTTAATAAACTAGCGCGCTCTACCATCAACGATAGCATCACTGCTTACCATCAGGCGGGATTGCGGTCAAGCACTAGTTTATAATTTATAAAATAAAAGAACATAAAATCTCGGTCACAATCATGATGTATGAGTGCTACCATTCGATTGCTTGTGAGAAGCCCTTTCCAACTGCTTACTATCTTTGTATGCGGTTGGAAAGGGCTTTTTATCTGGCTTTTTGACAAGTAAGTATAGGCTGACGTTAATTAATATTTTATTAAACTATTTTATATTTTTAATGCTAATTATAGTCAAGTAGTAGCAGTAGTAAGTGTTTTATCTACAATATGTAAAGAAAACCCCGTCGGACCCAAAAGGATAATAGAAGTTAGATTAAATTTTACGTAATCATCATTATAACAATACGTACTAATGAATTTTGAAATAATCTTTTTTATCCGCGAATTAATTCGAACTTCCGCAAAATTTGGTAACTTTTTAAAAAGTAAGTAAAAAGTAAAGGTAAGTTTTACTAAAAGTATTAGTGATGCAATCACGTGCCACGAGCCCTGCCCCCCTTCGCCCGCGCATGCATGCCTACCGTGTTGCCCACCGGACATGTATTAAGATACCTCGCTTTTTCAAAATAATATTTATTTTTTAGGGTTAATTTTTTTAAGTTTAGCCCGGCTTTGTTGGCATTAGTAGAATCAGTTATCGATACCTAACAATACCTTCACGGATCGGACAGGGTTTTCTTTACATATTGTATAGATTTTTACCCGACTATGGCAAAGCAAAAGGAGGGTTATGATTTTGACAGGCTATGTATGTATGTATGTATGTATGTATGTTCATCTGTTCCCTCGTAACTTCTAAACTACTTATCAGAATTCGACAAATGGCATATCATTAGAAGCGTCTTAAGAGTCCGCTAGTTTTAGGCTATATAGGGTTCCACAAAATCTAATGTAGCGCCCTCTAGCGGACAAAACATACAGAATAAAAAAATAAAGTTAAGATAAATATACCGTGTTTGATATCATTTGAAAGCGCTTTACTTGTACATTTTGAATATATATATATTACTAGCATTTGCTTGTGACTTTACCTGTATTCATGGGCTGATTGCATATAATTCACATCTTTTCGTTCATAGCTTCTTTACTACTTATCAGAATAAGACCACTGCAGTACCATTAGAAGGGCCTCAATATTCTGTTGGTTATGAGCTATAAAGCTTGTCACCAAATTTAGTATTACGCCCTCTAGCGGACAAAAAGTTCTATGTTAATATAAAATTAAAATAAATATACCGTATTTGGTATCACTTGAAAGAACTTCACGAGTACTTTATGTTTGTACATAATCCCGAGTAATGCTTCGTAGAAATTTGAATGTAAACCAGGGTTTGGTAAATAGCGCGATGGGAGTGGTGAAAGCCTTCGAATGGCCTGCTCTTCGGCGCGATCAGTTAGAACAGAGAGAACAGCCGAGCGCTGTTCTCATACAATTTGACGACGCATCTATAAAAGCAGATATTAACGGACTTAGCAGAATCGAGCCTTGCCTCACTGAATTTGACGGTGTGAGGGGGTCTGGGCAAATTCAGCGTAAAATGCTCCGCCGAGTCTTTCTTGGGGTTGTACTGTACATAAATTACAAGGTTGTACTCTAGATAAAGCAGTTATCGATCTAGGAAAGTCATTGTTTGGTACAGGCCTATGTCGCTAGTAGAGTCAAAACCATAGAGGGATTGTGTATAAGTGTCTTGGATCATAATGAATTACTTAAAAATCCACATGACAGTCGATCGTTATCAGAATTAGATAGATTAAGAAATCTTCCCAGGTCCTCTTAATATATGAAACATCCAATCTATTTATAATAATAATAATAATAATAATAAGACTTTATTTGCCAGAATGTAGGTGTACAAAGTAGTATGATCTTAATATAAATATGGCCCAATTACATTCTACCATGACATATGGTGTGCAAATATTTAATTTTATAATACATTATAATTCATTGAAATTTATGCTGTCATATTACATCAGTTACCAATATGATTGCAAATACTACAAAAAAAAAAAAAAATTATCAAAATATTAAGAAAATGTCAGATTGTAGATAACGTCAGAAATTAAAATAATAATAGTAAATATAATATGTCATCTTGAATTTTTACAATATTCCATGTATTCGCCAATGTCATAAAAACAATTATCTAATAACCAACTTGTCAGCTTTTTCTTGAACATTGAGATAGGAAGTTCCTTAAATGAGTTAGGTAACTTGTTATATACCTGAATAGCACTGACATATACATTTCTTCTAAATATTTGTAATCTACATTGAGGTACATTTAATTCGTGTTTGTACTTATTTCGAGCTGAAGCCTTTTTTTTGCTCACTTCTGATTGCATGCGAAAATAGTGAGGATTTTGTCTTACTAACATACACAGTTCCTTAATGTACATGCAGGGCAATGGTAAAATGCCTAGTTTTTTAAATAAAGGTTTGCAGCTGTCCAAAAACCAGACGCCAGATATTGCCCTAACACACTTCTTTTGTACCCGAAATGCCATCAAAACCTCAACTGAATTGCCCCATAGTATCAGACCATATGACAACACAGATGATACGTATCCGTAATATGCAGTGACTGCTGCGGCTACGGACACTGTTGATCGAAGACGTTTTATTGCGTATACGAATTTGTCTAACTTATCACATACGTAATTGATGTGTGATTTCCAATTGCAGTTTTGATCCAATATTATGCCCAAGAATTTTGTTTCTACTACTTGCTCTATGACTCTGTCGTCATATTTTATATTAAGACTATGAAAGTTTGATTTATAAGTTTGAAATTGAATTAGTTTTGTTTTATTTATATTGATCTTTAAATTGTTGTTATTAAGCCAACTTATTATATCTTTTATTGCTTCATTAATTTCCTGTTCCAACCTATTTTTGTCATTACATTTTATTATTAGTGTCGTATCGTCAGCAAATAAGATTGTTTCGTGGCGAGTTGCGTTGGGAAGGTCATTAATATAGAGCAAAAATAAGAATGATCCCATCACGCTGCCTTGGGGTACTCCAACAGCATTAGTCTTATAGTTGGATGTATAATCTATTTTGTTTCCATCAATTACTTTTGATATCTGCACACATTGACGTCTTTCACTTAAGTATGATTTAAGCCAGTCATTCGCTTGGCCCCTTAATCCATATTTATCTGCTTTGGTTAGTAATAGTTTATGGTCAACAAAGTCAAAGGCCTTACTCATGTCTAAAAAGATTGCTACTACAGGTATGTTATCATTCATAGCCTCGGTTATTATTTTTATTAAATTAAAACAAGCTAAAGATGTGGTGCTATTTTTTCTAAATCCAAATTGTTCTCGTTTCAGCAAATTATGCTTGTCCACATAGTCATATAGCCTTTTTAGCATTGTTTTTTCAACTATCTTCGATATTATTGGAATTAGGGTTATAGGTCTATAGTTCGCCATGTCAGATTTATCACCATTCTTAAAAATTGGTTTAACTATTGAATTCTTGAGTGTGCTTGGGAATTTACCTTCTAAGAACGACATATTAATTAAGTAGCTCAGTGGTTCACATAAGTTCTTAGCAGAAGCTTTTATAATTTTGGTGCTTATTTCGTCAAAACCGACAGACGCAGTATTATTTAGGTTTTGTATTATCCTGAACACTTCTACTGCATCAGTAGGATTTAGGAATATAGAATTATTCTGATTAATGTCCATAGTTCTATTTATAGCGTCTATATTATAAGTGAATTCATTATTATTTGTCAATTGGATATAGTAATTATTAAACATGTCACAAATATTTTGAGGGTCAATTACGTTGTTGGTTTTTGTTATAATTTGTTCTATGTCAATATTTGTTCGTACGTCACCAATTTTTTTATTGATAATCTCCCAAGTAGCCTTGCATTTGTTTTTCATGTTCTCTATATATTTTTTGTTGTGTATCTGTTGAGATTTGTTAATACAACGTTTAAGTATGCCACTATATTTTTATACGTTTTTGTTAATTTGTTTTTGTTTGTTTTATTATAAATAGTTTTTAAATGTAAATAGCGTTTCCGTATACATGATTTTTTTAGACCTTTTGTCAGCCATAGAGTATTACTTCTTCCGGTCGACCTTTTTACCTTTTGAATGGGAAAACATAGTTTAAAAAACAGTTGTAATATTTCATGAAATACCCTAAATGCATCTTCCATATTATCCATACTATAGACGTCAGAGAATGAAAGTGCAGAAATACATTCACAGAACTTTTGTATGTTGTCTTCATGATAGTCCCTTTTATACTCAAACCAACTTAGCACAGATTTGGGTTTATTAATCGTCACAGTCAGGGTTTGTCCTGTTTCATGATCAGACAGAGCCAGGTGATGAACTTCACCTTTAGCTTGTCCGAAATTGCTTGCAAATAAATCCAAACATGACTGTTTGCGTGTTGGTGTTTTTATATGCAATTTAATATTGAAATTTTTTAGTAACCCTAAGAGTTCTTGACAACTTTTACTTGGTTTAATTATATCTAAATTCCAATCACCACAAATAATTATCTTTTTAGATTTCTTTGTGATTCTAGTCAGTAACATTTCTAATTTTTCTAGAAAAACTTTTGGGTTGCTATTTGGTGTTCTATAAATGCATACTATTATATTCTATTATACTATATATATCTATTATACTAACGACCTCATCCACTAATTCATGATCCATTCGCTACCATCGACGCAAATGTGCGTCGCTACTACGATATACTGGGAGCTTCATACGGGGAAACCGTTGCTATACGCGCTATGATCCACGTGCTACGAAATAGAAAATAGGATATCTCTACATATTACTATACGCCGATTCATAAGTCAAAAGAGATATCGTATGTTAACTACCTAGTTTTTAGTTCGTCAATTTAACTTTTGTTAATATTATGCGCCACAAATACACTTTAACACCAAAATAGTAAAATAATAAAAGTAAAAGAACTAAAATCCAACTACGACAAAAAACGACGCTGAAAAAGTATAAAACAAGATTTTCAGAATACTGAACTGAACAAATTGACAATAATGTCATACAATACTATTCTGAAGTATGCAATATTCACTATGTGATAAATTTTCATGTTTGGAAAGGCGTAGTCACACGTTACATATACCTACCGTAGCACTTTGATAACGTGTGACTGCGGTTTTCCAAACATGAAAATTTATCTCTACATAGTGAATATTGCATACTTCAGAATAGTATTGTATGACATTATTGTCAATTTACAACGAAGGCATCTTGGTAGACTCTACTGTGTCCATTTACTTACAACTATATTAGCAACTTTGTTCAGTTCAGTATTCTGAAAATCTTGTTTTATACTTTTTCAGCGTCGTTTTTTGTCGTAGTTGGATTTTAGTTCTTTTACTTTTTTTTCAACAGCTAAGAATACCAAACGTCGGTACTTCTCCAAATGAAAAATTATACCTAATAAAGATAGTATCGATAGATATGAAACTACAACACCAAACTGTATCCCCCATAGACATCAGAATATCTCTGTGGTATCCCCCGATTTTGTTATTAAGTCAAACAATACACCACAAGGATAATTGTCGTAATTTAAAATGTACGAAATCTAGTAGCAGTCTACCAACTAAGAATGTCAAAAACTTCGTCAAAATGTTTTTTTTTTTTTATTATTTTTTTTATTAATTATAAGCTAGTGCTTGACTGCAATCCCGCCTGATGGTAAGCAGTAGTGCAATCGTTGATGGTAAAGCGCACTAGTTTATTAAGCCTTAAGACCCTAACTAAGAGCACTAGAACGAACGTTTCAAGTTCCTTCATGACACACATAATAGATATCTGAGGTCATCGGAAAGCTTGGAATTAGAGATGCCGATGCATTCCACTAGTTTCTATGATAAATTCTTTACTGTACAAGCAGTTCGGCTTTGGAATGCCTTGCCCGTGTCCGTAAGAAGTGCTCAAACACTGTTTACTTTTAAAACTATGATAAAAAAGCACTTCCTCTCTCTTTATACATATTATTATATTTTATATGCTCTTGTATAATATTTATTAATTAGATGTATAAAATTATTTAAACTAGTATACACTTAACGTATATATTTATTGTATAATCTATGTAAATAGTACACTGTAGACTACCTACATTATTTCTTTATCCTTCCCCTTAGAATTCCATCCAAAGGTTGTCTGTAAAAGATCGCTCTTAGCGATAAGACCGCCCATTGTGTCACCCTTTGTAAAATATTTTTATTTATGTTCTGTAATCTATATGGTGTACATAATGAAGAGTATTCTATTCTTAAGAATGTAACAATGTTAAACCCAAGACCAACACGACCAACGATGCGGCACCAGAGGGAGATTGATCTGGAGACTCTCCACGACACAACAACATTTGGCGCATCGTACGCACACATAGCAACACAACTGCTCAGACCCGTCCTCCGTACGGCTTCACCAGACATCATGCCGGAACACCACGAATCGCTGGGCGGCAAGACCTTGTCTGGTGGTCGGTAATTTCTGCCGGCAGCCGATGTTATGGCCTACCACCGAGATAAGTACGTAAGAATGTAGAGAGGTTTGAGGAGTTTTTGATAGATTAAGGCTGAGACTGCGAACGTCGTTAAAATGACGAGAACTACTCCTCAGATAGCAACAAATATGTAGTTAAGTATGAAGAGTGATAACGGTGAGCACCTAGGTCCGGGCGGCGAACTCACAGAACACAATATTACTTCCTAGCGGGGCGAACTGCCCACTGTTCGCCGCCCGGTAAACACCACGCCCGCGTCAACGCGCGACGACGACGTGTTGTTATCTACGATAACGGTGAGCACCTAGGTCCGGGCGGCGAACTCACAGAACACAATATTACTTCCTAGCGGGGCGAACTGCCCACTGTTCGCCGCCCGGTAAACACCACGCCCGCGTCAACGCGCGACGACGACGTGTTGTTATCTACGCGAGCCCTAAATATATGTTAGCACATCGTGACAGGGTCCACAAAGACCAATTAAAAGAGATACTGTGGCTAATGAAGGAATACGGGTGGGCTTTTGTCAGTAGAAGTCTGACACACCCTTTCACTCTCCTCAGAGCGTCATTTAATGTTTTCTCATGAAGAAAAAAAAAGGGGAATCCTGAGCGCAGTTATGATTTATTATTCCACAGCTTTATTATCAACTTCCTGTCAGCAACTTGTACAAGTGCGACGTTTTCCTTCCCTCTCGTAAGACTAGTGCCAGTAAGTACTTAGTTAGTTTTAGATAGTACTAGTATATCAGAGGCGGTACCCGCTTTACTTGTGCTCAATCGGTATAATAAAATAAGTGGAATGTATCAAAATCCATAGGAAGGGTAATACCATATAATTTTTTTTATATAAAATTATAAACTAGCGCTTGACCGCAATCCCGCCTGATGATAAGCAGTGACGCAATCGTTGATAGTAAAGCGCACTAGTTTATTAAGAGCCTATTCACTCTAGCCTTGAAGACACTCAAATTGTAGTCCGACGGAAACACCGCCGCCGGCAAGTTGTTCCAGTCCCCCGATGTACGCAGTATAAAGGAGGAGGCGAAACGCTTCGTCCGGATCGTAGTGGTGTTAACAACGTAAGGTTGGAAACTCGCCATAGGACGGATCGTCCGATGGTGGAACTGAGATGGGGGAATTAAATCATGTAATTCCCTCGCACACTCCCCAAAAAGCATCCTATAGAACACCGAAAGGCTGGCTACTCTACGCCTGTGCTCTTGGCTTTGGAGACCGTCTCGAGTTAAATCTGGGTCACCAATCAGCCTCTTTGCCCGCCTCTCCACTGAATCCAACCTTGTACGAACAAAAAACAATGAAATGCCCCATGGCGGAACGTGTCTGTAAGCTTAGTGGAGAGGAGTGCGTCCTCGATCCCCGCGCCATGCCCTCTTCCAATGACGCGCGTATGTGATGCGCCGACATGGAACCTTCTGGAACATTCTAGACTCCGATGGAACATTCTAGTCTCAGATGGATTATCTCTCCACAACCCACAAATTAGTAATCTCGTCTATAGTAATGAACAAAAACGAACAACTTAACCAGAAACATGATGCCCTTCAAGCGAACTACCAGACACTTCAGACGCAGGTTCAGGATCCAGGAACTCGTACGCGCAGCCGAGGCTCGTCAGCAACCTCCAACGCAACAGGTCGACCTATTCAGCAGCAGCAGCAGCCTAATGCTTCACTACGACCTTCCTCAGGCCGGTCTTGACCTCTGGTTATGTCGTTCCGCAGTATGAATGCCAACATTCGGGCCCGAAGCCCGACAATATCGCACTTTAGTTTGCTCAGGCAGACGCTCTGTTCGCTACAATCCAATTGCATCGTCGCACAGCTCGACGCTCACTGGGCTCATACCTCTCTGCTGGGCTCATACCTCTCTGCTGGGCTCATACCTCTCTGCTGGGCTCAAACTGTCCACAATATTATCACCAAACCTCTACCGGACGGTGAGCGGTATGATAAGTTGATAACGGAGTTAATACGTCGCCGAGTCGCCGATCAATTTGAAATTCAATTTAAGAGCAGCGCTTACGACAACTTTTCTCTGCTGAGGAACTCGGAGACAGCAAGCCTTCTCAGCTTCTACGGTAGCTTTGCTCGCTCGTAGGAACTTTCGAAATTGACGATAACATCCTCCGCTCTCTATGGCTCCAGAGACTCCCTGGCCACGTGCAGGCGCTACTACATGTCACCGTCAACGACGCTAGACGACGCCGTCGATATAGCCTAATAACGTTCTTCGACAACTTTTGGCCCTTAAATTTATCGATCTTTTATTATCATCACCGATTCGGTGATCAGGTTCGTAAGTGTAATGCTCCCTGCTCATACTCTGGGGGAAACGAAAGCGGCATCCATTAGCTGCGATAATCGGTTGCCAATAAAAAAAATCAATATTTACCACAAAGCTGCAACTGCTGACACGAGTTCCCGAAGTCTTAACTGAAATACCAGTTACAAACTTGCAGCGGCTAACCAGACTTCAATTAAAACATATGGGTTCGTCACCCTGAGCCTCAATTTGGTACTTTAACGAAAGTTTTCTTGGCGTTTCGTTATTACAGATGTTGCTCTTCCTCTACTCGGATCCGATTTCCTAGCTCACTTCAAGTTGCTCCCTGAGTGTCGTCACACAGGTACCATCGACGGTACTACGAACCGAGCTATGCAGGGACAGCCTATTGGCGTTTAAAAATCTAGCTTAACGACAACATCCACGAGCAACGTGTCAGGCGCTAGCACAGTCTTACTCAAATTCCGCGAACTGAAGGAACCCGATAGCCACCCACGTAAGCCTCTACACTCAACCCTTCACTACATCAAGACCACTCAGGGGCCACACGTGGCGTGCCGACCGCGACGCCGCGGTGCCGACCATCTTCGACAAGCCTAAGTCAATTTGAAGCAGTGCTACGTGAAGGAGCATCACGTCGTTCGGAGAACTCGCGGTTTTCACTTTGCGCGTGGTCTCTTTGTGTCTGTCACTGATACCTGTGTGACCTTCTCTTTCTGAAGCTGTAGAAAAGTGCCCTCCACCACCCATATCAGCCCACAAAGTGCCGCGGGGTCAATAATAATTTAAAGCTTCGTGAACATTTCGTAAGACTTAACATTTCAAAAGTTATCAATTTAATAACGTCGTTATTTATTGTCATAAAGCTTCATATCTGTATGGAATTACTGTTTAATGGACGTTGGTTTATTAAGACGCGGTGAACTAACTTTTATGTAGGTATTTGAGAATAAAATAAAAAACTGTTTTCTGAAGCCTATTTTTACTAAGCACAGCGCCTTAATTCATACTAATATTATAAATGCGAAAGTATCTCTGTCTGTGTGTCTGTCCGGCTTTCACGCCAAAACTACTGAACCGATTGTAATGAAATTTGGTACACAGAGAGTCTAGAGCCTGAGAAAGGACATAGGCTATAAAACATCCCGCTATGACCAATAGGAGCAGAGCAGGAACAAAAAATGTTGCAAAAACGGGAGCAAACGCGGATGTACATATTGCTCACATTATTTTAACAGGCGCTTATTTTATATCAACTGAACTCTTTCGGTCGGTTCCTCAGCTGAAATTGTATAACTGTTGCAAAAACATACTTCGATTGAAAACAACATTTTGTTCGGCCGATAACAAAAAGATATTCTTCCAGCGGGCACACCGAACTACGTTGATACACACATCAAATGACAACTAATCGCAATGGAACTTTGATAGTTCATCCACATTCATCTCATTATTTACGTTGCTTAGCAGAAATGAGTTTTTCGAATATTATATCAAGCAATGTGTGTTAGTGTAAAGCAATCAAAGTGCCACTTTAGCTTTTAAGCCGAAAACCGAAAGCGATAACAAATACATAAACGGTGTCTCTGCCATCGACGCACAAACGAGTACCATTGATCCAGTACATGTTTCGGAACCCCCCAGTGGTGGAAATTTTTGTCGGTTTTTTCCTGATTAAAAAAAATAATATGCAGTTGTTTTTTACTTTAAACCGTTCATAATTGCTATACTTTTATAACCCAATAAGATTTTAAAGGAAAAATAATTAATTCGCTAATTACACAAAAAAGCGCACTGTGAACAAAACTCGAAAAACTATGCTATCAGCTGATTTAATAGAGTTCACATCAGGGGTCAACGTCATACACACAAATACGCGCAGCGGCACGCTTGCAACGTTCAAAGGCCGAGCCAACACATTTTTCTATACACTGTGATTTCTGTAACCGCTCATTAATGATATAAATGACTATCATAATTTTATTAGTGGCATGCGGTGTAGCCTTTTCGCGAAGTTTGCGTTTGTCACGTAGCAAAATATAGCAGCAGGCGACATCTCGTGGACTAGGGCTGAACTCGGGTCACATATTTTACATCGAGCCGAGAGATGGCGTTGCGCGAAAGGACGGTCGTTAATATAATAAATAAATTTAAATAAAGAACGACCGGGTTAAATAATATAATATAAAAGAAGGACTTAAAATAAAGATATTAAAAAAATAGGAACCAACTCATGAGTCTGAAATAAAATACAAGTCGCGGAACGCACGAGTCTATGGTTCAGGAAAAGACAATTGGGAGCGGTCGGTCGGAATAGAGAGAAGCTTCGAGAAGAAAAAGAACGACCGAAGCTTGCGTGGTGTCGCGAGTTTTTTTGTGGAAATAGCCGGTACCCAAGGCTGGCTTGTGGCGCGATAAACCCCATGGGGTGGTGCACCTGAAGTCTGGCTCATCTCTCTGTGAGTATTCATTTCTGTACCCGGAATATTTTCTCCATGTGTTTTCTTGTTCTGTAGTACTGAATTAGGTTAAATGTTGTTCTAGATTTGGCTCTATTGGCGGGCCTAGGGTGGGAACCCGTTTTGGGAGGCGTCGCGTCATAATATATCTTTGGTGGCCTTGATTCCCATTGGATCAGGCTTGTTGGAGTGGATGTGGCTGAACCCTGATGGTACGGCACATCAAGTTCTCTTTCGACGACGACTAGACAGGTATAAGCTGTCATGATTATTTTGCTCCTGGTGTTCCCGAGATACCTAATCCCGCAGGCCGCGTTCAACCGTGCATTAATCTGACACCCGTCACTTAGTGAAGCCAAGGGTCTTTGTACCATAATCTAGAAGCGTAATCCAGAGGCGTTATTCAGAAGTGTTAGTTGGAAGCGTAATCCAGAGGTGTTAGGCAGGAGAGCTAACGTAATCTAGAAGCGTAATCCAGAGGTGTTAGGCAGGAGAGCTAACGTAATCTAGAAGTGTAATCTGGAGGCGTAATCCAGAGGCGTTTTTTTTTTTAAAGCGTTACAGTTGGCGCTCCACGTTGGCCAACTGTAACGCTTTAAAAAAAAAAAGACTGAGGGGTGTCTTTCTCCACCCTACCCGGCAGTTACAGTAAATTTAATCATGTAAATAAATACTTGGTAGCTAGGAGCATTAAATAAAACAATAAATGGATACAATTACAAATTTATTTTATAATTACCCTGTGTCATAAATATACGACAAAACAAACTCCTAACTTACCTAGACGATTTCCTGACTCACTCCGTCTCGGGTCGAAGTGGGACAGGGAATCCACATGAGACAATTCAGCAAGCTCAGGGTCGCTTGATGAGGATTCGTGAGGTGAACCGTTGTGATCACGGCTCAGTCGTTACAAAAGTATCTCAGGTTATGCACACAATATCAAGCCAATAGCCTACTTAAATGCAACCTGTCGGAAACCCACTCTCAATCACTAGATACATCAAAACAAAGAAACAAGGACAGGGAGTCTACGTTTCAGATTAGCTCTCCTGCCTAACGCCTCTGGATTACGCCTCCAGATTACACTTCTAGATTACGTTAGCTCTCCTGCCTAACACCTCTAGATTACGCTTCTAGATTACGTTAGCTCTCCTGCCTAACACCTCTGGATTACGCTTCCAACTAACACTTCTGAATAACGCCTCTGGATTACGCTTCTAGATTACGGTACAAAGACCCTTGGCTTCACTAACTGACGGGTGTCAGATTAATGCACGGTTGAACGCGGCCTGCGGGATTAGGTATCTCGGGAACACCAGGATCAAAATAATCATGACAGCTTATACCTGTCTAGTCGTCGTCGAAAGAGAACTTGATGTGCCGTACCATCAGGGTTCAGCCACATCCACTCCAACAAGCCTGATCCAATGGGAATCAAGGCCACCAAAGATATATTATGACGCGACGCCTCCCAAAATGGGTTCCCACCCTAGGCCCGCCAATAGAGCCAAATCTAGAACAACATTTAACATAATTCAGTACTACAGAACAAGAAAACACGTGGAGAAAATATTCCGGGTACAGAAATGAATACTCACAGAGAGATGAGCCAGACTTCAGGTGCACCACCCCATGGGGTTTATCGCGCCACAAGCCAGCCTTGGGTACCGGCTATTTCCACAAAAAAAACTCGCGACACCACGCAAGCTTCGGTAGTTCTTTTCCTTCTCGAAGCTTCTCTCTATTCCGACCGACCGCTCTCAATTGTCTTTTCCTGAACCATAGACTCGTGCGTTCCGCGACTTGTATTTTATTTCAGACTCATGAGTTGGTTCCTATTTTTTTTAATATCTTTATTTTAAGTCCTTCTTTTATATTATATTATTTAACCCGGTCGTTCTTTATTTAAATTTATTTATTATATTAACGACCGTCCTTTCGCGCAACGCCATCTCTCGGCTCGATGTAAAATATGTGACCCGAGTTCAGCCCTAGTCCACGAGATGTCGCCTGCTGCTATATTTTGCTACGTGACACGTTACGATGTTAGATACACCCTGTATGTATATTGTTTGTAAAAAATATAGGGATCAATGAATGTAACTGTATGCGGGACACACCGGACACGCCACACTTCAGGCGCTACTGCTGGACTAATGTGATAAGACTAAAGCTTATCTTTAGTCAATTTCATAATTACAGGGAGAGAAAAATATCTACTGCTACTGAAATTAAATTTAGTTTAGTTTGTCAAAAAGGAAATAGGCGCCATTATATGCTACAAAAAGCATTTTTTCTGCATTGTCTTATTTTTTATTTTATTTATAGTACCTACTATACAATATGTAAAGAAAACCCCGTCCGACCCAAAAGGATAATAAAGGTTAGGTAAACACATGACCAAATAAAATAACAAGAATAAGTAGCCAGCCTTTCGGTGTTCTATAGGATGCATTTCGGGGAGTGTGCGAGGGAATTGCATGATTTAATTCCCCCATCTCCGTTCCACCAGCGGACGACCCGTCGTACGGCTGGTTTCCACCCTTACGTTGTTAACACCACTACGATCCAGACAAAGTGCTTCGCCTCCTCCTTTATACCGCGTACATCGAGGGACTGGAACAATTTGCCCGCGGCGGTGTTTCCGTCGGACTACAATTTGAGTGTCTTCAAGGCTAGAGTGAATGGCTCTTAATAAACTAGTGCGCTTTACCATCAACGATTGCGTCACTGCTTACCATCAGGCAGGATTGCGGTCAAGCGCTGGTTTATAATTTCTAAAAAAAAAAAATGTAATTTTACATAATCATAGTAACAATACTAATGAATTTTGAAATAATCTTTTTTTCCGCGAATTAATTCAAACTTCCCCAATATTTGGTATTTTTTTTAAGTGATTACGCCATTTTATACGTTATTATTATGAGTGAAGCGACCTCGTGCCGCGTGCCCTGCACCCGCGCATTTATGCCTACCATGTTGCCTTCTTCTTCTTCGTTTCGCTCTTGACAGAACGGTCGTGGTCACTATGACTGACTCCGAGACGCTGATGTTACACGCCGTACGATCTCTCTCCATCTATCCCTGTTGGACGACAGTCTGGAGCATTTATTAACAGGTCCCCCCACTGCCGCCTTGATTTGGTCGGTCCACCTCATCGGTGACCTTCCACGAGGTCTGTTCCCCTCCACTCTGCCCTGGACGACCAAACGTTCTATAGAGTCACTATTGCGCCTTGATATGTGACCGAAAAATCCGAGTATACGGGACTGTACTATATCTGAAAGCCGCTGTTTGATGCCGAGTTCTTGGAGTATAGAAACATTTGTTCTAAACTCGGTCCATGATACCCCAAGCATTCTTCTCCAACACCACATTTCTAGAGCGTCTATCTTTTTCTTTTCCTATTCCCGTAACGTCCACGTTTCAGCTGCGTAGAGAAATATGGGGAATATTAGTGCTCGGACGAGCCTGATCTTAGTGGCTTTAGTTATGTCGCGATTCCTCCATATTTTCTTGAGCTTGTCCATTGCCCCTCTTGTCATGGCCATGCGCCGTCTGATTTCATCCACACTACCGCCACTACTTGAAACCAGAGCGCCCAGGTAGACATACGAATCGACTACGTCACAATTCGCGATCCGTGTTACTTCGGGCGAACTATTACCAGCACGGTCGACGATCATGATTTTCGTCTTACTCCGATTATTTTCAATCCAAACGTAAGACTTACGCGCTCCATCTTGAGGAGCAGCTCTTCCATGTAGGCCGCGCTGGTCGCAAATAGAGTCGTGTCATCGGCGTAGCGCAGGTTTGCAATTTTGTAACCGCCGATCGCAACACCGTCAGTCCCGTCCTCCAGAGTAATTCGCATCGCAAGTTCAGTGTAGATATTGAACAGGAGTGGTGATATGATACATCCCTGTCGGACACCCGCACTGGGATGAAACCCACCCGAGAGAAGCTCATCCGTTCGCACAGATGCAGTTCCCCCCTCGTAGAGTCCCCTGAGAACATGCACGAGATGTTTTGGTGTGCCCATTTCAAGAAGCGTCTTCCATAAATTTGGCCATTTCACGGAGTCAAACGCTTTAGAAAAATCAACAAAGCATATGTAGGATGGCTTGTTGAATTCCCGAGCTTTCTCGATGACTTGGCGCACTATAAGAATTTGTTCTCGGGTTCCCCTTCCCTTTACAAACCCAGCTTGCTCTTGCGCTATCTCCCGCGAAAGGTAGGCCTTCAGTCGTTCGTTTAAGACGTAACAATATTTTGCTAGCATGGCTTATGAGAGCAATAAGGCGATAGTTGTTACACTTCTTGGTCGATCCTTTTTTATGAAGAGGAATAAAAACCGTGTGGGCCTACCGCACATGTATTAAGTTACCTCGCTTTTTCGAAAGAATATTTATTTTTAGGGTTTTTTAGGGATTATAATAAGAAACCACAAAGTTATAAGCTTGCATTTCTATTTGGTTGTCCCAACAAAAGTATGGTCAAAGTTCGTTGACCTCTGACGTCAGCAATGGTGCGCACGCAGTACTATGATCAATCGTAACCGCGCGGTATCCACACTACAAGAATTTCTAAATGCATTTGGGAAAAAATATAACATGGTGTAAAAATGATTAAAATCGATTCACTTGCTTATTCTGACAAACTATATTAAGGTTTCGCAAAAACAATAACTATCGTTGTAAATTATTTATGTTTTAAACTTTAATAAATATAATCTAAAAATCATTAAAATTTTCTATATTCCAAGAAGCAAACCGCATACTCCCTTACGAGTAAACGATCCTGCGTAGTTCCAGTAGTGCGTCAACGCTGTCAAACAAACCAGTTACAAGAGCAATATTAGAGTCCGCAGTATTTCCCCAATTAAATGAGATGACGAGTCGCGGTCAAATCGACGAGGTTTTTTATAGTGGACGCGTTGCTCGTCGGCTCAGTCCAACCAGCGTCGCGAAAGGCCGCGGTCGCGCCGCTCCGTGCGCTTAAAAAAACCTAATCGGTATCGCGCGCGAATTCAAAGTGACAGTTTGATTTTTTTATGTATTGTGATGAAGGGCCAAGTTAAGCGGTTTGTGAGCCAGAAGGGCGAGGCCTACGAGGTACACGTCGCTAAAAAGGACAAAGAGAATGAGAACATTGGATTTTTTGATCTGGTAAGTTTTTAAATCAAAATTTTAATTGTAAGAAGGTATGTACATGTGGGTATATGAAAGAATTGAAAGATATTTGTTGTGAAAACGCTTAGAAGTTTATTCTTTGTTAGGTAACTGCTAGTATCTATCATATAATATAATGGAATTCAGATTAAATCTTAATGCTTTCCGTATTTTGTGAATTGATATTGGAATCACTTTATAATTTTAGGGACCTAATCACTGTTGTTTAATGAGTTGTAACTTGTGTACCTACCTACAATTAGGTACCTAAATGAAGTTGAATTCACTTGTTTCTTTTTAATTTTGTTGGCAAAGATGTAAGTTGGAAATTATTTTTTTGGATTTTTTTAAATTAAATAGTCCTTGAGTCTGATCCCGCTTGGACTAAACCAAATCTGGATCACCAATATTAGCCTCTTCAACACCTCTCCAAAGCTGCTAGATGGCATTTTACACCACCAACCATATGAAGCTGCAGTACACGCAGCCACCTTGACTTTAGGCTAAATGAACCGCCCTAAGTTTAGATTTGAGGAAATTTCAACTTCCTAAAGCTGGAGACGGTCAGTGCACTTCAAGGATACATTTTGAAAAGCAGACCGCCAGAAAGGGACCCCTTTTGGCGATCTTTTATAAATATTATCTGCGGTTATATTTAAGTAATTTAGGTATTTAGTACACATTTGTCCTCGTCCTGCTAATTGAAGAGTCACTTGTTTCAATATGTTATTGTTTATAATAATAAATCACTCTGAAAAAATGTATTCTAATTTCATGTTTTAGGATTGTAACAGCTGTGTTTTTTTTTTTTTTGTTTAGTTGGATACCTAGTTCAATCAGTACAATGATTATTTACATAAATGAGCTAACAATACAAAATATCATGACGCGTATTCAAAAATAAAAGTGATTATTGATACTTAATTAAATAATACGTAGGTACCCTAGTACTTAATAATCACAATTATTTTAGCTGTATACATATACTTATTTAAAGTTATACATACATTATATTATGTATTATAAAACCTGACGCAGCGGTTTCCAAGATGACCCATTGACCACGAACAAATAATAAAACTGTTTTATTGAAGACTAGCTTTCCGCCCGCGGCTCGCCCGCGTGGAGTTCGGTTATATCGTGCTTTTAAGATTTCCCTCGGGAACATCAAATTTTTCCGGGATAAAAGGTAGCCTATGTTCTTTCTCAGGGTCTAAAGATTGTCTGTGCCAAATTTCATCAAAATCGGTTGAGAAGTTTAAGCGGGAAAGCGTAACAGACAGACAGACAGAGTTACTTTCGCATTTATAATATTAGTATGGATGAAACTGTTTTAACTTGAATAGAAACACGAGCCTTTTGATATCTTCCAAATATTTTATATTCAGTATATTACATAATTATGTATTAGAATTTTACGTTTATTTTTTAAACACTTAAATGATTATCATACCAGTTTTTAAGAGAAGTCTTTGACACCGCAAGAATTTTATAAATGACTGTCTGTGGCACAAAAATCTTGTTTTAACATTAACCTGTATCCTACGTACCTCTGACACTCGGCAGTACTGTAGCTTCTCATTTGTGATACAATTTTAGGACGATGATGACCCGTGCTATACAACCCCTACTTCTTCATAATAATGTTATTAAAGTTTAGTACCTACCTAAATATATTTTATAGGACTGTTATTGACTCTCTTAGAACACTGATATAACCAAACAACTTCCTTTTCTCATATAGAGAAGGCACAAGCATGGATCAAAACGCTTGCTGAAGGCAAATTTGCGATTTGTCACTACAAATCCTAATTTCAGGGTTTTGTTTTCTTTTCTAGAAAGTCTGTGGCTTCCTTTTTAAAAGAACTGAAACCGTTATGTGTCTTACGACAAAACTTAAACAAATTCTAATAATAATGTCCTGTTTAAAAGGACTTTAGCCTAAACAACTGGTCAACACTATTTCCTGGTCGTACGGCATCAACATTATCGTGATGGTTATCGGACCCTCAATATGAAGGAGAATCATTGAAAGACATGTTGCGACCCCGAGTATATCGGGATGAGGGCTAGAGAACGATGAATCAATCATCTTACTAATAGGACTTTATATGACGGCTTTAAGTACATACTTGAACATAATTAAAAATATGTAGGCGAACAAGTTCAACAACCCTCGCTTCTCAGTCTACCCCTCAACTATTAAATTATCACTAAGACTACTTAATTATTTCCTTAACTTATTTATTGTGATGCGAGTAGTCCGCAGACAGATCAAGATGATACGTTATTGAGATGTTACTCTCAGACCAGTCAGTTCACAATAACGTGTCATCTTGACCACATGTAGTCTCACGATAACGGTGCCTCAGACACATCTAGTCTACATTTCGGACACAAAAGTCGGACATTTGCAAAACACTGCGGACGTTTTAGTTTTCGTTTTTCTTTTTAGGATTCCGTACACTAAGATTGTCAGAGGGATCCTATCACTAAAGCTCTTTTGCAGAGTCGTCTGTTAATCTGTGACAAGGCTCATTCTTTACGATAGAGAAACAAACTCTTGACATTTTAAAGAGTGTGTTTTACATACACTGTACCAATTTCATGCTTTTATTCTAATCCCCTGATCGCTATGACATCATCATCATCATCATCTCAGTGTTAATCCCAGTCGTATCCGAAGCTTTTTTAGCTTTGGAGTCTGGGGTCCGCTTTACCAGTCTAAGTTCTGCTGATTTTGGCTAAATTTCGATATTTTCCGTGAAGCAACTGAAGTCTGACCTCCACAACTCGGAGGCGACATCGAAGCATTGCAGTTAGACCAATTGTTGGACTTTTGAGGGCTCCAACAACCCGTAACGACTGCCACTAGATGTTCGTATGGCAATCGGGACCAACGGCTTTACGTGCTTTCCAGTGCAAATATTCATATTCATGCATACAAATATTTGCACTGCGTGGGGATTGAACCCACGCCTCCTTGCGAAGCGGCCGCGTTCGCTAGCGCTAGCGTTTACTAGCTTCGCGTCAGTTTGCATTTGACTATTGACGCGAAACAAGCGACAGTTAAGAAGCGATCTGTAAACAATAAGACCGCTGTGACAACTAATTATAAAATAAGACCGCTGTGACAACTAATTATAAAATAACTTCATGTGCAATGGGTTCAACATGTTGTACATATAAGGTATTGATTATTGTACAATGGTCCGGAGCTCTTAGTATGCGCATCCATCTCGCATGTCACCGCTCTTTTCATAAAACACAAGGATCAATTCTGCGATAACCCTAGTTACAAGTTGACAACCAATAATTTAGTTATAATGAGTGAGTCAGTGCGCCTGCGCCGGCCGGCGGGCGCCTTTCACATCGCGTTTGGGAAAACCCGCCGCAGCGCAGACGCAGGACGTCGTGAGGAAAGTATCACACGCGAGAACTGTTCACGATCTTATACTAGCACTATAGTGTATTTACTAATGTATCTCTTTTTATAAATATAAACTAGTGTTTCACCGCCTTCCCGACTGATGGTAAGTAGTGATGCAATCGTTGATGGTAAAGCGTGCTAGTTTATTAAGTGCCTATTCAGTCAAAAAACTGAGTTAATAGGAAGGAAGACGGCAGTTGAGCGAGGTGATGCAATGTTAAACCCAACAACACGACCAACGATGCTGCGCCAGAGGGAGATTGATCTGGAGACCCTCCACGACCAAACTCCCGACACAACAACATTTGGCGCTTCTTACCCGGCACACATCGCAACACCACTGCTCAGAGCCGTCCTCTGTACGGAGTCACTAGACATCATGACGGAACACGATGGTGACATGGGTGGTAACTTCTGCCTGCAGCCGATGTTATGGTTTGGAAACAGGTCGAAGTACCTGCCCTACGATAGTCTCGGGACATGCTGATCTCCTCACGATCATTTCCTTCACAGTGGTGATAAAGTAATTTACACAAAGTGAAGCGCACATCGAACATGCAACATGCAACTTGTCGCTACCACCCCTGTCGCTACCACTGAACCACAACTGCCTAATTCGTAGACATGTGAAATTCACCAGCCGGCAGTGAGTCCGCGTGGTGGTTTACGGCCCACTCCCACCCACAAAGGGGATGCGTGGGTCCCAGCAGTGGGAACGTGACGCTGTGCTTGTGATAGTCAGCTGCTCCTCGTATTTACTTCCTGTTCGTCAACGACGATGACTCTATCGTACCCATTTGACCTCCGATGAGGTGGCTATTGTTCCGTGATGTACAAGTGTGATGCTCTGATACTGCTGTTGGTCCTGTACCCTAATTACCTAACACACTACTACTATCAATTGAAATAATTTCGAAGCATATTGCTAATCCATTGCTCCATGTGTTAGAAAATGTCCGCTCAACAATCTAAATAACGCAATGAATGTTGTTGAACTGTCAAAATGAAACCCATTGCTACTGATAGTGTATTACATAATTACCGCACTGGTTGTTGAAAATATAAATTTAATAACATGAATAACCGTCATTTTTCAATAATGTCAGTTTTGTCTGAAGCGTTTCTTAAAAAGCTGTCGAAGGACTTTACCTTGATTAAACTCGTGTGACAATTCTCTAAATAATATTATATAGTTTCTAACAATAAATGCCGGAATAAAATATACAATGTAGGAAATCCGTAATACTGTTGTTGGATATCGAAACCACGATCGATCGATAACTGTGATCATTTGGAAAGGTCTAATTAAAGTAACGGCTTTTCAAGTACCTGCGAACTAACTTCAGTTAGTCCTACTATTAGTAACTGCAAATGAATAACAACTTTAACTTAACTTTACCTTGACATTGTCTTGGCAAGTGCAAGCCTAGATTAAGATAAGACATTTGTGAAATACTAGCTTCGCCCGCGTGGAGTTTGGTTATATCGCGCTTATTAGATTTCCCTCGGGAATATCAATTTTTTCCGAGATAAAAACCCTATCATTTAATCCGGACTTCTAACTTTACGCCTACAAAATTTCAAAGCAATCGGTTCAGTAGTTACAGCGTGAAAGCAGAACAAACAAACGAAACTCACTTTTCCATTTATAATATTAATATGATTCGCTTATATCGCGCTTTTTAGATTTTCTTCGGGAATTTATCAAATTTATCTGGGATAAAAAGTACCCTATTATTTAATCCGGACTTCTAACTTTACGTCTGCAAAATTTCAAAGCAATCGGTTCAGTAGTTACGGCGTGAAAGCGGAACAAACTCAACTTGCCATTTATAATATTAGTATGAAGTACTTTCTAAGTATATCATGGACACCAATGACTGATTACAAGGTGAAGGAAAACATCTTGAGGAAACCTGGTCTTTAAGTATGAAATCGCCAACCCGTATCGAGCAAGCGTGGTGATTACGCTCAATCCTCCTCTGTATGAGAGGAGTCCTGTGCCCAGGAGAGGGACGATAGAAATAGTTGATGATGATGATGACAAAAAAAAATGTTTGTACGACTTTTCGCCATATTACTACAATATATGTATATGATAGGAGCAGTTCTGTCAACCCTGCAGGGAAAACTGGCGCGAAGTTGTTTTTATAAGTTGCCGTACGTACTCGTAGCCACACGGTGGCCGTGAACTTGATACAATGGGCGATTTTAAATTAATGAACTTCAGTAAAAATAACTTGCAGACAAAATGTATTTAGCACCACCCGCCGCCGCCGCCGCCGCCGCCGCTGGCTTCAACACAGTTTTTCTATTATTTATTTTAAATTCATTGTCATTTGCACAGTTCCGCAAAGCTAAGTCTAAATATAATAGGTTTGTGTGTTTGTACGCCTTTCACTAATAGTACGTGTTGTTGTCGCAACTGGGAAGTGAACTGCGACCTTATAGTAACGTCAGTGTCCAATGTTTTTGTAAAAAAAAAAATATGGTAGGTACCTACTAATAAAAGTATAATTTCATTTATCGTTGCTAGTGGTCAGGATCACCATCCTCTGCCTAATCTTAAGTTTTTTCTGGTCAGCTTCCAGTCCAACCGGACGCAGCTGAATATCGTTTCTTTACATGGAGCGACTGTGTATCTACAGTGCGATTCTGTAACCGACAACATTTAGATGAAGCGTGCATGTGTACGAGCTAGCTGTCATTACAACTGATGACACTGTTGACAGCTCACGTCACCCATCTCCGTACGGCGAGGTTTTACACAATCGACTAATTGATCTTCACAAAATGTCAGATAAAATACTGTCAATCACAAAAACTTTACCGTAATGAGCTCCCAAGAAGTTCGAGCATCTAATTCATATCTAATTAAATTTAATTAAGAAACACCAAGATGGTGACGCATCAAAAATATGATGAACGGAATTATTAAATGTAGTAGAATTAAAATGCATTTAAAAAAAGATTATTCGGGATGATCAAAGTTAGGGTCTTACTTTCATTTAAATAACGTAAAATGGTCACTTTATCAAGCTAATTTCTTATTAAAGGCTTGGCTTTGAGATTTGCAATAAAGTATATTTTGTCTATTGACTTATGTACAACAATTTTAAAACCAGGATTTTGTCGTAGATCTAATACGCTAGGCTACGCTAGCCGCGGTCGAAGTCTGAACATGCGACCATCCATTACATACCGTGACCATCACCCCTCCGTACCTCGAAGAGCACGTTAAACTGTTGCTCTCGGCTGCCATTCGTAGACCTTGGACAGTTGCTACATCATCATCAACTTTATTATCGTCCCACTGCTGGACACAGTTCGCCTCTCATACAGAGAAGGATTGAGAGTAATCACCACGCTTGCTCAATGCCAAAGTCAAAGTCAAAGTATTTTATTTGTGAAACATAGGTAATATGGTACATGGTATAAAAAAAAAATTGTATGTATCACTATGTTTTGCCTTGCAAGGCGTACAAATTATTTAAGAACAATGGTCATTTAAATTAACAATAGAACATTTATTTATTTTAAACTCTTATCATCTAAAAACTCATTGATAGAATAGTAAGCTTTGTCAAGCAATAATTTTTTTAGTTGTAATTTAAAACGATTTATGTTAGTCATACTTTTTAAAGTTTTTGGTAGTTTATTAAAAATTTTTGGACCCATGCCGAGGCAACTCTTTGAAAAAAGTGCAGTGCTGTGTTTTTTTGTCTTTAGTGTGCTTTGGTGACGTCTAGTATTAAGTGTTTCAAACTTAGATACATTCTCCTTAACAAAAATTGCAGTTTCATAAATATAGAGGGATGGAAGCGTAAGTATTTTTAAACAAACAAAATGTGGTTTGCAGCTGTCGGTGGTTTTCAACATGCATATGGCTCGAATACATTGTTTTTGGGCTTTAAATGCCATTTCTCTGTTGGTAGAGTTGCCCCAAAACATAATGCCGATTACAAAACATAATGCGGATTGGCTATTTGAGATTTAAAGTCCAGGTTTCGTCAAGATGTTTTCCTTCGCCTTTTAATCAGTCATTGGTGTCCAAGATATACTTAGAAAGTACATATAACTTAGAAAAGTTACATTGGTACTTGCCTGATCTGGAATCGGACCCGCATACTCATACTTGAGAGGCTGGTGTTTTACCACTGCGCCACCAAGACTTAACATTTGTACATTTGCTACGTACTTGGCAGTTACTACGTGGGGTCCTACCCATCATGACTTACGCAGCCGAGACCTGGACACTAACGCTCAGACTAGTCCATAAGTTTAAAGCCGCTCAGCGAGCTATGAAGCGGGATATTTTGGGCGTCTCTCTGTAAGACCGCATCAGAAATGAGGTGATCCGACAGAGGACCAGAGTTACCGACATAGCTGAGAGGATTAGCAAGCTGAAGTGGCAATGGGCTATTCACATATGCCGCAGGGCCGACAACCGTTGGAGTAAACGAGTTCTCGAGTGAGACCGCCCATTGTGTCACCCTTTGTAAAATTTTTATATGTATGTTTTTGTAATCTATATGGTGTACATAATAAAGAGTATTCTATTCTATTCTCGGCAAACGTAGCGTACGGATGCCCTTGGGCGAGATGGAGCGACGACATCAAAAGGGTGGCTGGTAGTGGCTAGCGGAGAACAGCTCAGAATTGAGCTTGTTGGAGTGCCATGGAAAACGCCTATGTCCAGCAGTGGACGAGTAGAGGCTGATGATAATGATGATGATGACGTATGGTCAGAATCCTAAAAAAAGTCTGTCAGAGTCAGATCACGGCACTCCATCTACAATATTGACATTCAGCTGCATCCAGTTTCAAACTTATTTATAACTAGGTGTTGTCCGCGACTTCGGTAGCGATCCAGGATGAAAAGTAGCCTATACCCTTACCGTAGTCTAAGTCAATCTGAGTGCCTAATGCCATCCAAATCCGTCAAGCCGTTTTATCGTGAAAGCGAGACAAATATCGTGGAGACATAAAAGGCGGATGAGATGTGGCCACATCATGACTTTGCCTCAAACCTCCCTCGTTCACGCGGCCGTCTTTTTCGACTGTCATTGGCGATATCCGCCATTATTGTGAAATAAAATTTTCAATGAATTTCTATAATTTGTTACACGTGTTATTGGCAAAATTGTGGTGTATCTTCCACAGGGGCCCTTGATCAAGAGTCGAGTTGAGTTGACTTAAAAGGCAGTTATCAATAATGTTGTTGAATTGTGAAAATAAAAGCCGTTGCATCGACAGTGTGCTCCACACAGAGCTAACAGGTTGGATTGTTTGTCAAATTATTACATAAAGAATGTGCCCGGACACGTGTCAGTCTCGCAGGGCTTTCCACAAAACCTATAAACTTTAGCAATTGTCATTTATTCATACATTATTATTAATTAGAGTCATCACAATCTAGTTTCCCCATTGTGAACAAGTATTCTTAATTACCGCTTAAATTTTAATTACATGTGACAACATTATACTCTGTGAAAGGCAATTAATTATATCATAATGACAAGCATAAGTCTTATTTTAATTAGTCTGAGAACGTCGCTATTATTCGAACGCCCTGCACGCTCGCCCTTCACCACTTTCTAAGTTCCTGGTGCTTTAGCTGGGAAGAAGAGACGCCACGAACTGCCCCGCAGCTCAGCTGTCTGTTCAGGTAGAAGAGCTTCATTGTATATACAATAGCTACCTACCAATTCACAGGTACTAAAACAACTTATAAACAGGTCGTTGACCGCTCTGTACTAGTTCTTCCCTGTTGAAGTGTTTACAAGGAGCTCTAGGTACCGAATCTATTCTGTGATTCATATAGCCTATATCCCTATCATTTTATATTGTGTAGGGACACCCAATAATGGCACGTGGATGGAGTACTATAAGCACGGACGTCGGCGACGTCGTAGGTCGGTTTTTGTGGCCAGGCATGCATTTAAATAATTTCATCACCGCTGCTCTCAAAACAGTGAAGAAGAACATCGCGAGAAAACCGGTATGTCGTAGAATTCAAAATTGGAAGACATGTGACAAAGAAGGATTGAGCGTAATCACTACGCTTGCTCAATGCGGATTGGCGATTTCAGACTTAGGTCCGTATTCCAGAAGGAAACTCAAGCATTGATCTCTGCTTAAGCATTACTTAAAACTAGTTTCAACCAATTACATGGCTTGAAACGAGACTTAAGTAGAGCTTGAGTTTTGAGTGACGTTCTGTAATACGGACCTTAAAGTTCAGGTTTCCTCAAGATGTTTTCCTTCACCTTGTAATCAGTCATTGGTGTCCAAGATTATACTTAGAAAGTACATATTAAACACAGTAGGTAGAAATTCTTAATATTTCTTTTTGCGGTCCTCTCAAACTCAATCAATCAGTCTTACAATGTCAATGTTTCCTGAGGTCAAACACATCACAACAATAAAGCCTCCTGCGGACAGCGGACTTGCTGCGCGCATTAACCGCCGTAAGTAGCCGTATTTGTATTGATATTATAATAACCGCTAAACCGATTTAACTGAAATTTTGCCTGGTTATAGGATAGTAAATAATCTATGATTTAAAATAAATTTTATCGAAATCAGTTCAGCCGTTTAGAAGATATTGTAGTTTTTGTTCGCAGCATGCCCATAACAGTTGTGGGTGAACGTGAATGAAGTTCAGACGACATAATAAATAATGTATTTATTGTGCTCGTCGACCACAAACTCTAAAACGTTCTTAGTGTTTATACCACAGAACAGATGAAGTTATTATTAACTGTTCCGTGGTTTATACAATATTGTGGTCGCCACAATTTATACACATTGGCGCCGATTGTGTTGTTCACAAACTAAACTAATTTTAAGTTATGTGCATCTTTTTCTTTCCATTTCGTTAAGAAAAGGACCGAAGATAAAACGTCAGTTTAGATCTGTCAAATTAGTTCGCTCCTGACGTAAACTGGCGTATTTTAGTCGCCATGTTTATAATCGCGTCTAAACTGTCTATGGAGTATCTCAATTTGACGGGATTAAATTAAAATGTTATCTTCTATCCTTTTCTTAACGAAATGGAAAGAAAAAGATGCACATAACTTAAAATTAGTTTAGTGTGTGTACAACAGAATCGGCGCCAATAATTGAGTAGGTATAGTGTACGGAGTGAGGTGCTAATAGGTACTCACATTCTGTGGTCAACAACACAATATAAGGGAAATAGGGAAAACTCCTAGGATACGATTCTCAACATGCGTTTAGCTATATTTTGCGAAGCAAAGTTAGCATTTCATACGAACATGAACCTTATCCTCCATACTGGAACATCCTTTGGTGATGAGTGTGATAACACCTCACACCGTCCAAGAACCTGTTTTCCGTACTCGCGGTACACATGGACCGGGCGCGGGCGGCGCGCTCGGAGACCATCTCCGACACCTTGTGTTTGTAGTTTCTTTACTTCATACAAATTGCGCACATTCTGACATCGTTGTTTATATTGATATAACCACACGTGGCCAAGCGTTTCATAATTATAAATCTTAACAGGTTAGTCATAACGTCCACATTCGGTCGATTGTGAGTTGTGCACGTTGTCCTCACAAATGTATGTATTGTGAGGGAAAGTTGTCCACGAACAAGAACGATAAAACAACTGTTTGTTTTTTAATTAAGTTTGTATTTACATATGAAATAACAGACTTATAATATTAACAAAATATACGCACACTTGTATACAAAAACCCAGAACACGTGCGAATCTGAGTGGCGCACGGAATGATTCTATGTCAATACATCATCATCATCAACCTTTTATCGTCCCACTGCTGGGCACAGGTCTCCTCTCATACAGAGAAAGATTGAGCGTAATCACCACGCTTGCTCAATGCGGGTTGGCGATTTCAGACTTAAAGTTCAGGTTTCCATGAGATGTTTTCCTTCACCTTGTAATCAGTAATTAGTGTCCAAGACATACTTCGAAAGTTACATTGGTACTTGCCTGACCTGGAATCGAACCCGTACATTCATAGTTGAGAGGCTGGTGTTTTAACCGCGCGTGGTCGTCAATACATACTATGTACATATGTATATGTAATCGTTCCGCGCGAGACAGACAGACCAAACACTTATATTTAGTGTTTGTTGTAATAGTAGCAACTAATTACATCATATGTCAATTTCAACTATCTAGTTATCGCGGGTAGGGTTGCCATATGTCACGAATATTCCGGACATGTTCGGTAATATAGTGCTGCGGGGGGAATACTAAGCCGCCAGGAATTTCTACAATTTATAAATCATAGATCAAACAAATGTATGAATCAAGGTTGGCGCTCCTGCGTATAATGTTTCGCTTTTAACTTGCACGGTTTCACCATCATCATCATCAACCTTTTTATAGTCCCACTGCTGGGCCCAAGTCTCCTCTCATACAGAGAAGGATTGAACGTGACTATCACACTTGCTCAATGCGGGTTGGCGATTTCGCTTTACACGCATGCACCATTAATTGCGAAGAAATCCGGAAATTTCATCAGATGTCCGGAATTTGCTCCGGAATTTCGATTTTTCGATCTGGGAACCCTAATCATGGGTAGGTTAACAGACAGTTAAGTCTAAGTGATAGGGTCCCACGTTTTACCCTTTAGGGGCGGAAAATAATGAATGTGGAAAAGTGCCTGAAGGGCTGACACCATCGCCACTATAGCCACGTTGTGTAGCGATGTTGATTATTTGGTCAAAAACAAGCTGAACCAACAAAGTTCAGATATTTCATTGATTAGATGTACAATACCTATACGTCACTAATCGCGTGAGATAATCTTTATTACACAAAAATTGGTACAAATAAGTGTGAAGTCCCTGACTCCTGAGCTAGGTGATATACATACCTGTGTCACAGGAGGCAGTGCCCTCTCCCAATACGTGATTTACATACATTTACAGAATCCTATGCAAAAAGATTAACAAAAATAAATGAATTTGGTTTGAATAACATTCCAGACAATGTCGCAGGTGACGATCAAACCCAAAAGAACTATTTTGTTTGAAAAATGGCACAAATAAAAATCTACTCGACTTAGTTGTTGGGTATCTGTGTTTGACCAAGTAGCTCCCTACCTCGCAATAACTTTGTTTGCGCAAATCAAATATTTTGATTTTTTTAATAAAGCGCCGAAGCCATTCGAGATTTACATCTAGTTAATTTATTTGTGGTGGAGTCAACAACCCCACAAATATGTGCCTACTTATTACTACCTCCACCATGGTTTCACCCGTATAAATATCGATCCCGCAGTAAAAGATCGCTCTTAGCGATAAGACCGCCCATTGTGTCGCCCTGTGTAAAATGTTTATATTTATGTTCTGTAATCTGTATGGTGTACATAATGAAGAGTGTTCTATTCTATTTCTATATAATTTTAATCCCGGTTACAAATTTTTATCCAAATCAAATCCATCTAAGTTTTTTCGTGACAGAAAATCAACATTAATTGTCCGTATTTATGCAAAATGGAATCACTCGACAAATTTAATTTCTTCTTTTTTTAAAGAATATCTATTAATTTAAAAGTGGTCCACCTTGTTTCCAATGGAAAAATCATGTGGTTCTTTTTTGTGTGATAAGTCAGACCACTTTTACATAAGTAGAATACTAGTTTTGAAAAAATGATGAATTTTAAATTTGTCGATTGGTTCCATTTTGCATAAATATGGACAACTAGCTTTCCGCCCGCGACTTCATTAGTGATTCTTTAACGATTTTTGACCTTTAAACGTCACTTAACTTTCATCAACCCTTATGAATAAACTCTACAGAGTTGAAGGGGTTACACGGTTTCCGAGATAGTCATCATCTCTGCGTTAATCCCAGTCGCATCCGAAGCTTTTTCAGAGTCTGGGGTCCGCTTTTACCAGCCTAACTGCAGATTTTGGCTAAACTTCGATATTTTTCGTGAAGCGACTGCCGTCTGACTTTCACAACCCGAAGGCGATATCGAAGTATTGCAGTTAGACCAATTGTTGGACTTTTGAGGGTTCTAACAACCCCCAACAACGGCATTAGATGTTCGTATAGCAACCGGGACCAACGGCTTAACGTGCTTTCCGAGGCACGAACAGACCAGTGCAAATATTCATCTTTATGCATAAAAATATTTGCACTGTGCGGGGATCGAACCCGCACCTCCTTGCACAGCGGCCGCGTTCGCTACCGCTTCGGTTTCCGACACAGCAAGGGTCCTTTATTTGTAACTTGTGTCTGCCGGTACTACATCAAATATTAACTTCAAAACTCGTCCTCTTCACACAAACAGTTCATTAAAACGAATGTGAGTACTTGAGACTGGTTCGGCAGAAATAGACGCTTACATTATGATTACAGTCGATGAAATCAGTAAAACAAAGTGCCATCAAATACTGTCCAGCCTTTTCGGAGAACAACAATAGAGAGACAGACAATTAAATTTATGAAAAAATGTCTCTTATCTTATAAGTAAGTACACACATCAAAAGTGTCTAGGGATCAAGCATTTTTATGCGGATTTCTTGAGATTGAGATGTGGCTTTGTAATAAATTTATGATTTTATAAATTTATATGGATCCTTTTTGGTGCATTTCATAATTTGAATCAGGAACTGTGAATCAAATTCGAGTAAAAGATGAAAATCAGCTGTCAATATTTTCCCTATAAAACATACAACGCATTGAAGACATTATTAGTGCTACTGTTTCCCTACTACTGATTAAAACCAACGTTATTATGGAGCGGCGACGTCATTTAAGCAGGGAAGAAATGCTCAGAGCCGTGGGAATGATAGAAGCTGGTTCCCGGCAACGTACTGTGGCTTTAGCTCTGAATACAAGTCAGAGTGTTATCAGTCGACTTTGGACACGTTACCGAAGCACTGGTACCGTGGCTGAGCGCCATGGAGGACGGTATCGCTGCACCACACGGAGACAAGACCGATACATTCAAATCTTAACTCGAAGAGCTCCAACAATAACCGCCATGATGTTAGCCGTGAGGCTTCATCACTCTTCAGGGAACTTAATTAGCGACCAAACAGTCAGAAACCGCTTGCATGAAGTGAACCTTCATTCCCGAAGACCGCTACGGGTACCACCTATAGCAATGCACAATCGTAGGATTCGATATCAATGGGCTCTTGAACACAGAAATTGGGCAGAAGAACAATGGCGTTTCGTGTGCTTTTCTGATGAGTCTCGATTAGTTAATTCTCGATGCCATCAGCTGCATCACTGTAAGCATACAGCATATTATGTTCCCACTGCTGGGACGCAGGTCGCCTCTCTCTGAGAGGGAGTGGGCCATAATCCACCCCGCGCGCACAGTGCGTGTTAGAAGACGCCACAAATGCTCACGAGGTTATTCTACAAGTGTTGGTTGCTGGACAAGTGACCTTGATGTGAACTTGTTAGTTGCAGTCGACTCTGTTTTTAGCACATTCACTAGTTATTTACTCAGGTAAATAAATCGTATATAGAAATCACAGTCGGCAGTCTGTGCTATTTGTGGTAATGAAATGGCTTCGTTACGGCTTAACACAGTGTGACAATTTGATGAATAAATAATTTCCTGACTATACATCTGTATCATTAAATTTGAATACCATTTTATGCACCTAGAGTAGTTAAGGTCTGACCACAATAGTTCTGAATCCCTATACACTAACAATTACAATCTGAATTATTAGCAACAGTAATCCCATTAACTGGGTTTTGGAGGTTAGATAGGTTGTCGTTAATAATTCAGGTTGTAATTGATAGTATAGGGACTCAGAACTATTGTGGTTTTAGTCCTAAACATTAGGACTTTAGACCCGTAACGACTCTCAGAGCTACGATTGGAACCAACGCGCAACGGCTTAACGTGACACCAAAGGGTATCAAGGGTAAAAAAAAATTGACAAGATCTTTAAAACTTTTTTCTAATTGTAAACTCCGTTTTATTCCTATATTACCACTATACCTTAATTTATTTAATACTAGCTTTCTGCCCGCGGCTGCGCCCTCGTTGAGTTCGATTATATCGCTCTTTTTAGATTTCCCTTGGGAATATCAAATTATTCGGGGATAAAAAATCTGCGTCTGCAAAATTTCAAAGCAATCGGTTCAGTAGTTACGGCGTGAAAACGGAACAAACTAACAAACAAACTCACTTTCCCATTTATAATATAAGTAAAGATTGTAATAGATTATTTAATTTTCTCGAAGTAGTGCTCAAAGTAGACTGTATCACACGGCTCTGAAAAAACATCAGCTCGGTTTCTATCTACTGCTTCGCCGAGGCTCGCGAGTAAAACTTCCTCTTGTATATTATTTAATTACTTATAAGTAGCGTTAACAAACGGGAGCGTCCCACTCACAGGAGTCTGCTCAAAAACAAAAGATGGGCTCACAAATGAAACCCGTCGCTACTGAGAGTAATATGTGTCATGTAACAACAGCTTCGATCATAATCTGTTGCTAATAGCATTAAGTAGGCGCACGTTGTGTGATAACAAACAACGCTTGGCTTCAGACACGTTTAGTAAACACTGGTCTGACTCCCGGGTTCCGTGTACACAGGCTGCCAACAGGACCCTGTGACTAAGGTCTGTCCGTCTGTCACAGAACTGTCTCTTCTGAACCGTAATACGGAAACACTTGAAATAGTCCCTGAGCGTGCCCAGTCCGCACGGCGACATACCAAGCTGTAGATTCCATTATTTATGATGACCTTATGTCCGAGATCCACCTATAGCAATGCACAATCGTAGGATTCGATATCAATGGGCTCTTGAACACAGAAATTGGGCAGAAGAACAATGGCGTTTCGTGTGCTTTTCTGATGAGTCTCGTTTTGGTATGAGACCGGATACAAGACGTATACGACACTGGAGAACCCCTGGACGCCAACAGCGATTAAAATCCTGCCAGGAAGTCCATCCTTATAGTGGTGGAACCATCATGGTATGGGCGGGTATTTGGATCGGCGGAAGAACTGAGTTGATTTGGATCAGAGGCAACCTCAACGCTCAAATTTATGCTGAAACGATTGTATCAGACGTCATCGTTCCTCTACAAGTGCAAATCGGTCCCTTATTTCAGTTAATGCATGATAATGCACGACCGCACACCGCAAGAGTTGTAAGACAGACTCTCGCCGCAGCTAACATCAATGTCCTGCCCTGGCCTGCTCAGTCGCCAGACTTGAACCCGATTGAGCATGCATGGGATATGCTACAGAGAAGAGCTCTGCCGAATATGGAGGGTATCCAGTCGCAAGAAGACCTTTTTTTGTTGTTGCAACGAACATGGGCGGCCATTCCACAGCGTGATTTGGATGAACTCATTTTGAGTATGCCAAACCGATGTTCTTGTCAAATTTGGCAAATTTCTTTATTAATGCAAAGGTGACTTGGTTTATCGTTACTGTGACAAACGAAAACACTTTATTTGATGAATCCTTAAAGAAAATTTTAATTAATATCAATCAGGAGAAAAGTTATTGCAAAAATATATGTTGATCCCTAGACACTTTTGATGTGTGTAGGTACCGTACAGATAATTGCGTGAGATTTTAAAAAGCTGTAATTTTGAGATTTTAATTTGATTTATTTATCGCGGTTGTAATGGCATCTACAGTTTTAATATTTATTCTGTGGCTATACATAACATACACAAAACTGTAAATTCTGCTAATACTGAGTTTTTCATTGACAAAAGTTTGGAATAGTGTCCGAGAACCCAGGGATCGCAGTCAGGGTACGATTATTGGACCGATCAGACAGAAGGTCTAAACCGGAACGCTGTCAGACACTGATAAAAGCAACGCTGACGCAGCAAAATCAATTTTGCTGCTTCAGCGTTGTTTTTATCAGTGTTCCAGCTTGATTTTAAGTGGCTATGGTCAACCATAGCCACTTAAAATCAAGTCCAATAAAATGAAGTTGTCAGGAATTATGTCTCAATAATCATCAGCGCAGCGCTGCAGAATCCCTTTGCAGCGTACACAGCTACCGCACAAGTCACAACGTACACATTACCGCACTAAAACTGGTTGCGGGAGCCTTGAACTTGTCCGAGCGTGGCCGAGGACGAGCGAGCGCGGCCGAATGATCAACCGTCGATCGTTCGCTAAAATGAAACCCTTATTTTGATGAATCATAGACAGGGTCTGGATGGAAAACTAATGCTATCTAAACTTTACACTTTAAAGGGGTTCCTTTCAACTAACGTCATCTTCATCATTCTCTTTGCACGAGATAATTTATTCGCGGTCGACGCAACATGTCTCTTTTTCCCATATTGCTTTAATCGACACCTCAGTACTGGCTTCCTCGCTAGTCAAAATCATGTTTTAGTCCATCCATCATCTCTGTGTGCCCCCTTTGTCGACTCTGTAGGTATGCTCATGGGTGGTAGACCACCACGTGCGCCCACCACATGGGTCAACCTCTCTTGGTCTCGTGTTTTTGATAATTTTTCCGCGTTAAGAGTGAATTATTCTTCTGTCGGAACTATTTTTTTAATGATTATAACTTATTAAAGGCCTATTCACTCAAAAAAAAAAACTGTGTAAATAGGAAGGAAGACGGCAGTTAAGCGAGTAGATGCAATGTTAAAACCAACAACACGACCAACGATGCTGCGCCAGAGGTAGATTGATCTGGAGACCCTCCACGATCAAACTCCCGACACAATAACATTTGGCGCATCGTACCCGGCACACATCGTAACACATCAACAACTGTTCAGACCCGTCCTCCGTACGGCTTCACCAGACATCATGCCGGAACTCGACGAATCACTTGGCAGCAACACTTTATCTGGTAGGAGACATGGTAAAAATATAATATAATTATGCCAGTCAGTGCAGTTCTAGCGGGGTTGAGTGCCCAGGATGCGTGCACCCCACACATATTTGTGACTTATAATACCTTAGTAGGTACCGGCACCCGCACGTGTATCTGTAGCCCCCTTACAGACTATTGCACTTGTAATGTTTCTGCAGCTGATCCGCGATGAACTCAATGTGGAGCGCCGTTCCATCACTGTTGTTCATTAACCCGTTCTAGAAATATTCGATGAATCATTAGCTTGGGTTCTTGTGCGGGACTAAAGGTTCCGTACGAGCACCTGAACGTGCTAGTTATACATGTGTATGTCGGTATAGTGCTGTTAACTCGACGCTCGTATAACCTAACTTTGTCTATAAGACTACAGCGCGTCTATGATGCTTCTGATTTTGCACCATTAAGACGAAAACGTACACGACCGACTTGGAGAGGCCCATTGCTAGTTTTAATGATATTTCTGATATTATGCCGTGCCAAAATTATTTCCGTCCCTGCATTAGGATAACCACAAGGGTATTGTGAGTTGAAATAAAATGTTTGGCTTCGTTGTACAAAAGTATGCGGAAGGTTATAGGTAATATAACAACACGCTGCCACACTTAAAGAGTCCAATTAAAAGGAAAGAAAGAACACTACGCGTAAACGAAGTAACCGCGCGGCACATGTACAGGAGACTAAGGGCGGACCATGGCGCAGGCAGTTGGTTTTGTACTATTTGCATTTCCTGCGTTTGTTTCAATAACCAATGCAGCGGACGTGCATCGTCCTCTGTCGCTGAAAAAAATATGAAAGCTAAAATAAATATATATAGCTAAATAGTTCAGCTGTGTCTGTGAGCAGCAGGCAGCAGACCAGTCACCGCTGACGTCACACACAATCAGGGTGCAAGGTCTGTTTAATATGTGACAGTTATTGTAGATAGTTTCAACCCTGAGTGAGATTTCAATTCATTATATATTGTACTGTATTGTTGTGCTAATTGAGCAATTACTTTTTAATACATCAAGAACACAGACGGAGTGTGTACTCTAACAATAGCCATTTTCTATTCAATTACAAAGTTCTTTTTTTAATTTTCACACCAATAGATCATTTGATAATTAATTATGCCTCCAGCTCGAAGTATAGATTTCCGGTGGATAACAATAAGTTTGCCCCTTACATGGGAAGACATACCTCTGGTAGTATCTGCGATAGGTATCTACTACGGGTGCAGCACTCTCTCACCGTCACTCCTCTTCATGTCAGCTGGTACACAGTTCATCCATCGTTTCTTTGGCTCATCGCAATCAACATTCATCTGTAAAACTTAGCTCCCTCCTCCACATCACCTGCCCATACTCCGACAACCCATTGTGGAAATTGTGGGGCTAAATTTGTTTTGGTTAACAAACGAATCGCCAGCCGATTGGTCTCAAATTATTGGTGGTAGATTTCTTCTTAAAGTTAATTATTTATTATCGCAATCTGTGCAGGTAAACGTATTTCCTTCTGGCAATATAACCGCAGGGAAATTCCCAGTTGCAATTACCAACCGGTACACTGCACGCACACTTCCACAGCGGACCTGAACCGTTCATGAAAATTTCTCCAACTAACTGCAGGAGTATGTAGGTACAGTTTCTGTCACCGCATGGTACGATATCCTGGTATTAGATACGAGTTTGTGGATTCTGATTCTGATCCGGGCAAGAAAATATTACATTTCGTATTTTACAAGCTCACAAGGACCGCTCACTAAGGAGTCTCTATAACCGCTTATTATTAAACTTTCCAACATCACAGCCTTCCGCTGTGGTAGATCACATGAGGAACACTAAATAAGCGAGGTTTAAATACTTCCAAAACTTATATAAAACACAAGTCAGCTGAGCAACTTCACGACAACGTTGTGTGAGGCAGAACCATGTTCACCTAATTCGGATTATTTATTTATTTATGCAAATAAATTAGTTGATAAGCCGTTGATGACGACCGGTTCAGTGACGCCACTCGTGCGCCACTCGCTACGGAAACGACGTTGTCATCGTCTGGAAATTATCGATTTCTATAAGTTATAATACATACTACAACTAACTTTTAACAACGGTAATAGGTAGACACTTGCAATGTTCACAGATGATGTGCATATTTAACAACGGTAATAGGTAGACACTTGCAATGTTCACAGATGATGTGCATATTTAACAACGGTAACAGGTAGACACTTGCAATGTTCACAGATGATGTGCATATTTAACAACGGTAACAGGTAGACACTTGCAATGTTCACAGATGATGTGCATATTTAACAACGGTAACAGGTAGACACTTGCAATGTTCACAGATGATGTGCATATTTAACAACGGTAACAGGTAGACACTTGCAATGTTCACAGATGATGTGCATATTTAACAACGGTAATAGGTAGACACTTGCAATGTTCACAGATGATGTGCATATTTAACAACGGTAACAGGTAGACACTTGCAATGTTCACAGATGATGTGCATATTTAACAACGGTAATAGGTAGACACTTGCAATGTTCACAGATGATGTGCATATTTAACAACGGTAACAGGTAGACACTTGCAATGTTCACAGATGATGTGCATATTTAACAACGGTAACAGGTAGACACTTGCAATGTTCACAGATGATGTGCATATTTAACAACGGTAATAGGTAGACACTTGCAATGTTCACAGATGATGTGCATATTTAACAACGGTAACAGGTAGACACTTGCAATGTTCACAGATGATGTGCATATTTAACAACGGTAATAGGTAGACACTTGCAATGTTCACAGATGATGTGCATATTTAACAACGGTAATAGGTAGACACTTGCAATGTTCACAGATGATGTGCATATTTAACAACGGTAATAGGTAGACACTTGCAATGTTCACAGATGATGTGCATATTTAACAACGGTAACAGGTAGACACTTGCAATGTTCACAGATGATGTGCATATTTAACAACGGTAACAGGTAGACACTTGCAATGTTCACAGATGATGTGCATATTTAACAACGGTAACAGGTAGACACTTGCAATGTTCACAGATGATGTGCATATTTAACAACGGTAACAGGTAGACACTTGCAATGTTCACAGATGATGTGCATATTTCCTGTGAGTTTTATAGATGAAGGTGTATCTTTGTTTTGTAAACTCTCACCTGCACGACTTTTTCGGTGTGATTTTTTTTCTTTTAACATAAACGAGTATCCACTACCATACCAGATTGTTTAACAAAATGTTAAAATAATTTTTCTATCCATACTGGTAGTTCCGGGAGTTAGCGCCTTCAATAAACAAACTCTTCACCTTTATTATAAAGTATACGTAGACCATTGATAAAATATTAAACAGATACGATATATTCTAACAAACTGACTAAAAAAAATGTGCCGAACACAGCAGCAGCACACATGCATATTTTTATTCGGCATACATTGGTACAGTGTGAGTGAGATGGGGCGCAATCTAAAGCATAGAGAAGAAAAAGATGGCTAGTGTTTGACGTTTGCGCTGTTAGTGTTTGTCGTTTGCTTTTACGAGTGTATCGAGAGTGACTAAAGCGAGATACAGGACTTACCTCCTTTTATACGCTTCATTTTTAGTGCGCTAGTGACATATCTACCTTAGTTTAATATTTTATCAATGACGTAGACAGCAAAATATGTCCAAGAGCGTGTCGGGCCCGACCCGACGCTCGGTGTATGATTCCGTAGTTTCCCGTCCGTCCCAATAAGTGACCCCACTTAAGAGTTAAATAAGAGATAAAAATATACTTCATAAATAAATTTCAGCTCTCTAGTCCCAACGGTCACTGAGATTATCCACGGACGGACAGACAGACAGACAGACTTGGCGAAACTATAATGGTTCTTAGTTCACTACGGAACCCTAAAAATGATTAACCAATACTGCAAATAAACTGATCATGAAAAAAAGAAACATCTTAATTTGCATTAAGATATTATCTTTCAATTATAAATTACAACTTCGGACATGAATCAACCGCAACATGGAATCAATTTAATTGCAATTATCTCGAGAACTAATTAATACATTCACGAACCTTATTGTATTGTAATTGTGACGGTTTTCCTGTTAGGCGTCGCGGTCTGTGTAGCGCTTTAAGGATAACTGACAAAACGCTGTAGACAGCCGGGCTACGGCATCTCATCCAATCCGTACGGAGGACGGGTCTGAGCAGGTGTGTTGGGATGTGTACCGGGTACGATGCACCAACTGTTGTTGTGTCGAGAGTTTGGTCATGGAGGGTCTCCAGATCAATCTCCCACTGGCGCTTGCATCACCTCGCTCAACTGCCGTCTTCCTTCCTATTCATTCAGTTTTTCTAAGTGAATAGGCTTTTAATAAACTAGCGCACTTTACCATCAACGATTGCATCACTGCATCAGGCGGGATTACGGTCAAACACTACCTATCCTTTTCCGAAATATGCTAAGTCCAGCTTCTATTATAGTCTGGTATTTGTGTTTGAACTCTTTCAATTGATTGTGAAAATTCACTGAAAAAGTTCAGCAAAGAAAAACAAATTATGTTACAAAAGCAGCGCCTTGTAAAATAGTTATTCCAGGGAACCAACATGTTCCCAGTGCTGGGTAGCGACAGGTTTTAATTTATCAATACAACAACATTCATTGCGTTATTTACGTCATTGTAGCTTGTGTAGCAATCAACCTTTAACGTTATTATGACTGATACAACTGAAAGTGTTTTTTCAATTCTTTATTGCATTTCATAATGTTACATAATAGTTCGTAAATTACAGTATAGAATGTTTTATGTAATTAGAGTGTAGGTTCCTCAGAAAGAAGCTCTAGTAGTTCCTCCCCAAAGCGTAGGATTTTATGGTGAAGATCGGCCTACGAAGTCCATGTTCCTTATACCTCCAAAGACCTTCTACAAAGCAATTCCAAATGAAACAGTCCACGGTCTGTGTCAACCTAATCTCATAAAATATCGCATAACTTAGTAGGTACTTGTATCTGCTGACCTCATCAATTTGGCAAGCTTCAGTTTTGCATACTGTATAATTAATTTTTAATCCCCATTACCCTACGTTTAAACTGCATTATTTATTGGAAATTTCATCACAATTCCGATAAGGTGAAACACAACTTATAAATATTTATTGATGCTGGGAATCCCTGCGAACGCATGACGACAATCGTAAAGATATATTGTGTATAATGCCACTATAAGCTGACCTCTTATTAAGTCATTACTTAATAAATTATATTTGACAAACGTCACGAGTATTCAGAAGCCCGACAGTCTTACTTATGGGTATCGTATTATTAGTAGTTGTGCTGTGAGACTGGAAACCGACCCTATTATAATGTCGTTGAGAGAAGGAAAGCAGACGATGGTGATGACAGTTCAAGAAAACGCATTAATTAAACAATTTTTATAACTCGATAAGTCCAGTGTTTGATATCGGACTACTCTCAGAAACAAACCCCCGAGGTTAAAATGTCTTTTAAAGCCCGCAGACATCTTGGTCAGATGAGGACCACACAGGTCTGAGATAGTCTTTTGAGGAAAGAACCACAAAGGTTTGCGTGGAGTTGTACAGTTAAGACACAATGTAGACATAAGTCAGTAATCGTGTAGCTGAACTCAGAACAAGGAATCCAACAATTCGACGTTAGACAATACCGATGAAAGGAACATTTGAATAGGCCGCTTGTAGTACTCAAGCTGCCGACATTGGGCAATCTTGTCTAGTACGGACGACAGCAGATCAAGCTACCCTAAACTGTCAGATATTCCCAATCAACGTTGAGCCTTAATACTTTATAGATATAAAGTTGAAAATCTAATAAAGAAATCCGACAGATTGTAGTAGCTTGCTGTGCTGCGTCTGGTACAAGTTGACCTGCTCAGAAGCACCTGACGTCGTCACTCGTCATGCGACCACAATCACAATACTTGGAACCAAGTTGAGTCAGCGTCGCGGAAGTTTGCACCAGATCGAATGCACTACAAACTATATTATGATTAAAAGCATTTACTAAAAAAGGTGCTTTTTGTTAAAAAGGTTTTTTATGTAAAACTTTTTGTGAGTTTTGAACTAAGTTGGGTTTAATAGCATTTTTGAGTAACAATGTAATATAAAACCTTTATTCCGCGAAAGAGTTGGCAGAGGTCCTTTAGAACAGCAGAAATAAAAACACAAACAGATAAAGACACCGTAGTAGATAAAAGTCCGTTATTTATTAAGAAGGTGTAATATTAGTTGGTGCGAGTCTTCTATCAGAAATTGTGATCAATATCATCATTAGAGCAGGAAGGCGTCCACTGCTGGACCTAATGCCGCCACTTCGTTCTCACCAGGTCATCGGAGGCTTTCAATGTCTTCCAATAGGTACGTGGGCGCTACTCAGTACATAAAAAAAATCGGCCAACTGTTAAGCTATGTAGCGGTTTCTACATCTCGCAAACAGAGTTTACCGTGCAAATTGCATACATACAACTTCCCAACATCAGCCATTTGGCAAGATTGGGCAAGTTCTCGCCAGACATAACACCCGTCTGGTAGGAGGATCCTCCCATTTCTATGGACGATGAGGGAACTTTAAATCCTGTTCCTCATACCTCCATAAGCCACAAGCCAAGTCACCGGACAGTGCTAAAACCCAATAACACTGCTCAACTTGGTAGAACCTCACTATATATACACTCAGCCAAGAGAATATTACCTCAGATCATTATAATTTATGTCGCAGACTGCGACGGCAGAGTGGTAGGGTCGTTAGCATCTTGGTGTGGTGGTACGGGTTCCATTTTGTAGGTGAGTTTTGAAATTAAAGCACGTCTTGTAGATATGGCCTCCAATCTTCACAATCACAATTTAAATGGGCAAACCGACAGTTTCGGTTCGGAGAAGTGCCTTGGTCCGCGTCTCGATGCAAAGTGACCGTTCGACGAACCCCACTTTCCAAAGCGACTCCGTCCGTGTGCCGCCATCACCTCAAAATGACGTCACAAGCGTTTGCCCCTGTACTACGTAAATCAAATGAGCAACTTTTCTTCAAATAATTTCGACCTCCGACATATACAACATTAATTATTGTTTATGCGAAACCCGAAACACGTGTCCACTATTTTTAAATAAAGAATTTTTGTACTTACACAATTTCAAAAAGATATAATGAAAAACCACGAAGTTATGAACTACTTGGCTGTCCCAACAAAAATACGGTCTACGCTCCGATCAGACGGGGGAGCGATGCATTGACCCCAGGCGTGAGCTGTTGCGCGCGCGATGATCTACCGTAAGCTGTACGGCGCTCGGTAACCACACTGCAACAATATCTAAATGTATTTGGGAAATAATAAACATGGTGTAAAAATTATTGAAATCGATTCAGTTACTTATTCTGAACAAACTGTATTCAGGTTTCGTATAGGTAAACAAAAATTAACGTGGTATAACGAATTCAAATTAAAATAAGTTCCTAAATGAGCAGCCTAGCAGTATTTTTGACACGAGCAATAGACTGAATTCACTATCCGGTATTCCTACCTAAGTAATTTCCAGTTTTGTCAATGACACACACTTGACAATTGACCCTCGCTCACCTCATTGACACAATTGAAACCTCTCAAAGTGAATGTCAAAATCAAATTATTTATTTCAATTAGTCACAGAAAGCACGTTCAAATGTCAGTGTGTTAGTGATCAAGTTGGGAAGAGGTCACCACACAACACACTTTATACAACTAGTCGCAATCATTCCAAACGATCCCAACTAGTCGTAATCATTCCAAACGATCCCAACTAGTCGCAATCATTCCAAACGATCCCAACTAGTCGCAATCATTCCAAACGATCCCAACTAGTCGCAATCATTTGACTAAAATGTGTTCGCCGATTAGGGGGCAGGTTTGATGATACGTGTTCAGTCTGAATGACCCGTATGGTATCGGACTTAGAATAGTACCAACCCATATCCTCCGGTGGGTGTAGTAAGAGTCGACTAAGGGAACTCTCACCAGGGAAGCGGGCAATAGCGCTTCTCCTGTGGAATATCCCCAACCCGCCTGCCAAGCGTGGGTATTATAGGAAACCCCCCAATGTCATGCAAGCCTTGGGGTAGGCCTTTGTCCACCAGTGAACCTCTATAGACTGAACAAGAAGAAGAAGTTCAGTGTGAACACAAATCATTGTTCTAATGACAGAGTTACAGACGGATACATCGTTGACTTACTTATCGTGATAACAATTAAATCAATAGCACAAGGAAGGTGAGTCTACCTTGAGTCCTTGACATAACAGCGACTCACTCGTAAAGTTCAATACCATCGCTCATTTTACAGGAACCTCATAATTGCATGCGCGTTTTAAACACGCACCGTAAGTCATCCAATTGTCTCTATTACACCACGAAGGTTCCGCCCGCCATTGTTTGGCTAGCTGGCAGCTGTTGGGTATTCAAATTAGATTTAACATGAAAGTGCTTTTTTTTCACGGAAGTTTTGAGTAAAAGGATGAATTAATTTCGTTTTGCAATTTAGCAGCCGCATAGATCGCTCTCCAAAGTGAAGCGACACTCGCCGCGGCGGTTCATGGATGGGTCACTATCCAATACATATCAAGATTGCTCCATAAGCAAAAACCATGTGAAACCGTTGATTTCTGCTGACATTCGTAAATATTTGACAATAGTTACGAGTAGGGAGGCCAGGCGGGTCAGGTGTCAGTGATCGTCTCTAAAGAGGGTGACCATAATTCCACGAGTCTCTGGAATAAATATAGACTTATCTGCATTTCTAATGTCTATTTATCGGGAGAAGCTGGTTGTATAATAATAACTTAGAATAAATTAGATTACATCATCATCATCATCTCAGCGTTAATCCCAGTCGCATCCGAAGCTTTTCACCTTTGGAGTCTGGGGTCCGCTTTTACCAGTCTAACTGCTGATTTTAGCTAAACTTCGATATATCCCGTGAATCCACAACCCGAAGGCGAAATCGAAACATTGCAATTAGACCAATTGATGGACTTTTAAGGGCTCCAACAACCCGTAACGACTGCTATTAGATGTTCGTATGGCAACCGGGACCAACGGCTTAACGTACTTTCCGAAGCACGATCAGACTGGTGCAAATATTCAAAACGCAGGAGTCGAATCCGCACCTCCTTGCGCAGCGGCTGCGTTCGCTGCCGCTTCGCCACGGAGGCTGTCAAAGGGAAGGAGGTTGTTATTAGATTATACATACCTATGGCACGGTATAATGATTGTGTAATATTTGTATCAGTGTATAATAGGCTCGAATCAGATTCTATGACCTCGATCAGCATATGTTTAATGATCAATGGTTAGGTTTGTACATAATGTTATTATAATACATGCTAAATAAGTCACGCTACCTTTCTGATTGCATTTTAGATTTACCTTTTTATAAAAACTACAACACCTTTTTCCCATCGTCTCTATGGAGGTGGCTCAACAAACTGTCCTGCAGCAGTCTCTTCCACTCTCCATGACAACCGTCTCTCTTCACTCTATCTTTCATCTCTCTCCGTCCGTTTACATTTATATAGATTGAATGTGTTACATTAAGTTGTTAGTTGTCTATGTTTACACTACAGAGATCTGTCGATTAACATCATCGTACTGAGCTCATAAACTCAAGTTCAAGATGCTTTCAAGTTCAAGAGTGCAGGACTTGTGCTTGTTTGACCGACTGTGCGAGCCTTTGCCGTAAACCGGCATTATCTTTTTTTCTTTAATAAAAAAGATAATGCCCCCGATTCCCTCTTGTCCATATATTAAATAATGCCCCCGATTCCCTCTTGTCCATAAACTAAATTTAAGTTCATTAAGAAAAGGATAAAAGATTAAATGTTAGTTTAACCTGACTTACTTAAATGAATTTGTATTTGGTCGCCATATTTATAATCGGGTCTTGAACTGTCTATGGAGTATCTTAATTTGACAGGATTAAATTAAAATGTTATCTTCTATCCTTTTCTTAATAAAATAGAAAGAAATGAAATTAGTTTAGTTTCTGAACAAGATATATAATATACAATATGTAAAGAAAACCCTGTCCGACCCATAAGGATAATAAAGGTTAGGTAAACACTTGACCAAATATAATATAAAATTTTACATAATCATCACAGTAACAATAATAATGAATTTTGAAATAATCTTTTTTTCCCGGGTATTAATTCCAATTTCCCCGAAATTTGGTCATTTTTAAAAAACTGACAACACCATTTGTGACGGAGCGAATAGCGATGCGACCACGTGCCGCATGCCCCGCCCCCCTTCACCCGCGCATACATTCGCGGGTGAAGGGGGGCGGGGCTATCGGGTTGTCTACCGCACATGCATTAAGTTACCTCGCTTTTTCGAAATAATATTTTTTTTTTTTGGGAGATTTTTTTTTAAGTTTAGCCCAGCTTTGTAGGCATTATTAGAATCAGTTAACGATACCTAACAATACCTTCACGGATCGGACAGGGTTTTCTTTACATATTGTATAATAGATATAGAATATTCATTTCCTAGTTACGCTAAGCACAAAGATCTAAGGCTTCGTGTGTTGTATTATATTATATTTAAGTTAAAGTATCAACTACACAGCACACTCATACTTTATGGGATTACTTAGAACAACAGTGAAAAAAAAGAACTCCATAATTTAGTGTTTTTTTTTTTATGTGAGACGTGGGACCGGCATTACTACAAAAATGACAGGAAATGAGTATTTATAGTTCAGTATAGAGCTAGCTACAGTGAGTTTGTACTGTCATGGCTTATTTGGTAAACAAAGTGCGAAGAGATCACAAGTTTTTTGCACTTCAAGGCTAATTATCAAATGTATTGTTGACGTGGAAGTGAAAATCGCTGACCCCGTCCGACCCATAAGGATAATAAAGGTTAGGTAAACACATGACCAAATAAAATACGAAATTTTACATAATCATCATAGTAACAATATCTACTAATGAATTTTGAAATAATCTTATTTTTACCCCAAATTAATCCCAACTTCCCCAAACTTTGTAATTTTTTTAATGAGTGACAACACCATTTTTGAGGGTATTATTTTGAGCTAATAACGATGCGGCTGTCCCCTTTCGCCCGCGCAGGTAGTGCCTACCGCACATGTATTAATTTACCTCCTTTTGAGAAATAATATTTATTTTTAGGGGGATTTTTTTTAAGTTTAGCCCGGCTTTGAAGGCATTAGTAGAATCGGTTATAGATACCTAACAATACCTTCACGGATCGGACAGGGTTTCCTCTCAACCGATTTTGATGAAATTTGGTACAGAGAATCTTTAGACCCTGAGAAAGGACATAGGCTACCTTCTATTGAAAAAAAAATGATATTCCCGAGGGAAATCTGAAAAGCGCGATATAACCGAATTCCACGCGGGCGAACCCGCGGGCGGAAATCTAGTATTGTATATATATTGTTCTAATATCCTGTATTGTTCTTACTGCTGGGGCTTGTTCTTAGTTAGAGGGAGTGTCAGGTCGATATACAGTATGTTAAATAACAGAGGGCGTTCCCTTAAACTCGTTAATATATATCATTAATAGATTAAAATAAAAATATCAGAATAGAAAAATAAGCATAAAAAAATCCGAATAAAAAAAAATTCTAATTGGAAATAAATTTGAAACCTCCTGTTTTAAATCAAAATAGTAGCGTAGTATCATAAACAAATTGCGACCTTGCCGTCTTTCAAGTTCGCGTGTACAGTGTGTTTCTTTTACATGTCAATTTAAAATTTTTATTGAATATTTTCTTATTGGAAAAATTAAAAAAAAAATTGTTTTCGAATGGAAATATTTTTTTTAGCATGTATGTATGCTATACTATTTCGGGTTAACGGGAACGCCCTCTGTTAGTTAACATACTGTATGTGTATGTCACAATGTCTTCCAACTTGATTCTAGAACATGCCTGTCTGGGCTCAAACCCAATTCCCACGATCTACTAGAATATTTACAGGTCACGGCTGTTACCAGTCGGCCACTATGACTCTCACCTACATTCCTACAATATCAAACTGCGTCTAACGCCCTGGGGACTTTTTTACGACGCTCCTCAAACCAGGGGGCTGGTTTTATGTAGTGTAATATATTTTTGCCCTTATTGCTCGTTGTTACTGCATCTGCAGAAAAGCTTGTTTTGCATAAGTACGAAATCGCAAATAACAAGAAAACCTGATGTTCAAGAGAACCTGAACTGCAAAATTCAAAGAGAGCTTTGGTAAACGCCCCCAAAGCAATAAAATCCTTGGGGGAGGCCTTTGTCCAGCAGTGAACCTCTGTAGACTGAAGCTTGAAGCTTTAGGCCGGAATTACAGGACGATTCTATTAGTTTTTCTTCTTCCTCTGTTGAAAATGTCGTTGGTGTTGGTTTCGCACAGTTTGGGAAGACCTGATTTAAAAAACTTTTTTTTTTTTACATATTATAAACCAGCGCTTGACCGCAATCCTGCCTGATGGTAAGCAGTGACGCAATCGTTGATGGTAAAGCGCATTAGTTTATTAAGAGCCTATTCACTCTAGCCTTGAAGACACTCAAATTGTAGTCCGACGGAAACACCGCCGCTGGCAAATTGTTCCAGTCCCTCGATGTACGCGGTATAAAGGAGGAGGCGAAACGCTTCGTCCGGATCGTAGTGGTGTTAACAACGTAAGGGTGGAAACCAGCCGTACGACGGGTCGTCCGCTGGTGGAACGGAGATGGGAGAATTAAATCATGCAATTCCCTCGCACACTCCCCGAAATGCATCCTATAGAACACCGAAAGGCTGGCTACTCTACGCCTGTGCTCTAGGCTTTGGAGACCAACTCGAGTTAGATCAGGGTCACCAATCAGCCTCTTTGCACGTCTCTCCACTGAATCCAAAGTGGTCAGGTGACACTTGGCAGCACCAGCCCAAATGTGGCTGCAGTACTCCACACACGAACGGACTTTTTATTCTCAACAATTACATCCCCGCTCAACATATTTGTTTACAAACAATACAAGTAAAATAAAATACACTTTACTATGAATCACATCACACTGTGATCATCATTCATCAAACTTGATATATCTACACCATCGCTTGTTCAGTTATTTTACCTCAGATGTCGCATGACTGGCCAAATCACAGTTACACCCTTATTCCTAAACTATTAAGGTTGCTATTGCGTTGCTGCTGTGACAGGTTTGTCAACTCAAAATCATTACAAGCTTTATTTCGTTGTAATAAGGTTGCCGTTGAGTTTCTGCAGAGAGAGGTGAAAAAAACATAAACACATGTATTTGTTCTTACAGTCACTGAGGAGTGTTTATTGTGTAAATAAGATACACACATCAAAAGTGTCTAGGGATCAACATATATTTTTGCAATAACTTTTCTCCTGATTGATATTAATTAAAATTTTCTTTAAGGATTCATCAAATAAAGTGTTTTCGTTTGTCACAGTAACGATAAACCAAGTCACCTTTGCATTAATAAAGAAATTTGCCATTTTCCTAATAAAGGGATATTTGACATTTGAACCACTAACACAAAAGTTCGAAAAAAGACTGAAATAACAGTTTTCTCTAAAATTTTATTGGGTAACTTAAACAATTAATAATCCGTGTTTCTACCGCGAACACTAACAACACAAGAACATCGGTTTGGCATACTCAAAATGAGTTCATCCAAATCACGCTGTGGAATGGCCGCCCATGTTCGTTGCAACAACAAAAAAAGGTCTTCTTGCGACTGGATACCCTCCATATTCGGCAGAGCTCTTCTCTGTAGCATATCCCATGCATGCTCAATCGGGTTCAAGTCTGGCGACTGAGCAGGCCAGGGCAGGACATTGATGTTAGCTGCGGCGAGAGTCTGTCTTACAACTCTTGCGGTGTGCGGTCGTGCATTATCATGCATTTACTGAAATAAGGGACCGATTTGCACTTGTAGAGGAACGATGACGTCTGATACAATCGTTTCAGCATAAATTTGAGCGTTGAGGTTGCCTCTGATCCAAATCAACTCAGTTCTTCCGCCGATCCAAATACCCGCCCATACCATGATGGTTCCACCACTATAAGGATGGACTTCCTGGCAGGATTTTAATCGCTGTTGGCGTCCAGGGGTTCTCCAGTGTCGTATACGTCTTGTATCCGGTCTCATACCAAAACGAGACTCATCAGAAAAGCACACGAAACGCCATTGTTCTTCTGCCCAATTTCTGTGTTCAAGAGCCCATTGATATCGAATCCTACGATTGTGCATTGCTATAGGTGGTACCCGTAGCGGTCTTCGGGAATGAAGGTTCACTTCATGCAAGCGGTTTCTGACTGTTTGGTCGCTAATTAAGTTCCCTGAAGAGTGATGAAGCCTCACGGCTAACATCATGGCGGTTATTGTTGGAGCTCTTCGAGTTAAGATTTGAATGTATCGGTCTTGTCTCCGTGTGGTGCAGCGATACCGTCCTCCATGGCGCTCAGCCACGGTACCAGTGCTTCGGTAACGTGTCCAAAGTCGACTGATAACACTCTGACTTGTATTCAGAGCTAAAGCCACAGTACGTTGCCGGGAACCAGCTTCTATCATTCCCACGGCTCTGAGCATTTCTTCCCTGCTTAAATGACGTCGCCGCTCCATAATAACGTTGGTTTTAATCAGTAGTAGGGAAACAGTAGCACTAATAATGTCTTCAATGCGTTGTATGTTTTTATAGGGAAAATATTGACAGCTGATTTTCATCTTTTACTCGAATTTGATTCACAGTTCCTGATTCAAATTATGAAATGCACCAAAAAGGATCCATATAAATTTATAAAATCATAAATTTATTACAAAGCCACATCTCAATCTCAAGAAATCCGCATAAAAATGCTTGATCCCTAGACACTTTTGATGTGTGTACTTATGTAAGGTAATTTTTTGTTGATAAAAAATGCTCTTCCATTCAATTTTAACTGTATATCTATATGTAAGTAAGTATACTGATATAAAAGTCATGATCATCAGATCACCGTTAATCAGTCGCATCCGAAGCGTGCTCAACTTTGGAGTCTTGGGGTCCGCTTTACCAGTCTAACTGATCATTTTTTAAACTTATTTTCCGTGAAGCGACTGCCGTCTGACCTCCACAACCCGAAAGAGATATCGAAGTATTGCAGTTAGACCAATTGTTGGACTTTTGAGGGCTCCAACAATCCGTAACGACTGCCGTTAGATGTTCATATGTCAACGGAGACCAACGGCTAAACATGCTTTCCGAGGCACGAGCAGACCAGTGCAAATATTCATATTCATGCACACAAATATTTGCATTGCGCGGGGATCGAACCCGCGCCTCCTTTCGCAGCGGCCGCGTTTGCTACAGCTTTTTTTTTTTTTTTATTAGTTATAAACTAGTGCTTGACTGCAATCCCGCCTGATGGTAAGCAGTGATGCAATCGTTGATGGTAAAGCGCACTAGCTTATTAAGCCTATTCACTCAAAAAAACTGAGTGAATAGGAAGGAAGACGGCAGTTGAGCGAGGTGATGCAATGTTTAACCCAACAACACGACCAACGATGCTGCGCCAGAGGATGATCTGGAGACCCTCCACGACCAAACTCCCGACACAACAACATTAGGCACATCGTACCCGGCACACATCGCAACACAACTGCTCAGACCCGTCCTTCGTACGGCTTCGCCAGACATCATGCCGGAACACGACGAATCGCTTGGCGGCAAGACTTTGTCTGGTGGGTGGTAACTTATGCCGGCGGCTGATGTTGTTGCCTACCACCTTAAACACGCCACGGAGGCTCTAAAATACTGTAGGAAAAGTGTGTCGGGCGAATCGAAGGAGCACAGGGGTATGCAGATGAACACCAACTTATTAGTCTGAACATCTCGACTTGACACGAAAAATCAAAATACAAACGGCCAAGTGCGAATCGGATCGGCACACGAAGGGAACAGTAAGCACCGACACCAACAGCTAAGCGATTGACTGCTGTACTGCATGACACATGTTTAAATGTTTGTAAAAGTACCCGCGGTACAAACGGTACAGGAGTCATTTCTAGTATCAGGTGATGCAATATTTAAAAACATTATCAAGCTATATTCATATTTTCAACTGGAGCTGATCTCGGACATAAGGTCATCATAAATAATGGAATCTACAGCTTGGTATGTCGCCGTGCGGACTGGGCACGCTCGGGGACTATTTCAAGTGTTTCCGTATTACGGTTCAGAAGAGACAGTTCTGTGACAGACGGACAGACCTTAGTCACAGGGTCCTGTTGGCAGCCTGTGTACACGGAACCCGGGAGTCAGACCAGTGTTTACTAAACGTGTCTGAAGCCAAGCGTTGTTTGTTATCACACAACGTGCGCCTACTTAATGCTATTAGCAACAGATTATGATCGAAGCTGTTGTTACATGACACATATTACTCTCAGTAGCGACGGGTTTCATTTGTGAGCCCATCTTTTGTTTTTCAGCAGACTCCTGTGAGTGGGACGCTCCCGTTTGTTAACGCTACTTATAACTAATTAAATAATGTACAAGAGGAAGTTTTACTCGCGAGCCTTGGCGAAGCAGTAGATAGAAACCGAGCTATGATGTTTTTTCAGAGCCGTGTGATACAGTCTACTTTGAGCACTACTTCGAGAAAATAACCCTCCTTTTGCTTTGCCGTAGTCGGGTAATTAAATAATCTATTACAATCCTTACTTATATTATAAATGGGAAAGTGAGTTTGTTTGTTAGTTTGTTCCGCTTTCACACCGTAACTACTGAACCGATTGCTTTGAAATTTTGCAGACGTAAAGTTAGAAGTCTGGATTAAATAATAGGGTACTTTATATCCCGGAAAAATTTTATATTCCTGAAAGAAATCAAAAAGCGCGATATAACCGAACTCCACGCGGACGAAGCCGCGGGCGGAAAGCTAGTATTAAACAAATTAAGGTCACCAATTAGAATAAAACATAGTTTACAATTAGAAAAACGTTTTAAAAAAATTTTTAATTTTTTTTTACCCTTGATATCTACCCTTTGGTGCCACGTTAAGCCGTTAGTCCCTATCGTAGCTCTGAGAGTCGTTACGGGTCTAAAGTTTAGGACTAAAACCATAATAGTTCAGAGTCCCTATATACTATCAATTACAACCTGAATTATTAGCGACAGCTTATCTAACCCCCAAAACCCAGTTAATGGGATTACTGTCACTAATAATTCAGATTGTAATTGTATAGGGATTCAGAACTATTGTGGTCAGACCTTAACTACTCCAGGTGCATAAAATGGTATTCAAATTTAATGATACAGATGTACAGTCAGGAAATTATTTATTCATCAAATTGTCACACTGTGTTAAGCCGTAACGAAGCCATTTCATTACCACAAATAGCACAGACTGCCGACTGGGATTTCAGTATACGATTTATTTACCTGAGTAAATAACTAGTGAATGTGCTAAAAACAGAGCCGACTGCAAGTAACAAGTTCACATCAAGGTCACTTGTCCAGCAGCCAACACTTGTAGAATAACCTCGAGAGCATTTGTGGCGTCTTCCAACACGCACTGTGCGCGCGGGGTGGATTATGGCCTACTCCCTCTCAAAGAGAGGCGACCTGCGTCCCAGCAGTGGGGACATTATATGCTGTATGTTTACAGTGATGCAGCTGGTGGCATCAAACTTGAGAATTGTCTAATATCACTTCCACACGACGAGTGAGCCAACTGCATCAGACAATATGCTGTGTTGAAGTAGTCTGGTCACATTAGTCCTTTTTGTTTCCGGAGTGGTAAATCCTCAAGGATATCCACCGCCCTGGGGCGGGCGACGAGGTCTGTCAGACTCTTACTGACTGTAAACCACCCTGGTTTTCCATCTCACACCTACACCGGGGGTTACGAGAACGAACACTGTTTCCGCAACACCCATTGGTGCTGGCCCGCCACTGTGGGCCTCCTCGGGTCAGGGGGGGGGGGGAGTGAGGTGTATGACTCCCCCCGTGACGTCTAAGAGTGACGCGCGTGGAACATTTCGCGCCACCACCTCGGGTCCTGATGTTTGGGGGGCGGCAGACGAGTCACATTCCGTCCTTCTCCAACTCGAGAGTCATTCTAGTTCAGTGTCTGTCCCAGCGCGAACCAAGCACCAACCCATGGCACCATTAACATAAATACACGATGAGTTCCGCACCATCATGTCCTCGTAGAATACCAATATCAAACACAAAGGGTAATTGACTTTATAAGGGTAATTGAATTGACTTTATTTCACCCATTTCCATATCGTATTGTATTGTTATTACCTACGCACTTAAGTGCGTTATTGTAATATAAAACGCACGATTTACTAAGATGCTTCGTGTAAAAACGATCAGTGTACCTTTTAAATAAGAAAAGTGGTTAACATTTCTTGAATAAAATAGACTTTGGGAGATAGAATATAATAAATAAATATTTAATCTTTTAAATTAATTAATTTTGTCAATAAATTATAACACTTTATTTATGTGTATACATGTAACAAAAACACAAAAATATTAAAAACTACCAGCGTCTATGTATTAATATACATAGACGCTGGTAGTTTTTTTGTGTTTTGCCTAAAAAGCGCTAATACGCGCGCATCACTAATCTGTAAACAGGAAAAAAAAAATTGCGCGCTATTTCTTTTATAGTTGAAAATTTAATCAAGTATGTACCGTAAAATGCTACAACATTGCCGTCACTTTACAACATTGCCTAAAACCTTAAAATGTTAAATAATTCTCGTATAGAAACGATTTTATAATTTTTCGTACTACTAAGAGCAAGTCTGCAATATTATATTGCAACATTTATACATCATTCATTCAAATAACCCATCAGTAAATTGTCAATTTCAATTATTATGTCAGTGATCGAAGTCGTGTTTTACCGGCTTGGTAAAAAAAAAATATTTGAGAGTTTTTATCCTTTATTTACAATTGGAGTAAGTTGAATAGCAAAGAGAATATGCTGTTTTTTGTTTTCTATCTCGTTTTTCTGCTATAAATGTTATTTTGAAGGGTCAAATCATGGCCGGCAAAGTTGTAGCAGGTTTCGGAAAATAAATACGCACCTTTGTCTAGGGTTAGGGCTGCCACTTTAAACGTTTTTTAACTTAGCTCGTAACGTCACTCGCATAGTTTGTTATTTTTGAGTCTAATTTATTTATTTATTATTTATGAGTCTCGTGTAACATTGCTACAAAAAAAGCACAGTTGCATGAGAGTTTTAGAAAAAGTGTTCAACTTTGCCTACCACCGTTAAAAATATGTACTTATGTATTGCAATTACAATATAACGTCTAAAATAGAAAACAAATTAAAAGCAAAATAGGCGGCTAATCGTCCCGTTTGCGTCCATAAATAGTCTATGATATTTCTAGCTAGGCAATGTTGCAGTTTGTAACTTAACTTTGCCTACGTTTTTAAAAGCATTTTATGGTGACTAATAGGAGGTTTTTTGGCTAATATGAACTGCATCCCGATAGCTTAACGTACAATTTTGAATAGTGGTTGAAAACACATATGACTTTCTCTGAACTGAAGAATATATGGAATAAAAACGTCAAAATACAGGCAATGTTGTAGCATTTTATGGTACTTAGTTACGTGTTTATTTCCTCGTAAATGTGTTATAACATGATATACCCTCTGCATTCTTGTACAATATGGCCTCGACTGTAATTTTTAACTTATCTCACTTATTATTATAATGTACTAGGTATGTATTATTTATTTGAGAAACAAGAAATTTTATATTTTTACTCTTCTTGACTGGCCTATTTTTAGCACAAAGAATCAGCATTGCTATCCAACGTGGTAATGCAACCAGCCTTTTGGGAACTTATCTCATTAATTAATTTATTTCATTTTAGTTTTAAAGCTCCTATATTCAAGTAACTTTAAAACTACATAAAATACAAAGCAGATAGTAAACCAAAACGATGAAAAAAAAAAACCAACCGACAATCGGACGACACTGAAGACCGCAGGTCAATCTACCCGTAGCTGTCAAATATTCCCAAACAACCTTCAGCCTCAACGATTTAGATATAAAGCTGAAAATCTAATAAATTAATCAGCCCCCTAATCGGCGGACACATTTTTATCAAATGATTGCGACTAGTTGGGATCGTTTGGACCGAACGGACCAATGGGCGGTCCAAACGATCCCAACTGATCCCAACTAGTCGTTCGACGTAGAATGTCGTGTCCCGTGGTTTGTATCACTTGTCGCCGACGCAACACGTGTTCTTCCTCCATCTCCTTCTCAACCGCCACATTGTCATGCACTCCTTTCTGTTTCTATCCCTTTTTATGTATTCTATATTTTTATAAAAGTATTTTCTTTCTTATTTCTATGTATATCTTTTCGTCCATAATCCATCAATCGGTATTTTGAGGCACATCAAAGCACGCAAATCTCAAACATCCAGTCCAGTGCCTCGTGGCTCGTGGCTTGTGGCTCGTGGCGACTACCTATTTCAATGCTCACCACGTGTTTCCTTATGGCGCTACAGTTAAAGATTCCGTGGGAATTATCATATGTACAGTATTGACTGTTTGGTCGATGGATATAGTAGTCAAGGACATGATGACATGCCAATACAATAAAACACTCGGGAATTACTTACAGATCCATCACCAAATGATTGATTCTAATCTGATTCACAAAATGTGCACATCTGCGCAAGCAAATAGACTTGTTAATGTAGCTATTTTATATGAATGTTAAAGTGGGGGAGGTGTGTCACGGACACACAAATGGATATACTATGTAGGACACATATGTAGGACACGCAAAATATGTACGGACGACACCAAGTCAAGCTACCCTAAACTGCCAAATATTCCCAATCAACCTTGAGCCTTAATGCTTTAGAGATAAAATCGTCCTTCGTGGCGCAGCGGTCAACATGCCTGCCTGCGACGTGGGGGCCTCGGGTTCGATCCCCAGCCAGGTCATGATGGTAAACGATCTTCTCCTGATTGGCCTGGGTCTTGGATGTTAATCTATATAATATGTATCTATTATAAAATACTGTATCGTTGAGTTCCCATAACACAAGTCTCGAACTTACTTTGGGGCTAGCTAAATCTGTGTGATTTGCCCATATATATTTATTTATTTATTTAAAAGTTGAAAATCTAATAAAGAAATCTGACAGATTCTAGTAGCCTGATGTGTTGTCGTCTGTACATACATTCATTCATTCAGTTGTGTCCGTTAATCTGCACCCTGATCTACATTATCTTCAATCTTTATCGATGTAGGCCAAAACATCGGCTGCCGGCAAAAGTTAACATCCATCAGACAAAATCTTGCCGCCAAGTGATTCATTTTCGAAGCCGTACGGTACGGAAGACGGGGTGTTGCGACGTGTTCCTGGTACGACGCGCCAAATGTTGTTGTGTCGGGAGTTTTGGTTGTGAAGGGCCTCTAGATTAATCTCTCTCTGGCGCAGCATCATTGGTCGTGTTGTTGGGCTTAACATTGCATCATCTAGCTCAACTCCCGTCTTTCTTCCTATATACTCAGATTTTTTGAGTGAATAGGCTCTTAATAAACTAGCGCGCTTTACCATCAACGATTGCATCACTGCTTACCATCAGGCAGGATTGTGGTCAAGCACTAGTTAATAATTATATAAAAAAAAAGTTATCGAATAACATCACGGCCGTGTCAGACAGAAGATGTCAGCTCCTCTCTTTCTTTTTTTTTTTTTATATATTATAAACTAGCGCTTGATCGCAATCCTGCCTGATGGTAAGCAGTGACGCAATCGTTGATGGTCGCACTAGTTTATTAAGAGCCTATTCACTCTAGCCTTGAAGACACTCAAATTGTAGTCCGACGGAAACACCGCCGCTGGCAAATTATTCCTGTCCCTCGATGTACGCGGTATAAAGGAGGAGGCGAAACGCTTCGTCCGAATCGTAGTGGTGTTAACAACGTAAGGGTGGAAACCAGCCGTACGGCGGGTCGTCCGCTGGTGGAACGGAGATGGGGAATTAAATCATGCAATTCCATCGCACACTCCCCGAAATGCATCCTATAGAACACCGAAAGGCTGGCTACTCTACGCCTGTGCTCTAGGCTTTGGAGACCAACTCGAGTTAGATCAGGGTCACCAATCAGCCTCTTTGCACGTCTCTCTCCTGAATCCTCTTGTAACCATAGACGTAGTCTACGTCAATGCTTGTAACTAGCCGATCCGATCGATACTGTCAAACTGTCATCGTGACAAGTTAGGTGCGACGATGTTGTAGTGAGCTACCCACAGTGTCAATCCCTAGCATTAGTCAGAATGACAGCTGACTTCACACTCGCTTCACGTAACTTGTCACATTGAGATGGTATACAATATGTAAAGAAAACCCTGTCCGATCCGTGAAGGTATTGTTAGGTATCGATAACTGATTCTACTAATGCCCACAAAGACAGGCTAAACTTAAAAAAAAAAATCCCCCTAAAAAAATAAATATTATTTCGTAAAAAGAGGTAACTTAATACATGTACGGTAAGCAAGCCCTTCCGCGGGCGGCGGGGGGCAGGGCACGAGGCACCTGTGACGTGGTCGCGTCGCTATTCGCTTATACCGGTGCGCAATACCGGTGTTGTCTTTTTTAAAAATTACCAATTTTCGGGGAAATTGGAATTAATTCCCGGGGAAAAAGGATTATTTCAAAATTCATTAGTATTGTTACTATGATGATTATGTTAAATTTTATATTACATTTGGTCATGTGTTTACCTATACTTCATTATCGTTATGGGTCGGACAGGGTTTTGTTTACATATTGTATAACGTTATTTTTTGAATATGCGAAACCCGAAACACGTGTCCAGTACTTTTAAGTAGAGAATTTATGTACAACATTTCAAAAGGATGTCATGAAAAGCTACAACGTTGTGAGCTTGTTATCTGGTTATTGTTATTTGGTTGTCCCAACAAAAACATGGTCAACGCAACGCTCGCCCGCCTGCATTCCGGTTTTGTATTTAATAAAGTACCAATAACGTATAAAAAATCAAAATTGGTCGGAATAAATTTTTGGATAAATCAGATTTTAAACGTATAAATAATTCAGTCAGTCCCTGGCGGTTGACTAAACTTTTATTACACAAGCAAAAATACAACAAAAAATATGAAGTCCCCGTCGTGCCAACTGCCAACGTACGTCGACTTTTACAAAAAGTCCGTCTTCGTTTGAGGTGGTCTCCGTCTGTGTGACAGTCTCCCTCTATAGCTCGATGTGTCACAAGTCACAATACCTGTCAACTAATAATAGTTACGAGTTACGACATATTATTATATCTTTCTTTCCTTAATAATGTAACATTTGATCAAGGAAGGATAATGATAAAGCTCGTGAGAAAACGCACTGACGTGACGTGACGCATGTTAATGACGTGACGCATGTTAATGACGTGACGCATGTTAATGACGTGACGCATGTTAATGACGTGACGCATGTTAATGACGTGACGCATGTTAATGACGTGACACATGTTAATGACGTGACGCATGTTAATGACGTGACGCATGTTAATGACGTGACGCATGTTAATGACGTGACGCATGTTAATGACGTGACGCATGTTAATGACGTGACGCATGTTAATGACGTGACGCATGTTAATGACGTGACGCATGTTAATGACGTGACGCATGTTAATGACGTGACGCATGTTAATGACGTGACGCATGTTAATGACGTGACGCATGTTAATGACGTGACGCATGTTAATGACGTGACGCATGTTAATGACGTGACGCATGTTAATGACGTGACGCATGTTAATGACGTTAATGACGCATGTTAATGACGTGACGCATGGTAATGACGTGACGCATGTTAATGACGTGACGCATGTTAATGACGTGACGCATGTTAATGACGTGACGCATGTTAATGACGTGACGCATGTTAATGACGTGACGCATGTTAATGACGTGACGCATGTTAATGACGTGACGCATGTTAATGACGTGACGCATGTTAATGACGTGACGCATGTTAATGACGTGACGCATGTTAATGACGTGACGCATGTTAATGGCGTGACGCATGTTAATGACGTGACGCATGTTAATGACGTGACGCGCATGTTAATGGATTATTACATTATGTTAGATACGTTTAGGATAGGTATATTATATTCTATTATTACCTAAATGAATAACTTTGCAATATAGCTCTCCGGGGAAGTACTAGAGCACCATGAGTACCTGTGTCTGCGGCCACGTGCTGGTACAGGTACCAACAGTGTCGTCATAATAGTGCGGTACTGAAAAGCTCTAACATGTTCCAAATTGATCGGAAGATGACGGTGTTACATTTAATTTTTATAAATACATTAAACATTAGGTACACTAGGATCAAATATATGTCATATTTCCGCGGGGTACTGTCTGAACATTTGTTCCTCGGTGACGTCATGGTATGCCCCAGATAAGGAAGGAAACACACGGTGTGAAGTACCGCGCCCACCACCACAGCCGACAGGTGGCCACAGACGCACTCGTACTGCGGTGGTGTGTGTCGCTTGACTCTTGGGTTAAGTTTCCCTTTTCATTGCGGGTGAGCTGGACATGAATGAGTCAGAGTGCTGTTCGTAAACACTCGAGTGTGTACTGTTCTGATCACTCGTTACATTTTTCTTTATAAATTATAAACCAGTGCTTGATCGTAATCCCGCCTGATGGTAAGCAGTGATGCAATTGTTGATGGTAAAGCGCGCTAGTTTACTAAGAGGTCATTCACTCTAGCTTTGAAGACCTTTATTTTGTGTAGCTTTAGGGACAATGGTAAGTGGTGTGACTTACGAGTTTTGGTTCATCATCAACCTTTTATCGTCCCACTGCTGGGCACTGTCTCCTCTCATACAGAGAAGGATAGAGCGTAATCACAACGCTTGCTCAATGCGGGTTAACGATTTCAGACATAAGTCCAGGTTACCTCTAAGATGTTTTCCTTCACCTTTCTTTAATCAGTCATTGATATCCAAGATATACTACTTATAAAGTACATTAGCTTAGAAAACTACATTGGTACTTGTCTGACTTGGCATCGAACCCGCACACTCATACTTGAGAGGCTGGTGTTTTAACCACTAGGCCACCATGAGTTTTTTAACAATAAGTAAAGAAGTCTGGGTTCGAACCGACCGAACCAAAACTGGTTCGGTTGGTTCGAACCCAGACTGTCGCTTTACTTTATGTATATTATTTCATCATCACTGTTCTCAAAACGGTGAAGGAAAACATTATAACACAACCGGCGTACAATAGTCCTAGAACCAAAAATCACTTCTCGTCCTATCAAAATAATTTTCAGCTTATCAGCCCATAGTTTATATCAACGGCACACAACCGGCCGCGTGCTCTCCCGTGTGGTAGTATACCGCCCACAGTCAGACCCGCTCAACATCACATCGCCGATCGCTCCACCTCAACAGGTAAAACCTAATTCCGCTCGATGGCTAGTTTTCCTGTTCGACTGACGCTATCGATATTACACGATTGTCATTATTCACAAATATTTTATTACACGTTTGACATTATTGACATCGGTAAACGAAAACATCATGCGGCCATTTTAACTTGTAGTAGTTATAGTTAATAGCAGTACATTAATTATCAATAAGCGACCGTTAATCCTCATCAACATTCTTCTACCCTTACAAATTATTAGTGTTCGGCACAACATGTGGTTTCTTCTATATTCCTCTATATTCCTCTATTCGTTCTTCTATATTCTTTAGATCCTATTTATATTTCCACCATCTCAACAGTCACCCCCCTTTCTATACATACCATCTTTTACAGAATCCCCCCCTCTTTTCCACCATTAGTTTCTTTGTTATTAAATCTATTCCTAAAATCGATAACAATTTTTTCCAAACATTTGTTGTAGTCCACAGAACAGATAAAAATTATTTTACCTGTTCTATAAATATGATGTGATTCTGTAGAACTAATTAACAGGTAGGTAAACGATAAATAGTTTTAACAAATAATTACAAACCTGTAATGACGTCAGTTAATTCTTGTGAACAATATTCGGAATTACCTACATACATAGATATAGCTAATAAGTAATAGATTAAACTATTAGGAAAAAAACTAGCGGTAGGTATTACCCGCATTGGACTAGTTAGGTAGTTAGTTGACGAGTAGGAAAAATACATTATCACCATCAGTCTCCTGCCTGAATCACAATATTCGGCGGAATGTGTTCTGTATAAATCATCTTATACTGATACTGTCGTTAATGAAGATCAACATATTGTTTCACATATAAATGTGAAAATGTGTCCGATGAACATTGTCAACAACGTAATGAATGCTATTGCTCATTGACAGTGTTACTTAAGAGGTGACAGGTGTCATTTGTGACCCCAAAAATATGCCGGTTAAGCTTAAGGGACAGGTCTATAAGACCATCATTAGACCTGTTCTTCTTTATGGCAGTGAGACATGGCCTGTGTTTGAGCGACACAAGCAGGAGCTGCATGTCACGGAGATGAATATGCTGCAGTGGATGTGTGGAGTTACGCGGAAAAACCAAATCAGGAACTCCCGCATCCGTGGCAATCTTCGTGTCCGTTTTGCAGACAAACTGCAGGAGGGTCGACTTCGCTGGGCCGGCCACGTCTTACGCAAACCGGCATGTTACGTGGGTAACAAATATCTTGCCATGGCGCCTCCGCCGGGCCGGAACAAGCGGGGCAGACCAAAGAAACTTAATAAACTAGTGCGCTTTACCATCAACGATTGCGTCACTGCATACCATCAGGCAGGATTGCGGTCAAGCGCTAGTTTATAATATGTTAACAAAAAAAAAAAAAGAAATGCTGGCTTGACGTTGTAAGAGATGACATGCGTGGCAACAAGCTCTTACCACAGGGTGCTAAAGATCGCGCGAAATGGAGGAGAATGTGCAAGAAAGCGGACCCCGGGCCCCAAAGCAAAAGCCGTGGATGTAACCGGGATAAACGATGAGATGATGATAGTGTGTTTCACAATCACATGTTCTGGTTTCGTCTCAAAGAAAGTTTTGAGTATGAATTTGAATGGCTATACGAGTAAAGTACGAGTAGAGACTATCAGAATGATTTGAAAGGGAGTCACTGCCGAGGTAACTACTGATCTTAAGTAGGTGTTGAAGAAGATACGTTGCGCTGACCGGTCAGGCACCGGAGGGGGGCAAGAAAATGATGTGCTGATTGTCTGCTGCTTTTATTAGAGACCTCAGGCAAGGCCCTGAGAACCGTCGCCGTCGCCACAATGAATGTTCTTGTGTGAGGACACACAAGATAAACTTGCCGACAGCAATCAACAACTAATCTCACTACTACAATACAATGGGCACATACAGTAGGCCTCTGAAGAGGTCATCTAACATTTATAAGGCCAATCAACTTAAAACTAACTGTTCGTTTGACAATTAAAAGCTGTTATCATTATGATGAGTACAATGACCCCTATTGAACTGACTTCAAAAAAGGAGGTTCTCAATTCGACTGTATAAATTATTTTATATTTGTTACTGCAGAACTTTCCACTGGTTGATTGGATTTTGATGATTCTTTTTTATTTAAAAGCTGGTCCTTCCTGTGTTATTTCATTTCACTTCTGATAATGATATCCATAAGAAAACCGTCTTAAAGCACGTCGCCGCAGGTACCTATGTGCGCAACAAAAAGACGATTAACTCAACATCACGCCAACCGATTCCAATTATTATTTTTTATGTGGTAGAATATATTTTGGCACTTCAATTTGATGCCATATAAATTTTATCAAAATCGGTTCAGTAGTTTGGTTCTTAAACCAAAATTGTGTGTCGAAATTCAAGTAGGTAACAAAATTATCGTTTACAATTTCACAATCAATGATTTTTCCCGACGATGTTGTGGTCAGCGTACAATCTGAACGGATGCAGCTGACTACCAATATATTACACGGAGCGACTGCTTTTCACAACTCAAAGGTGAAATATTAAACTTTTTTAGAAAGAAAGATAAAATTTTCTCGGTGGTAGGCCATAACATCGGCTGCCGGCAGAAATTACCACCCACCAGACAAAGTGTTGCCGCCAAGCGATTCGCCGTGTTCCGGCATGATGTCTGGTGAAGCCGTGCGGAGGACGGGTCTGAGCAGTTGTGTTGCGTTGTGTGCCGGCTATGATGCGCCAAATGTTGTTGTGTCGGAAGTTTGGTCGTGGGGAGTCTCCAAATCAATCTCCCTCTAGCGCAGCATCGTTTGGTCGTGTTGGTCTTGGGTTTAACATTGCATCACCTCGCTCAACTGCCGTCATCCTTCCTATTCCTAAGTTTTTTTTAAGTGAATAGGCTTAATAAACTAGTGCGCTTTACCATCGGCGATTGCATCACTGCTTACCATCTGGCGGGATTGCAGTCAAGCACTAGTTTATGTATATTAATAATAAAAAAAAACAGTCGACTTCCAAAAAAGATTCTTCAGAAATTTCTCGGCCTGGAGTTTGTTTTTATAGACGACAATAAGCTCTAGCTATCAGTAGCAATGGGTTTCATTTTGACAGTTCAACAACATTCATTGCATTTTTAAGTTATTCAGCAAACACATTTTCCTATCATAAGTAGATGGATTAGCAATATGCTTCAAATTGAGAGTAATAATAGTCTGATACGTAATTAGGGTGCAAGACATTGTGTTGTTTATCTTTTGTACCCTTAAAAATTTAAACCTAAACCTAATAGCAAATTAATTGTCCTTAAAGTAAAGGCCTCTTCACACGCTCTACAGTAAGCATTCATTGCGACAACGACGGTCATTCTCACGACATTGACAGAGCACAAGGGTGACGTGTGAGAGGTCATTACTATCAGCCGCTCAGTATCACAGTGTGTCAACACGTGGGAGCCATGTAACGCCACCACTCTACTTACGTTACACAATATCAATTATAATCTACACCATTTAGGGATATTACAAATTCATTGCTTCATATATTCAGAAAATGTATCTACTCAACAACGTAAATAACGCAATGAATGTTCTTGAACTGTCAAATTGAAACCCATCGCCACTGATAGTGGATTACGGTAATTACCACAGAAGAGGTGATCTATTCCGTGGTAATTACCGTGCTGGAGGACGGTGTTGGCGCTGCACTCTGCTCACCAGACACGCGCACCGCATTGTCGCGTGTGCCACTCAGCACGCGCCTCAACGAACATCCCAATGAACATGATAACTGGCGACTCGTGCGCGGTGCGTGTACTATGTCTACGGACTCCTCAGGGATTACAAGCGTGATATTATGTTTATAACTACAAGAGATTCACTATGACTGGTACTAAAACCCCTATTGTGAGTTTTTATCGTTCTCCAAAAATAGAATGGTAAGCACAGCATGAGCCAGCTCCCTCGATCACTCTCATCAATCATCTCATCGACATCAGTGTTGAGCTAGTTTTTGCTCAGTCACCATTATTTATTTAAACTGTGCCATTATGTTTAAATACCAGGTCGTCATGTCCGCTGGGACCTGCGCAACCCAATCAGCAATCACCATACAAACGTCTAACTAATGTTTACTTGAAGGCGCTAAAATGATGCTGACTTGTCCCGATGACTTGTCAGATGGTCGATGAGGCCGAAAGGTTCCGGAGTGGCGACCGCCTAACAGAAGAAGTGGTGTTGAAATCAAAAACAAAAGTCATTTATTCAAATTAGGCTGAGAATCAGCACTTTTTGGACGTCAATATTACTTAAGACAGTCCCCCAAAATGTCCACCCATCTTGTTGGAATTGAGAAGCACGAGCCGGTCGAAGTATAGGTACTAGGGGTCTATGTCCAGCAGTGGGCGTCTTTCAGCTGAAATGACGACTTGTTTTACGCAATTTGCCTGCAATTTCTCTTCCATTCCTTCTAGCTAAATACCAGTATTTTAGTAGCAGTTCTATATTTCACAACCCAGTCTGGATCACAGGACGCTCGTCGGTCGTCAGTCAACAGTATCAGTAGCAGAGTTACTCCAACCTCAAGCTATCGCGCTAAATAGAACAGTAGAAGTTCAACTCTTGTTCGTATCTAATCCAGTTAAAGTTATGCTTTAGTTTCGATCACATTTCGTATCGCGCTAAAGTTTCAACTTCGATTGAGATAAAATCAATGTATGAGTGATAATTTTCGTCAGATATATTAATTAAAACTAAATAGGTAAATTATAAGTAATTTTTTTTTTTTTTTTTACAAATTATAAACCAGCGCTTGACCGCAATCCTGCCTGATGGTAAGCAGTGACGCAATCGTTGATGGTAAAGCGCACTAGTTTATTAAGAGCCTATTCACTCTAGCCTTGAAGACACTCAAATTGTAGTCCGACGGAAACACCGCCGCGGGCAAATTGTTCCAGTCCCTCGATGTACGCGGTATAAAGGAGGAGGCGAAGCGCTTCGTCCGCATCGTAGTGGTGTTAACAACGTAAGGGTGGAAACCAGCCGTACGACGGGTCGTCCGCTGGTGGAACGGAGATGGGGGAATTAAATCATGCAATTCCCTCGCACACTCCCCGAAATGCATCCTATAGAACACCGAAAGGCTGGCTAAATCTAATCGTTTAGACGTATTTTTGACAAATAGCACAGAAAAAGTTAGATTTATTTCAACTTTTACATTATATGACAGCGGTTACGTTCCAATTGCGATCCAGTTATGGTTAAACCATCTGTCAAAAGGTTAGCGCGATTCGAAACATAGGTAACAAAAGTTATAGTTTGGTTGCGATCCAATTCTGGTTTGGGAGAATTATTTTAGCGCGATTGTCCCCGTATCACATTTTTGTAGCGCCGTCCTACAAATTGCCACAAACCTAGGTCGATTTTTTAATCCATTTGTTGACATTTCCTTTTTCAGTTGGTGACCTATCTCTAGTTATAAACTGACAAAAATATTTTCCTACTGAGATCGCTAAAACGAGGGATTAACAATTTCCTTGTTGCACAACTCTCCAAGTTGTTTGAAATGGAATGATAAACAACACGTGTTCAAGTTACGATATTATTTTATTGTTGAAACATTAATTGTGGTACGTTTTATTGTAAAGGAGATGTTTTACTAACATAGTTTTTAGGATTCTGTACCAAATGGGAGCCTATTACTAAGTCTCCACTATCTATTTATCTGTTACCAAACTGTACCAAATATCTAAGAAATGCGGCATCTACGAACCCGCCCTACGCCAGCGTGGTAGAATATGGCCCACTCCACTAATGTTCGTGCGCGAGTCCGACTCGCACTTGACCGATTTTACTATAGACGTTTTATGATTTATTATTATTTGAGTAAATTCGGTTTAATTATTACGGAAGAGTTAAGAGGTTAACTATGTATATTGTTTAAAAAAGATTTTACCAAATTGATAGTGAGGCATTGTTTCATTAACATTAACATTTCGTGTGGCGCACTCTCAGACATGCAACAAGCTTTGTTTTAAATTCTATCATTTAAAACAAAGCTTTTTGCACGTCTGAGAGTTATCTATATAACTATCATGTTCCTGTGTTTGTATTTATATATTTCTAAACTGCTTTGTTGGTCTTGTGGTAGCAAACACGGCTTAGAAAAGTGACCCTTTAGTTTACTTTCACATATACCAGTGTCCAGTAATTAAAGGATTACCTCTTACCATTGTATGTATGCCTATGTCATTATGTACAATGTTTACAACGGGACCAAATGTGTAATCGCGACATAAAGTCAGCCCTACATTTATGTTCTCATATCTCAAAATATAGATACAGCTGATTTTTAGATCTTCTTTGGTCGCTTCGTGTGAGATTTGCGTGTATTGTAACGTCCTCTAGACCTCACATATACCTAAAGCTAGACAAGTGTTAAGTGAATGTCACTGACTCATCATATCTTTGTTTTGTCCAACAGTGGCGCTACGCAACAGTCCCAGAGCGTCTGGTGACGTTCCTCAGCGTACTCCTAGCGATGTTCAGCTCACTGGGCACCATCGGCGGCATCGTGGTGTACGGTGAGCTGACCGCGCTGTTCGTGAAGCGACACAGCGCTCAGTTGGTGACTCCTGATGCGTACATTCTGATGACCTTCGGCGGAGGACGCATGGTGTGAGTAATATGTTCTTATACAAATCCTCTCGTAACGAACCCCTTCATACGACGTATTAATAATGATTGAATGTGACGTAGAGAGATAGGGATATTTATAGTTTTCTATAGCACTGAAAATACAACATGGCGACTGCGAAAATAATGACGAGCTGTAAGACCACCACCACGATGCAAGACTTGCGGTCAGACCTTCGGGGTTCTGATGATCGTAACAAGTGATAAGATTCACAAATATCAACCGGGACCAACGACATAGGCCGCGTTTCCACTGACGCGGAGCGGGGCGGAGAGGAGCTTAGTGGTGCACGAATTGACCAATCACTATGCACGAAAGCTCCGCTCCGCTTCAAGGGAAATAGCACGCTGTATTTTATTTCATAATAAAAATACAGCGAGGCGATGCGGTGCGGAGTACAATGAGCATTGGGGAGCAGAGCGGAGGACAGCGGGGCGGTGCTGTGCTTACCTATCATCGTTACGTCATTTGGTGCACACGTATCAAAGCGGATGAGAAATTCAAAAGTATGCAGCGCCCCATTCCAATCACTCCACTCCGCTTCAGTGGAAACACTGACAATTTTTCACCACTCTTCACCTCCTTTCTCGCTCCTCTCCGCCCGGCTCCGCGTCATCAGTGGATGCGGCCTTACAGTGCTTTCCGAGCCCGGAAGGAGTTTTATGTAAAGATGGTCACTGATCTGATCCATGGAGGAGCTGCAACAAGCACAGCTCGATTTGATCGCTCCTGTCTCAGCACTTTACACACACTCTGTATTAACCCACTATTGTCATTACCAGGCCCGCGGGTAACCGCTCGCTACACATGGATGCTCTGATAGAAGACAGTAAGGCGTTTGCCGCAGCCAGCGCCGCCATCATCGTGCTGCACATCATCTCCGCAGCTTCAGCCGTCGCCATGATACAGTGGGCCGCTGCGAGAATGGTTAGTTATCTATATATTATGTTTAACATTTATGATGAGAAAATGGATACAATGGAGATGCTTATTTCATAAGAAATAATTTTCAGCATACCTGCGATAGGACAATCGATAGAGAGAGGGAGACCGTACGTTTTTGTGTATTTTCACAATGGAAATATTGTAGACTAGCTGCGCCCCGCGGTTTCATCCCCGTAGGTTTCGATATGTTTTTTATATGCTCCGCTTCTATTGGTCGCAGCTTGATGTTATATAGCCAAAATCATTCCTGGATTAATAGGCTATCCATCGCAGAAGGATTTTTTCAAATCAGACCAGTAGTTCTGAGATTAGCGCGTTCAAACAAACAAACTCTTCAGCTTCATATATTAGTATAAATTAGTATTGTAGATTAAGCTCTTACTAATAAAATGTCTCACATGTTTTACCGTGGACTGGCACACGAAATTAATATTTAAGACAATAAAAATTTACCACTTATGAATAACAATTGTTTTTTTATGACCTGGCAAAGGCTTTTGACATTCTACATAATAAATTAATTTAGTGTAATAACACTAAATTAATTTATTATAGAAACCATAATCACGTTACATGTTACAACAATATAATAAGAAGATAGTTGTGAACTAACTAAAATGAGAAGCTAAAAGACGTAATTCGTAATGCTTCAAAAAGGCTTAAAGATCAAAATGGAATTCCGAAAGGCTCTATTCTCGGACCCTTACTATTTTTTCTGATTATATTCTGTTTGTCTGCAGGTCACTCGTCTCCGGCTCCGCTTGCTACGCTCAGTACTCAGTCAGGAGATCGCATTCTTTGATACTAACACCACCATGAACTTTGCATCTACATTAACTGAGTAAGTTTTGATCATCATCAACCTTTTTATCGTCCCACTGCTGGGCACAGGTGTCCTTTCACACAGAGAAGGATTGCGTAATCACAACACTTGCTCAATGCGGGTTGGCGATTTCAGAAAGTCCAGGATTCCTCAAGATGTTTTGCTTCACCTTTTAATTAGTTTTGTTCAACTAGACATTATGTTAGGTATCACGAAGAGGTAAGCAGAGGTCTAATAAATTTTTCTATTTGTCAGGTTTGTTTGAAATCTATGTAATAGTGAGTGATTCTAATGCATCCGTTCTCGTTAGTCTGTTAGCTGTATACTCAACTACTGCGCTAGCTTTCTACGGGTTCGATCTCCGAGTTGGACACTTTTTTCAGTTTGGATTTTTTTAATAGGGAATTTCTTTTGGAGGTAGGTAGGCATATAACTGACGCTAAGGCGCATCATACATAAATAATATCATATTACCATAATTATCATCATCACTCATCACATAATCGTTAATCCCAGTCGCATCCGAAGCTTTTTCAGCTTTGGAGTCTGGGGTTCGCTTTATCAGTCTAACTGCTGATTATGGCTAAACTTCGATATTTTCCGTGAAGCGACTACCGTCTGACCTCCACAACCAGAAGGCGATATCGAAGCAATACAGTTAGACCAACATTTACCGTAATGATTTATGTTATCTACCTACGTAATGTTATACATAAAGATTCTTTATTTGTGAAAACATGAGTATATGTCAGAGCACAGGATAGTTACATAATTTATTTTGTTTTACTGCCTTTCTTTGTTAATTTACTTGACCAATTACAGAGATATGGAGAAGTTCCGCGGAGGTGTCGGCGAGCACGTCGCGATGACCGCGAACCTTGCAGGCACCGTAGTGTTCGGAGCTGCCCTGGCACTGCAGTACGGCTGGGAGCTGACCCTGTCGGGGCTGGCGGTGGTGCCCGTGTCCATCGTGGTGGCGGCACTCGTCGCCAAGGTGAGGGAGATGCTACAACTTACTGCTTTGTGACCATGTGTCTTGGAAAGTACATAAATTAATAATTACACAACGATTTTTTTTTTAAATGATAGTTGTTTTAAAAATGTTTAGCGCTAAATGTATATACTGCAAGCGTGATTGGTTTCCATTTCCGGGTTGTAAAAAGTTCTATTCGGTTTCCATTATGATTTACTTATACATTTCGGAAGTCAAATTTTTAGAGTGATCACATGTGGTTTTTTGGCAATAGGGATCTTTCCTGGGTAAAAAAAATTGATTCTATTTAGTCCATCATTCAGATTATAGAAAAATATTGGATATGTATATTTTGTTTTATCAAATCAATCAAATTTGACAAATATAAAAGGCATCAAAGTCGCCTAGTCGAGTTTTCAACGCACTGTGTCGCCTTCATTAAATAAAATATAAATAAAAATACGTCCCTCCCTGGGTACGCTTATGACCACAATTGTAGTAACACTTCACGTTGTTCACAGTACCAAACCAAATGCTCAACCAATGAAGTAACCGCGTACGGTACGGCAGGGCGAGTTGTGGAAGAGGCCCTCGCTAACATCAGGACAGTGAGGGCGTATGCAGGCGAGAACATCGAAGTGGACAGGTCAGTTTACAAATGACATTGTTGTCGCTAACAAAAATTTCTCTCATACAACCATCAGACTTGACAATTTTAAGAAAAGGAGTGGAAGATGGCGAGGATATTTTTAAGTTAAAAAATCTCGAAATAATTATTTGACGACTCAGTTAAGGCCAGTTGTCATATCGTTACGTCCCCCAGGTACTCGTCATCTCTGTCGGCGGCGTCAGTGTTCGCTCGGTCCCGCGGCGTGTGGTCGGGTGTGGGCGCGGGTCTCAGCTGGCTGTTGTCGTATATAATGCATGACGATCGTTACGTCCCCCAGGTACTCGTCGTCCTTGTCGGCGGCGTCAGTGTTCGCTCGGTCCCGCGGCGTGTGGTTGGGTGTGGGCGCGGGTCTCGGCTGGTTGTTGTCGTATATAATGTATGATGATCGTTACGTCCCCCAGGTACTCGTTGTCCCTGTCGGCGGCGTCAGTGTTCGCCCGGTCCCGCGGAGTGTGGTCGGGTGTGGGCGCGGGTCTCGGCTGGCTGTTGTCGTATATAATGTATGATGATCGTTACGTCCCCAAGGTACTCGCCGTCCCTGTCGGCGGCGTCAGTGTTCGCTCGGTCCCGCGGCGTGTGGTCGGGTGTGGGCGCGGGTCTCGGCTGGCTGTTGTCGTATATAATATATGATGATCGTTACGTCCCACAGGTACTCGTCGTCTCTGTCGGCGGCGTCAGTGTTCGCTCGGTCCCGCGGCGTGTGGTCGGGTGTGGGCGCGGGTCTTGGCTGGCTGTTGTCGTATATAATGTATGATGATCGTTACGTCCCCCAGGTCCTCGTCGTCCCTGTCGGCGGCGTCAGTGTTCGCTCGGGCCCGCGGCGTGTGGTCGGGTGTGGGCGCGGGTCTCTGCTGGCTGTTATCGTATATAATGTATGATGATCGTTACGTCCCCCAGGTACTCGTCGTCCCTGTCGGCGGCGTCAGTGTTCGCTCGGTCCCGCGGCGTGTGGTCGGGTGTGGGCGCGGGTCTCGGCTGGCTGCTCACGTACGCTCTCAACGCCATCGTGTTCGCGTACGGAGCCATCCTCTGTGTCCGGGACATGGACCTGCCGGTGGAACAACAGGCCTACCACCCAGGAGTTATGGTCACGGTACGTTTGTGAGGTATTTGGATAATTTCGCCGTCAAGTTTCAATTATCCTTTCTTTTCTTTAGAATGAATACTACTTCAACTCTTCAATGGCCTCTGTGTTTAGATACCACAATTTTGCTAATGACACGTGTAACAAATTATAGAAATTCTTTAAAAAAAATATTTTACAATAATGGCGGATATCGCCAATGACAGTTGAAAAAACGGCCGCGTGAGCCGACTGCTAGGAGATTTGATGTAAAGCCATGTTGTGGTCATTATGCTGCGATATTTCAATGTTCTTTATGAATTATTCACTGAATGCACTTTTTAGAACATAAATCACGCGCTTTAGTTTATTTACTAAATGACATTATAAATAATTTAAAAGTCCAATTAGAAATGAGCGTGACAATCATCTTAGGCTTCCCATCAAAAAACCTTTAATTATTTTTACATCTGTATAAGCCCCGCACGATGATATTGCGATGGAACCTTGTCACAATAACAGCTTTGTGACGTCATCTGTCACACAAAAGGACGGCTAGCAAAAGAATGTTAAATGCAAAATTATAGTTTATTAATTTTGCATTTAACATTCTTTCGGGTTAAGGATTTATTTGTATTTTATAATTTTATTATACATACACACTTTATACCTACTCATCCATATTCTGACAAATAAACTTTCATTATTAAAAATTTCAAGGAAATAATTCTTGTAGACGTAAGAAAAATATACTTATTCGTATATCTTTCTTACATGTATATTAACTTTTGCTAACTACATTTCTGTTACTTTGTGAGCGGGAATTAAACCAGAGTACCAAATAACACCAGGATAGTATGTAAAAAAATGTTTATATCTAATTCAATATAATCTTACCCTATTTATTCAATTCCACTCATACAGTCTTCCGAATCAGAACTGCTTTCTGTGTCTGTCGATTCCGATTCACTGTCGTCTGCCGTATTTATGATAAATAACTCTTCAGTTATTCGATCTTTTTTCCAATATTCCTCTTCAAGCCGTTTAACATGATTGACTTCCTTTCGCCAGTCATCTGGAGTTATTGACGCCAACGCCTCCAATGTCAGAGCTTCAATGCGACTTTCCAACTGCTCCACATTTTTTTCTGACACCCTCATCTTTACCAGGTTCCAGATGTACTCAATGGGGTTGAGGTCGCAGTTGTAGGGTGGTAATCTAACGACCTCATGGCCATTGGCAGCTAAAAAATTGTCAATTTTATAATTTTTCGGTGGTCTGTGCCGTTTAATTAATAAATACAGTTCAGGTTTTGTACTGTCGTTGGGAAAGTCGATGTTGTGAGCTTTTAGCCACTCAACCATCAACTGTTTTTTATTGTTCATACTTGGTGGCCTATTCTCTTCCCTACTGTGATAAGGGGCGTTGTCCATCACAATTATGGAGTTGCGTGGTATGTTGGGTACTAATTTTTCTGTAAGCCACTTGGTGAAATTCTCAGTATTCATTTGATCGTGGTAATCCCCCGTTTTGGTGTCTGCTTTAAACATTAAAAGGGCATTGTCAACAAAACCGCTTTCACTTCCCGCGTGAACTATTATCCATCGGCGGCCGGGGCTGTCGTTCCGTCTCACTCCTACATCGGTTGCTGTTTGCCAACATTTTTTGACCGTGTAGTGTGCGTGTATCCACGTTTCGTCGAGATAAATAACGGGTCTTTTGTTATTACCAAGCGAGTCATTTTCTTTCATACGTCGTAAATATTTAGCATTCCACGCTTGAATTTGGGGTCTTTCAATTAGAGCCAGTCTTTTTTGGTAGCATCGTTTGAATTGGTAGCCTAAATCACATTTAATTATTTTTCTTAATGTAGTTTCACTACCGGTATAATTAAGGTCTACTTTTGAAGCCGCCAAGATTTTGCGCATTGTGGGTATTTCTCTCCTCACCGTATACATTGAATGTATAATATTTCTTAAAGCTGTTAAGGAAAACCCATCGAAATATTCCCTCTTTTGTCTTTTTCCTTTAGTAGGAGTTCTCATATTGCTGCCACTGGCTGTTGCAGACTCATGCTCTCGTCGCAATTTTGTCACAGTATTTTTTGCAACGCCTGTGGCACATGCCACACGCTCCGTGACTTTGGTAGAATTTTGCAAAATATTTTTAATAACTATCAGCTGTTGCTTCGGCATTAAAATGTCCTCAGTAGTGTCCGAAGCACTTTTTAAAGCTCGGTTTATACTTTCAAGAACTAACTTACAGTCCTCTTTTTCTTTAACAAAATAATTGTCCACTTTAATTATAATTTCACGAGCACGACTGTGAATTAATTTCTTACTCATTTTAACGAGTAACAGCTAACAAAACTAAACAACAAAACTCAAGATCAACAATAAAACAGGATAACAAAAACAAAAAGCTAACAAAAATATTCGATGTGCGTATGTGGGTAAGCGCGGACTGAACATGCGAACGGTACCGACGGTGCGAGTTCGACTACGTCACCAAGATGGCCGCCGATCGCAATATCATCGTGCGGGGCTAGTAATCTGAAGGACAAACAATTGGTTGACTGACGAATGTCAAGTGATTTAATTGCTTGTCAATCATTTTAATAACTGGAGACATCGAATTGTTGTGTTACTTAACTTTTTAATGTATATATAAAAACACGCAGTTTTATTTTAAACGTTCTATGGTAAGCCGAGCGTTGACAATCCAACAGCAAGCTTTGTAGTAGCCTAGTGTTAGTTAAAATCGCATTGTTTCACGACTGTCAAACTACAAGCGAAGGAAAGAGGCGCCACCAGCACAAGCCGCCGCAATCTCCTCGTGTCACCTGTTGTCGCCGTGAACACACGTCACAGATGTATTAACACGCCGTGTCTCTCCCCAGGTCCTCTTCCTCACCTTCATGGCAGCTCAGAACGTGGCGATGTGTCACCCGCACCTGGAGATGTTCAGCGCATCCCGCGGCGCCGCTCGCTCGCTGTACCGATTGCTGCAGAGGACATCCAACATCAACGCGTTAGACAGGAAGGGAGTCAAGCCGGACACCTTCAGAGGAGATCTGACCTTTGAGAATCTGTACTTTAATTATCCGTCGAGGCCTGATGTTAAGGTAAGTTTATTCTCTCTCTTTTGTCATGGAAAAGTTGTTTAGTCCACTTAAATTGTCCATATATGTAATTCAAATCACAACTGGCGTTCTACGTCTTATTAAACGGCTGCAACATGGTAAGACGTGTATCACAATCTGATAAAAAAAGATTATTTCCCTGTGTTCTACATGCTTATCACATTATTCACTATAAATTTTATTCATTTTGTAGCATATTACAAATCCTCTGCTCCAAAAATGTGGCTGCAGAAAAACAAAAAAAAAGTTCAACTGTCAAAATGATATCCATTACCACGAATGGTGTGTTGCGCAATAACTGAGCATTTCTTGTTTGTTTTCTCAAATGTATTATTATTATATTGTATTGTTGTTGTCTTATTGTATTGTACCTATTGTATTACTTTTCTTGTTCAGGTCCTCCGCGGTCTCTCGCTGCGCGTGCGAGCGGGAGAGACGATAGCTCTGGTGGGTGGTTCTGGATGCGGCAAGTCCACACTCCTGCAGCTGTTGCAGCGCTTGTATGAGCCCGAAAGCGGCAACATCACCGTAGACGGACACCAGCTTCAAGCGCTGGATTTACATCACTTTAGGAGTAGAATCGGTATGTTGTGACTTAGAGTCCGCACAATATATTTTTCTCCAAGTGTTTTCTCCGCTATAAGCAGTCGAGTCCTTTGTGTTAACTTTCCCCACTCCACACAGCACCACCAGCAGGTAATCGATAGCAGTGGGTTTCACTTTGACAATTCAACAACATTCATTGCGTGATTTACATTGTTGAGCAGACAAATTTTTTGTACATATGGAGAATGGAGGAGTATTATACTCCAAAATAATTCAAAATAGTATATTACGCACTCGGTGGTAGGCCATAACATCGGCTGCCGGCAGAAGTTACCACCCACCAGACAAAGTGTTGCCGCCAAGCGATACGTCGTGTATGATGTCTGTCGCGTACGGAGGACCGGTTTGAGCAGTTGTGTTGCGATGTGTGCCGGGTACGATGCGCCAAATGTTGTTGTGTCGGGAGTTTGGTCGTGGAGGGTCTTCACATCAATCTCCCTCTGGCGCAGCATCGTTGGTCGTGTCGTTGGGTTTAACATTGCATCTACTCACTCAACTGCCGTCTTCTTTCCTATTCATTAAGTTTTTTAAGTGAATAGGCTTCATAAACTAGCGCGCTTTACCATCAACGATTGCATCACTGCATCAGGCGGGATTGCTTTCAAGCACTAGTTTATAAATGATTAAAGAAGAAAAAAACGTAAATAGTGTGCTAGTCATGCTCTTACAAGGCCATCATCATCATCGTCTCAGTGTTAATCCCGGTTGCATCCGAAGCTTTCTCAGCTTTGTAGTCAAACTGCTGATTTTGGCTAAACTTCGGTATTTTCCATGAAGCGACTGCCGAGTGCCGTCTGACCTCCACAACCCGAAGGCGATATCGAGGTATTGCAGTTAGACCAATTGTTGAACTTTTGAGGGCTCCAACAACCCGTAACGACTGCCACTAGATGTTCATATGGCAACCGGGACCAACGGCTTAACCTGCTTTCCGAGGCACGACCAGACCAGTGCAAATATTCATATTCATGCATACAAATATTAGCACTGGTCCTGGCACATGGTCTTACAAGGTGTTTTGTTATTATTGACAGTACTTATGTGTGTCCTATTTGCAGGTGTGGTGGGACAAGAACCAGTTCTCTTCACGGGCACCATTCGCGAGAACATCGCCTTCGGGCTGGATAACGTCAGCGACGATGACGTCATCACCGCCGCCAAGACCGCGCACGCTCATCAGTTCATCACTAAATTAGCTAATGTGAGTACTAATCAAATACGTTTACCTTAAACACGAATGTATTTTTTATAAAATTAAAATCATGACAGGACATTAATTAATAGCCATTCGTAAAAATGTATTTGCGCGCATTGGGCTCTGAGTATCATAATTAGAGTTTAACTATCTTTTCTATATTCTATAAACACGTGTTTCAGTGATATTAAAAGACTGGTTTTATGTTTGAGAACATGTAACTTACCTAATGTTGTGATACATTAACATTCGCGTCACGCGTCATCTGCGGTTTCTCACGAACTCAACTCAAACTGCCGACATTTAATTGCTTGAGTTGTACACATTACGAAATATCTCGTTACAGAAAAAAATAGATATATTACCGGACACTATATCTAGACAGTTTATTAGATGCCTTTATCGTGGATGTGTTTTACAAACATTCAAATTCATATACACTAACAGCCAGATCCGGAACAACTACCTATAGGCTGAACCAAAGACATTAAAATTATCTCTTTGGGCTGAACGAACCCGTGAGACGCAGTGCAGCAGTTGATCAGCTATTGGGTCAACCGTGTCGTACAGTTATGAGTGACAGAGACAAACTAAAAAGCCGTGTTTTATATCTAGAACCATTATTGCGTAACATAAAAATAATCAAAATCTGAATGATTTTTGAGCAAATTACTGCGAACGTTCGATGAATACGTCCGTTCAACGACGTAAACAACGCAATGAATTTTGTTGAAAAATCGTAATGAAAGCTATCGCTATTGATAGTGTGTTATGCCATCACCCTCCAAACCTGTGCCTCTATTGTATGTAACAAACACAACTGACTGCACGTGGTTATGTGTGTGGCTCAGTCCCATTTTTTTCCCGGATGGAAAGTCCTCCGCCCGGAAACCATCGCATCCCAGGACTCTTCGCTGTCGACCATCGACTCGATTACGGCTGGCCGCGACAGGTCACTGCCTACTTCAGAGATGAGGGCACGGCTACACTGTCCACATGCTGCGCCGTATCCTCCTGGAAGTCGACGCAGTGATGACACCGGGCGTCCGGCTCCTTGTTTATGCGAAATGATCAAGCGAATGCGAAGTGCCTTCTCCCGAGCCAGTCTGCCAGTACCGGCTGGATATGTGGCTCAGTCCCACACCTAAACGTAATGCGATAGTAATGTTTGTTGAACTCATCAGGGATACAACACAATGCTGGGCTCCGGCGGGTCGCAGCTGTCGGGCGGACAGAAGCAGCGCCTGGCGATCGCACGCGCGGTGCTGCGGCGACCTGCCATACTCCTGTTGGACGAGCCCACGTCGGCACTCGACCCCGCCGCGGAGAGACAGGTATGTTCAACTCACTACCACCTTCAACAGTTAGCTTACTAATGTCAACTGTTGGATAAAACTTCCCTAGACTAGCCCTAAACTAATAACTTAGCCATTAAATCGATAACACAATCCATCAGTCATATGTTATATGTATACTTTTAGAGCCTTACATTGAAAGCATTCAAAACTACACCTCTTCACTCGTATGAACGAAATGAATGAACACTCGTTTTCTAGAAATGAAATGAATAATATTTCTTTACATATTCGGTAAGTAAGTCCTCAGCATCCCAAATGGGGCTTGTAGGGGACCAATTAGCGCTCTAGGATAATAATGTTGCTAGAAAACCCCTAGGACGATAAGTAATTTAAGAAAAACTCTTCACTCTATCAAAAAATTCGCGTACATCTAACCATCATACTGGCAATAGACATCATGCATTCAGCCCAATGACAAAAGAGGTCGCTTCGCTATTTTCAGCCTTGTCTTCGTATGACTATAATAATAATCAATTTTAAATATCGAACGGCGAAGTTCAATTTGGTTCTTGAAAAAATAATTTAAATAAAAAGATGAATAAAGAATTGTTTGTTTTTTGAGATTTTTTTATAACTACGTGCTAATGAGGAAAAAGACATCAGTTCCGCAAG